>ML675698.1:185143-349888 GCA_007922155.1 Mesoclemmys tuberculata | reverse complement strand
TGTGCACAAACAAACTGACAACACCCAGCGGGCACAGCCGCAGTGCCCACAGCAGGCCCTATGACAACACCCAGCACACACAGCCGCAGCGCGTACAAACAACCTGCCAACAGCCGGTGGGCACAGCCGCAGTGCACGGAAACGCCCAGTGGGCACAGCCACGACACACCGCCAGGCACAGCTGCAATGTGCACGGACAACCCAAGGACAACAGCCCAGCAAAGTCCCTGGCCCTGTCCTGACCCCCTTGCCCCCCACCCCCGGGGGGCTGGCGACCCCCTCCGGCCCCACTGCAGGCCCCTGGGGAGTGGGGGTGGACAGAGGGGTCAGAGACAGGGTCACTGGGGTGGGTGAAGGGCCACAGGGGGACCTGGGGGGCCACGTGGGACTCACAGGGGTGGGGCTGGAGGCACTGAGGAAACGGGGGCAATGGGGTGGCTGGGGGTGAACACGGGCGGGGGGGGGCAGCACATGCTCGCTCAGCACATGGCCGGGAGCCCTCAGCAGGCTGGGAACAGAACCCAGGAGTCCTGGTGCCCAGCCCCAGGCCCAGCCCCAGCCCCCTCTCCCTACCCCCAGCCAGGGCCAGAACCCAGGCGTCCTGGCTCACAGCCCCCCCCGGCCCCTGCCTGCCTTTGAATGAACCTCTCCTGCCCCCCCCCCCGCCCCCTGGCGTTTCACCTCGTCCCCTCGCTGCCCTGAAACACACCGGTTGAGCCAAACAAGCCCACCCGCGGCTCAGGCCCTGGTGGGGGGACATGCCACCCCCCGGGGGGGTAGAGCCCAGTGGGGCTGATGCCAGGGCGCAGGTTGCAAAGGGGAACAGCCCCCGAGTGACTCTCTGGCCCCCGGGCCCCGCTGCGGTGCTTTGAGAGCCGTGCTGGCCAGGGCGGGATTGTTTCCCGCCCCTTCTGCCAATACACGCCAAGTGCCCAGGGCCGGGAGGGGGTGGCCAGATGGTGCCCGGCTCAGCCCCCTGCCCGCCTTAGAGCCGTTAGCGAGATTAAGGGCTGCAAATCCCAACGGGGGGGGATGTGAGGAGCCTGGGGCGAAAACAGGGCCTGGGCTAGCTGGAGGGTCAGGAATGAGGGGGGTGGCAGGGCTGGGGGGGAGGTGTTTTGGGGTCTTCTTTGCAGTCCAATTTCCCAGCCCCCCCATCTCTAGGTGGGGGGGTGGCACTGGTAGCTGTCCACCCGGGGGCATTTTGCCAGTGCAAACAGCAACGGATGCCCCCTTGCTCTGCAGGGTCGCGCCCCCCCCATCCCCAGCCTGTCTGCCCCCCTCCCCTGAGACGCTGCAGTGAGACAGGCCAGCCCTCACTGCTGGGGGGGGGCCCACAGCGCACCAACCCCCCCAGTCCTGTTCTCTGCCATCCACCGCCCTGGCGGGTTTTTTTAAAGTTAATAATTGCACTCAGCCTCTTTTATTTGCAGCGCAAAGGCTGAGAAAAAGGAGGGAGCTGAGATCTGGCCCCCATTTCTTCTTGCAGAAACAAAACCAGCCCTTGCCCACTCCCCCGCCCATCATTGCCCCTCCCCCCCTTCTTAACACTGGCTGTTCCCAGTCCGGAAAGGAAAAGGCTGGTGGGGAGCGAGTCCCAGGACCGCCCCCCACCGCTTGCACCATGTTGGAAGACACCGAAAAGCAATAAATAAGATATTTTTAAAAACCGAGTTGGAGCCGGGAGGCCCCCCCCAAGACTGGCTCCTGGGGGGGGCGGGCTGTGTCCCCCATTCAGCCCTTGGAGCAAACCTGCTGTGCCCCCCCCCCGTTGGGGGGGAGGGGAAGATCGAGAAGCACCCACTGGCGTTTGCATTGTAAACAGGGTGGCCGCCCTGGCGGGTGGGCGGGCAGCGCCGCCCCGGGGCTCACACATAGGCAGACTCGCTGGACTGGGTCCGCCCCAGGGGCGCCCCTTGGGCCAGGGCCGAGAGGTCCTTCTTGCGCACCTCGCAGACGGACTTGCGCCGGGCCTGCACGCCCCGGATGGCCGTCTGGATCTTGCGCCAGCCCAGGTGGTTGAGCTCAGCCAGGTTGAGCAGCACGCAGATGCCGCTGACGGCGAACATGAAGACCAGGAAGACCGTCTTCTCGGTGGGCCGGGAGACGTAGCACTCCACCGCCTTGACGCAGGGGTAGCGGTCGCACTCGACGAGGGCCGGCACGGTGAAGCCGTAGAGGAAGTACTGCCCCGCCAGGAAGCCGATCTCCAGCGCGTTGCGGAAGACCACCTGGATGATGTAGAAGCGGGAGATGCCCTCCTGCCGCTTGACCTTGGCGCTCTTGGGCGGCCGCGGAGGCGTGATGGGGATCTCCTTGACCTCTAGGCAGTCCGGCTCCTCCTTGGCCGAGCCCTCGGCGTTGTGCAGCAGGAGGCCGTTGACGGTCCGCGCCTTCTTGCCCTCCTTCTCCAGCAGCGGGTAGAGGAAGGAATAGCGCCGGTCCCGCTGCTTGGCCGACTGGTGGACAGAGTAGGTGATGAAGCAGAGGCTGGGCGTGCACACCAGGATGATCTGGAAGACCCAGTAGCGGATGTGGGAGATGGGGAAGGCCTTGTCGTAGCAGGCCTGGTTGCAGCCGGGCTGCAGCGTGTTGCACATGAACATGGTCTGCTCGTCCTCATAGACCGTCTCGCCCACGATGGCCACGATGAGGATCCGGAAGATGACCACCACCGTCAGCAGGATCCTGCGGGGGGGAGGGACCCAGCTGGGCGCGGCAAGGGGCGTGCGCCCATGCTGCATCAGAAGCCCCGGCTAGGGGAAGCTTGTGGCTGGCAGGACGCCTGGGTTCTAGCCCAGCTGTGGGAGTGGGGTCTAGTGATTAGAGCAGGGGGGGGGGTCTGGAAGCCAGGACTCATGACTCCTTTCCCTAGCTCTGTCACTCTCGGGCTGTAACATCTCCAGCCAAAATCTTTTTCCCACTCCTGTGCCTCAGTTTCCCTCTGTGTATTATGGGGGTTCCTGACGCTTACCATCCATGGCATGAGAGTCCCTCAGTATTGACAACCCTGCCCACCCTCCCTCCCTGCCAGATGTTGTGCTCCAGAGGTGTGACGCAGAGCATGGGGGGGTCTCTAATGCCTGGGGATAAACAGCTGGGGGTGACTGTCCGGGGCGCCAGAAAGCTTAACAGCACTGGGTGATCACAGCCCAGTGATCCTGCCCCTCTACCCAGCCCAGCTGGTGCTAACGGGGGGGCCCCACCCACGGCCAACGCACCCCACTGCAGAGCCACTCCCTGGTGCCAGAGATGTCACCCCCCAGCTGCAATCCTTGGCTGTGGTGGGGGGGAAGGAATGCCAGGAGGTGCACAGGTGAGGCCGGGGTGAGGCAGAATTGATGGGGGTGGGGCAGTGAATTGACATGGGGCTGAATTGTTTGGGGGGGAGCAGAATCAATGGATGGGAGGTGTGGGGGTGACACAATCCCCGACCCAACGAATCTGGGCAAGGGGGCAACAACAACTGTTCCCCCCTGCCCCACTGGGGATGGGTGGGGGGAATTCAGCCATCACACGTCAGACCCCAAAGCAGCTGCAGGTATTTAAGAAATCTCTCTCCTGTTCTGGGGGGGGGGCCAACACCTCTGGGGCAGAGCACCTCAGCCAGCAAACCCCAACGGGGCAGCAGGCTTCACTCAATGGAAGACAAACCCCCACCCCGTGTGGGGATTTGAATTTGTGGAGCCAGCAACACCCCTCCTCCATGTCCCTCAGCTAGCAGGGGGAGGGCAGCGCACGCGAGCCCCCGTGGGACTGAAACCCACATCCTCCAGGGCGTCGGGAGGCCCTTCTGCGATCAGACAGCAGCCTCGGCTGCATCTCCTCCCTCTGCGCTCCACCGAGACCGGGTCCCCTTGTGCCAGGCGCTGCCCAGGCCCAGCGGGGGACGGTCCCCGCCCCAAAGAATTCACCGACGCCGTCTAAGCAGACAAAGGACGGATCATTCTCCCACATTACAGCTGGGGAAACTGAGGCCCAGGGAGGTGCAGGGACTTGCCCAGGGTCACCCAGGGAATCAGGGCAGAGCAGGGACTACAGCCCAGCTCCCCGAGTCCCAGGACATTAACCACTCAACCGTGCCCTGAGCACGACGCTCTGCTCCGACGGTCAGCGGAGCCCCCCCACCGAATCCCTGGCACCCCGGCCGGCTGGCTCCCTTCATCGCGTGTGAGCCTCTCGCCCATTGGGGGATCAATCTGTGCAGCCCCTGAAGGAGGGACCCGCTAGAGCCATTGCACAGACACGGAAACCAAGTTGGGCAGAGAGGTGGGGATTTGCACAAGGCCACCCAGAAATGCAGTCACAGAGCCAGGGAGAGAACCCAGGAATCCTGGCTCCCAGCCCCCACACTGCTCTAACCACTAGACCCCACTCCCTCCGGATGTAACAATACACCATGCCAAGGGGCCCGTTAATGGAAACTGCTCAGTGAAATGCCGGGGACAGGCCCCTGTCCAGGACCCCAGACACTGTCCTCCATGTACACCCCTCTCCTGAAACGCTAGCCCCACGTCTTGCACTAGTAATGCCCTCTCTGCCCCCAGCACCTCTGGGAGACAGGACCCCACCAGGCCGCTGTGAGCCGCCATGCATTGGATTGGGCCCTGACGCAGGCTGGGGGAGCTGCTGGCTCCCAGGGACCAATGCACTAACTGGCAACACACCTCCTCCCCCTCAAGCACAGCCCCGCTCTGGCCCTGGACCAAGCGGAGAGGAAGGGCGGCTGCTGAGGGAAGCGTTATGGGAGAGCTGGGCGTCAGGGCTGGGGTGGAGCACAGGACCTCTGGCCTCCGTTTCCAGCGACACCAAAGACTCCACGTGTCAGCTCTGTGCCTCAGTTTCCCCCACTGTAAAACGGGTATAACAACCCCTCCTCTGTCTACTTGGGCGGGAAGCGCTATGGGGCAGGGTGAGGGGGCGTGCTGCCCATGCCCGCCCTGAGAGAATCAATTAGGAGGAGCCAGGGGCAGGGATGGATTAATCAGACAAGGCGCAGCTGGGCAGGAATAGGAGGGGCCTGTATAAAGCCAGGAAGCTGGCAGCAGAAGGAGGTTTTGGGGAAGACCCAGGTGCCCCTGTTGGCCCCTGGGGCCCGGGCAGAGCAGCGAAGGGAAGGCGGCCGTTCTGTGTAGCGGGATTTTGATTACACCCCCCAGGAAGGGAGAGATGTGGAGAGAGCCGGCCAGAGGCGGCGGTTCCTGGAGCAAGGGGCCTGCGGGACACTGCCGGGGGGGGGGGGCGCAACGCCTGGCCAGAGCTAATCCCCAGAGCGTCCAGGAGGAGGCGCCGCTTGCAGTGAGTGGGGCCCGTGACAGGCAGGGAGTGTCTTGGCTGGGGGGTCTGGGCAGTGCCTTGCCTGAGGGGCACCCCTGGTCTGTAGACGCTTCTAGAGCGACCCCACATGATGCCCCGCAGGCCAGGATGACGGGTCTGTTGCAGCCCATGACAGGGGGAGGCAGGTGCCAGGGTGCTCATGCCTGCCCTGAGCGGGATCCCCCCCCCCAGCTCAGACCCCCTGCTCAGGACCCTCTCTCTCACCTGGGCCCTGATCCTGCTTTGCTCAGCCCAGGGCCCTAAAACACTGTATGGGCCCCGATGGTGTTTGCTGCGTCCCCCAGCCCCACGGTGCCACCGCACCGGGCTCCCTTAGCAAGCGCCCAGCGTGCCGACCTGATCCCACGGTCTGGCGCCAGCCCTGGCACTGCCGGGGACCGGAGCACGCGGCCAACAGGCCCCTGGGCTGAACCGGAACCTCCGATCCGAGCTGGCAGCGTGATCAGCCGCCAGGCTCCATCCTGACGCGGAGAGAGACCCGCCTGGGGACCGGCTGCTGTGGGACGTGGGGTGCCGGGAATTTCAGGCCCGGGAGTCAGAGCATCCTTTCAGCCTCCCCTTTCCCTTTCCCCTCCCGCTCTCCTCCAGCCCCAGCCCCTGCACTGAGCGCCCAGCTCCGCGAAACCGTTCCTGCCTACAGCCTCCGCCTCTGCCCCACGGCCCCCCCCAGAGCCTCCTCTCCGCTTCCTTCCCACCTCGCTACCTGGGGGGCTTTGTGCCAGGGCTGGCGGGGGGTTCTCTCCCCTGTGCCCCATTTTCCCTGGCTGACCTCTGGAGCCAGGGCACAGGCTGTCGTGCCTGCCCCTGGGGTCTGCGGTTCTCACCAGCCGTGATGCCAGCGTCTGCCCTGCCCCGGAGGGGACGGCAAGAGCCGGCTGGCAGGAGGCACTGGCTAGCTCTGCCTGCCACGAGCCGCAGCCCCTGGGGAGAGCAGCGGATTGGCACAAGGCCCCCGGATCCCAGCAACCCCCCCACCAGGCAGGGAGGGAGAACCTGCCCGCCCACAGGGGAAGCTTTATCCCGAGTGTCGTCCCAGGGGCTGGGACGGTCCCACCGGAAGGGGGCTGGAGGCTGGTTTTTTCTCACACACCCTTGTCCCCCCCCCGGCAGTGCAGGAGGGGTGCTGGGTTTTGTTCTGTGCACGGCTGGCACCCCCCACACGCCCCTCGGCCAGGATCGCGCAGCCCTCTGTCTTCCAACCCCCCGGGCCTTGCCCTCATTGTACACAGGGGGAAACTGAGGCAGCGCCAGGGGACCGGCCTCGCTAAAGGTCACTGGGCGGGTCAGGGTCTGACCCACAGCTGTGTCCTGCTGCCAGACTGCAGCTGTGACCGCGGGACCCCGCACCCCGCCCGGAGCTGGGATAAAACCCAGGGTCCGGCCTTCCCCAGCCCTCCCCCCCCCGCCGATCCCTCCCAGCTCCTGGACCACAGCTCCAGCATCCCGCCGCTGCGCACGTTCGCGCCCCGCCCCTGCTCCCTGGGAAGGGGGGCCCGAGCCCCGGGGTCCCGGCCCCAGCCCCCGCCGCAGCGGGAGGGGGCACGGGCCGGTGCGGGGGGCGGCCCCGCTCACCTGCCGATCATGGTCGAGTGCTGCTGCACCGCCGCCTCCAGCAGCCGCTCCAGGATCGTCCACTCGCCCATAGCGGCGGCGACCCCGGATCCCTCCGGCCCGCGGCGGCTCCGTCAGCGGCGGCGCCCCGGGCCCCGCCGGGCGGGGAGACCCGCCCCGCCCATGGGCGCCCCGGGCCCGCGCCGCGCCTGCACCCGGGGCGGCTTCAAGGACACTGGGCACGAGCCGGGGCGGCCCGGCGGGGATTAGCGGAGCGGGCGGGTCGGCTCGGGTCGGGCTGAGCGGCGGGATGAGCGGCCGGGCGGGTTCCCCGCGACGGGGGTGCGGGGGCCGCCGCCGCCGGGAGCTCCGCGCGTGCCGATGAGCAGGGGAAGGAAAGTTTATTTTATTTTGCATGGGGGGGAGCGGCGTGTGAGTGCGCAGAGAGACACAATGCAACAATGTTCCTGTGTGCCCGCATGTATTGCAGCGGTGCACGCGAGTGCACACATTGCAACAAGGCGCAGACACACACCCGTGTCACATTCAAAACACACACATTGCAGCAAGAATGCACGTGCACGCAATGCAACAATGTTCCTGTGTGCCCGCATGTATTGCAACGGTGCACGCGAGTGCACACATTGCAACAAGGCGCAGACACACACCCGTGTCACATTCAACAACACACACATTGCAGCAAGAAGGCACATGCACGCAATGCAACAATGTTCCTTTGTGCCCGGCATGTATTGCAACGGTGCATGCGAGTGCACACATTGCAACAATGTTCCTGTATACCTGGCATGTATTGCAACGGTGCACGCGAGTGCACACATTGCAACAATGTTCCTGTGTACCCGGCATGTATTGCAACGGTGCACGCGAGTGCACACATTGCAACAATGTTCCTGTATACCTGGCATGTATTGCAACGGTGCACGCGAGTGCACACATTGCAACAAGGCACAGACACACACCCGTGTCACATTGAACAACACATTGCAGCAACAATGCACATGCACACAGTGCAACAATGTTCATATATAACCATATATTGCAACAATGCACACGAATGCACACATTGCAACAACGCCCATACACACACAATGTAACAATGCAAATTGCAACAATACAAACACGCACAATGCACATGCATACACCCAACACACATTCAACAACACACACGCATTGCAGCAACAATGCACACACACTGCAACAATGTACATATATACCCATCATGTATTGCAACAATACACACTGCAACAGCACCCACACACACACAATGTAACTGCGCATTGCAACAATACAAATGCACACACTGCAGCAATGCACTTACACACCCATCGCACACATTGCGATAACACACACACGCATTGCAACTGAAACATTGCACACACACACACTTTAACCGCACTCACACACAAATATTCACAAATCACAAAAATACACATCCCAACAATGTGCACACACTTACACACAAATTGCAGCACTACACACCACAATATATACACACAAATACACAGTCCTCACACCAATACACACACTGCAGCACTAAACGCATGCCACAACAATGCGCACACACACAAATCACAGTGCAACAATATGCACATCACAATGAACCCACAACCAGCTGTGAAGAACTTTCCAGAACCAGACACTGAGCATGGGTGAGGAGTCCCCCCCCCACACACACACACAGCGTGTGTTGCAAACTAGCTGCAGATGCACACACGCTTTTCTCTGCTAAGGACCCAGTGCAAGGGCTGTTCTCAGCCCCCCCCCCCACCCGCTTAGTCAGTGGCTTGAGGGGAGGGGGTGTCTTGTCCCAGCGGAGCAGGGACATTAGGGGGGCAACTGAGTGGAACAAGGACAGGCCCAGGGCAGGGGACTGGGGGTGTTGGGTCTAGCAGGGATGATGGATCAATAGGATAGCAGGGGGCTACAGGCTCGGAGGGAGGAGCAGGGCAGAGCTGGGAGCAAGGGGCAGAGCTGGTCTGAGAAGCCTGTCAGCCAGGGAGCGGCTTCGTGCCCCACAGAAGCACAGGCCCCACGTGGGCCCCACAGGGCGTGCCCTTCCCACCAGCTACAGATCACGAAGGAAGCCAGCCGCCTGGGAGAGTGGTGGAGGGGCCGTGGTGCCCAGAGCTGGGGGTGGCGAGCAGAGACCCCAGGGGAAGGGACTGCGTCTCTCTCGTTGGCCGGTGACCCATCCTGGCTGACACAGGGGGCAGGAGACGGTGGGAGGGAGCTGTCATTGTGTCGGAGCTGGGCCCCGGTGCAGAGCGAGAGACTGTCCCTACTTCGAAGAGCTCCCAGTGTCAAGAGGCAAGGGCGTGGAGGGAAACTGAGGCAGGGGTGTGATTTGCCTGAGGCAGAAATAGAACCCAGGAGTTGGTCTGCGTGTCTGTCCCGTGTGTATCACGCAGGGGTCCTGAAGGCGGCATTTCCCTTCCAGGGGCCGGTTCAGAGGGTGAGTCCCCGGACTGGGCAGATAATTACTGGGGAAGGGGGGTAGCTACCGGGAGTGAAGGGGGAGAGCCATGGATTCTACTGGAGCTGGCAGAACCCCAGATCCCCCTGCTCTGCTCCCCCGCTGGGGGGTTCCGTCCCTGGGCAATCCCGTCTGTGCACCCAGCACCTCCCTCTGCCAGCGCCCCCAGGGGCTGCTCCCAGCAGCGGGCGCAGGCAGGGGCCCAGCTGGCTGGGAGGTGGCCTTCGGCTAGCCAGGCCCTGGCAGCGCAGAGAAGCGGGGTGCAGGGATGACCGAGGTGGAGGGGGGGCTGGTTTAGGTTCGGGCCCTGACCGCCTGCAAGTTTGGGGGAGGGGTAGCTCTGGGGACCCCCCCCAGGGTTTTTTTTGGTGTGCAGAATCTCTTGCATAGCAGCCCTGGGTACCTGCAGGGCTGTGGGATCAGCACGTCCCCAGCCCCACCCAGTGGTCGCACAGGGCGTTGCACAGGTGAGACCAGGCCTTAGCAGAGGGTGGGGGTTAATTAAGCAGGTTGGCTAATTACCCCAGTATGGCTGTTATTGGACGTGCTCCACCACGCCAGAGCCTGCAGAGCCGGCAAACTAGCCGGGTTGGGCCGGCAAAGCATGGCCGGAGGCCTTGGCCGTGGTCCCCGCTGCACCTGAACGCATGCCTCTGCTCAGTGTGCGGACACAGCTTCATGCAGTTCCCCAGCTACATGCGGGTGCACATGTACGCAGCCACACACACACGGATGCGCACGATCCACGTCCCTTTCTGCCGCCAGTCTCGGGCGAGCTCTGTGCAGCGCCTGGCATGATGGGGGCCCTGGCCTGCTCTGTGAGCGCTAGGTGCTTCCATTCTGCGCCTACTAATTGCTTCACGGTGAGGGGTCGGTACCTTGAGGGGTGCAAATCACTCTCTGTCCCCTGGAACGCTTTCCCAGGCTCCCCTCGTCTAGGAGGCATGCTTAGTTTGGCCTAGGTGCTTGGGCTGGAAGCCGGGACCCCGGGGGGGGAGGCTCTTTGATGTGGTTTCTGCAGGGGGTCAGGACCGGCCCTTCTGGCTTTGAAACCCACCAGCCTAGAACTACAGCGTGCTCCGCCAATGCCCAGCTGGCCCCTGGGCACATCCAGGGCAGCCCCCCCGCCACCCCCACCCAGCCTGTGCTGCCCGGGCATCACCCAGTGCATTGGGTAGGCGTGAAAGCTCTGCTTTATTCAGTGCCCCTGCCCAGTGAGAGCCTCGCTCAGCCCTGGAAAGATGCACCCCCCTCATCTCTGGCAGCTGCAGGGAGCCGTGGGTTGGGGACGATACAGGGCCTGTGGGTCCCCGCGGGGGAGGGAAGGAGGCCAGGTCTGCGGTCAGCCCAGCTATAGCTGTTCTGTCACCATTAACTGCCCCCATTGTTGGTGTAGTCATCAGCCCTGTCCCATCCTGAGCTCCTCCCGCTGGGGGGCAGGGACGGGAGGGTCTGGCGGGGTGAGCCACATTTGATTGGGTTGTAATGGGCGTGTTGGGCATGTAACGACCGTGTGACAGGTGTGTGTGTTGGGTGAGTTTAATGAGCGTGCAGGGCGTGTAATGGGCGCGTGTCGGGCAGGTAATGAGCAGGTGTGGGGTGTGCGGGGCGCGTAATGAGTGCATGCAAAACCCCCAGCCGCATCTCACCGGGGCCCAGCTCTGCTCCGGGTGCACGGGTGAGCACGTGGGGCATGGGAGCAAGGGGGAGTGAAACAAGGGCTGGCTGAGCACAGGGCTGCCTGGCCACGGCTCCTTGCTCCAGAGACGGCAGCAGGCTGGGAAAGGGGTCATATCCTGTGGGGACGTTTGGGGCTGGATTGTTAAAAGGACAGAGTGTCGTCGTCCCCTTCCCTCCCCTGCCCTCCCCCCAGTGCAACACATTGACTGGATATGTGTGTTTGTGTCCCACAGATAAGAGTCTTCTACTGCTGGCACAGCTGGTTCTTCAGTCTCACGCCGCTGGATGTCGGGTGTGCCCCGGCTGCAGTTACAGATGCAGGCTGAGGACACGTGCCAGCCGAGGAAGCCCGGTCCTGTAGCTCCTGGCAGAGGATCAGGCAGGCGGTGACGGAGCTTTGATTCCTGGCTCTGCTGCAGATTGATTGCGTGTGGCCTTGGCCGAGTCACTTGGGCCTCGTGTGGAAAAGGAGACGACTGCTGCGTCTCAAGCAAAAGCACAACACATGTAAATGCCTCCGCTATGGGAGCATCTAGCTTGGTTCCCCATAGATTGCTGCCGCCACCTCGGAGCGCTGGCCAGCTGGCGTTGAACGCCGATCTCGGGGGGTGGCCGGCAGCGTGGTTTATTGCAATGATCGTTTCTCCTTCCCTCGGAGTGGAATATCCCTGCCGCGCTCATGTAACCAGGGTCAATCTCCACTGCCCCTCCTAGCACGTAAAGCTGCCGGGGAGATCAGAGCTGTTTGCTTTGCTGCGATTAGAGGGACGCACACCAGCCGGTGTTTGCTGTCCTGGTGGGCTGGAAATCACATATACGCTTGAAAGACAGCGGTCCTCTAGCCCTGTCTTTTCAGTCTCCAAAGGTACGTTGGTACTGAGCATCGTCGCCTCCAGACAGCTACGTGTGTTGCTGTAGCACACATATGAGATCAGGGTCTCCCTTGTGCCGGGCGCTGCACAGATACAGAGGGAGACAATTCTTGCCCCAAATAGACAAAGGGTGGGAGGGGAAACTAAGGCAGACAGCGGGGAAGTGATGGAACCCAGGGGTCCTGGGTCCCAGCTGTGAACTCTCTCCACCAGACCATGCTGACTTTCAAGTTAAGCAGCAGAACTCGCCCTCCTTTAAGGCTACCGGACAGTTTCCATAACTTGAAATGCTGTAGCTGTGGCTGGCGACAGGAAAACAGCTGCAGTGTGGCAGCCATTGTTCCCAGTGACTAGTACGCTTAGCCCAGTGACCCTACAATAACAAACCTGCTCGCGCAGTCTCAGTGCTCCTGAGGGACCCTACAATAACAAACCAGTGTGCAAAGCCCAGTGTCCATGAGTGACCCTACGATAACAAACTGTCCTGCCTCTGCCATTTCTTTGACTTCCCCACTCCCTGTCTCCCAAACCTCGGTTGCTCGCTGGGGTGGATGGGAGCGTTAAAGCCAGCGGAGCTGGGTCAGGGGGTCCCTCTTCCCCCCCCAACTCCATGCACGAGGCTGGCTAGGAGTTCGAGAAAGACGTTGCCATGGTGACAGAAGGTGGCAGGCGGGTTGGCGCGATCAGCTGTGACCTCGTTAAAGCTGCTCCACGGGTGGGACTCAGGCTGTTGTTAGGCAAATTAGGACTCGGGGGATTTGTGTCTCACCCTTCCTGGTGCCCCAGTGATCCCAGGGTCTTATTGGGCTGGTGGCCTGGAGCCGCTGTCCTGGTGGGCCCTCGGCGCAGCTCGTCTGCTCCTTTGTCATTGAAAATTGTCCCTTTATCTTTGTTGTTCGGCGTGCCGAGCGGCTCAGTGGCGCAGGGCAGGGGACACGCAGCTGGCAGGGCCCAGGGCTGGCGGTCACAGCAGCCCGGACATCTGGGTCCTATTTCCTGCTCTGGGAACCCCCTGGGACTCTGGGCAGCTCGCTTCCCCTCTTGTCTGTGTGGGCTGGCAGCTCTTTGGGACAGGGATTGTATTTCTGGGTCCGGGCAGTGCCCGGCCCCACGAGGGCCCCGATCTCAGTCGGGGTCTGAGCAGTGCCCGGCCCAATAGGGGCCCCAATCTCGGTTGGGGTCTGGCTTACCCACATCCCAGCCGAGAGAATCAGTCAATCTCTCTCCGGCCCAGTGACTATTTAATTATTGATGCAAAGTGAACCAAGTCCAACAGGAGCATTTGTGAGAGCCCCCCATATACCCCGTGGCCTGGGTCCAGGGAATTCCCCTGAGATGGAGGAAACCTGAGTTCAGGAACCAGCCTCCACCTGAGGCAGAGCAGCGATTTGACTCTGGTCTCTCTCAGCCCCCGCTGGGGGCACCTGACCGCTGGGATCTGATGACAGTGGGGCCAGTGTCTCTAGTTTGTCAGGATAAAGGGAGGACGCCGGCCCCCAGCTCCAGGAGAGGGTTTGTGATTGAGAGTCCTGAACAGAGAATCCCCAGTGCACGGAGCCCTGGATCCGTGGGAATTAAGAGTCTCAGTCATGTAGAGCGGTGGGGCCCCTTTTCTCCGTATATAATTCCTGGCTGATTTCAATGGGAGTGACTGAGGAACTGGGCCCTAGGTTTCTGTCTACACTGCACACTGAGCCCTGGCTCTGATTCTGGTTTGAGCCCAACCGCCCCTACTGTCCACACACAAATCCGTCTGACTCAGGTCAGCTCAGGACCTGGGTCCAAGGACCCATCCATGGGGCTCTGAGCCCAAGTCTTGCTAAGACTCAAGTCCAAGCCTTGCCATGCTGCAGTGTGGATGCAGCTCCGGCCGCAGACCCGCGTCAGATCTGTGTGGGGCAGCACAAACGTGTTATCTCAGCTGGGAGACCTGGGGCCAGCGATTGCAAGCCCCGTGCAGTGTGGACGCTCAAGTGCCAGCTTGGAAACACCGAGTCCACCTCGGTTCCCCCGACCTGGCTTTACAAAGCAGTGTAGACATAGCCTAACTCCCCCCATGTCTCGTACAGCAACCTGAGTACCGAACGCCAGCCTGAGGGCTCTATTACATGGCAGGGTACCTTGGAGCTAGCTGTCATGGGGCCTTGCTGTCTTTCTGTGCTTCAACTCTGGCCAGCTTTTGGAAATGTTACTCTCTCAGCCCTGTGAGCAAAGGCAAAACCCTGTGACAGCTGCTTCTTCCACTGCAAATCAAATGGCTTCTGCTGCACAGCTGTGAAGCATCGCCACAGAAGGGGTTGTGTGGATTTTAGGAGTGTGTGTGTCTAGCAGCCCACCAGCCGATTGTGGGCTAATTACTGAGGAGCAGACCGCTGGCTTCTCTGCAGACCCAACCCTGCTCCAGAGGAGAGCAGAGAGCTGTGTTGATGCTCTGGTTAAACAGAAACAGGTACGCGTGGGCTGCAGGAGACCAGGTGTTGGAGTTAATGGTGCATAAAGGAGCTAGCAGTAAGATGTCTGCTCCTAGCATCCAGATACCTCCACGGGAACCCAATGTGGGCCTGCCTTGCATTAGCCCCCAGCCACCTGCATGAATTTAGGGGTGTCTTTTCTTTTTAGATCATTTGGGAGCAGCATGCTTTGATTTAAGGGACTGGGGCATAAGGCTCTGAGCCCAGGCTTCTGGGTTCCCCACTTTGAGCGATCTAGTAGTTAGGGACTGGGGCCAGGATGGCAGGGTTTTGTTTCCCATTATGAGAGGGAGTGTGACCTAATGGGAAGAGGGGACCCAAAAACTGGAAAATCCCCCTGAATAAGATTTTTTTTGTTTTCGTTTTTGCTGAAATACGACCCCAAACATTGTGTTTTGGTGAAAAAGGACCATTGTGGGTTAGAAGTAAACAATTCTCGGTGAAAAATGGCAACTCCTTTCAGCTGACGGCCTCACTAGAAAGGGTGAGGCTGGTGGGAATGATCTCTGCTGAGTGTTTTGGCAGCGTGTGCCTCAATAAACAGACCATGGTTTTTACCAGGAGGTCTCAATGCCCTTGACAAAGGAGTGCAGGGTCATTAGCCCCCTTCCACAGCTGGGGAAACCGAGGCAGGTGGCTTGATAAACATCCACCAGGCCAAGGGCAGAGCCGGGCTTGTGCAGTATTCACTAGGCAAGGCTGCCTTCACTTTCAGGTTATATTTATAATGATGATGGCATCTGAAGGAGGTGGGAAGGTTTCCCTGCTGCTGTCTGAGCAATCCTTGGCTTGTGGAAAGAAGACCATCATTTCCAGAGCTGTCAATCAGCAATAGATCCTCCCCCACTCCCCCAAATACAGGCCAGATCAAAGGGGCTGGAAACAGGGGAGGGTAATGCCTTTGAAATTTCCCTTGTCTTTGCTCTCCCAAGGAAGCATGTTGACTCAGCTACTGGAATGTCAGTTCTCGGCGCCCAGCGAGGCCGGGGCTGTTTATCTAGCAGTTGAAGTGTGCAAGGATCGGGGAGAAGGTGAGTTTTGCCAGCTGGCTTTGGTCTGAAGACTATTGTTTTTGGGAAGCTTATCACAGTAGGGTGATGGGTGGGGAAGGACCATGGCACTCATTTTGGTAACTGGTTCCTGTGGAAGGGATGTGTCAAATTATTAATTAACTCAGGGCAGGGGGAGGCACTGGCCACTCCAACAGCGAGTCTTTCCCTGAGCAATGGGAGGTGTGACGTAGTTAGGATGAAGATGTTGCAAAATCACCTGGGAGACAGAGGCTCAATTCCTAGCTTGGCCAAAACCTCCCTGAGTGACCTTGGTGCTGCATCTGCCTGGGCCTCAGTTTTCCCTGCTGTAAAATGGGTTCCTTGTCTGTTTAGCAGCAGCTCTCTTTGGGTCTGGGTGGTTCCTGCCCTGATCTCAGGCAGAGTCTCTATGTGCTACCATATTAAAACAGGATGTGCTGCCAGATCAAAAGCCCAGATACAAACACTTTCCCCTAACACCTGGGGAAGGCTGGAATCAGGATCTGAACTACTCAGCAGGTTTATTCCCCCCATGAAATGAAGAATGTTGAAACCTGAGATTTTGGTTCAAATCTGGATCAAAATGTAGCTGCTAGCACAGTCCAAAAGGAAATCCCAGCTCCTGACAGATGCAAATTTTGATCCCAAATTTCCCCTCAGACTCCCCCTTACCTGGAGGCTCTTTTTTTTTTTTTGTTTTTTTCTTTTTTTTTTTTTGAGGGGGACTCTGCTGCACCCATTTCCACCAGCTCCCCTTTAGCTTTTTCAAGAGAATCTGGGGAAATGTTAGCTGAGTTTGAGTGTGGGGATGTGATGGGGGGAAACCTGCCCTTTACCAAGCAGATTAATTATCTTGATAAATCTTCCTGGCCAAACTCAGGATCAAACAGCTGGTTCTTCTAATCTCAGAAGCAGAAGAAGAGTCAACACGGTTTGTTTTCTCTCCTGGCGCCCAGGAGCCTACCTTTTTCTCTGGAGTGGCTTCCCAAGGAGCAAAGCAAACTGCTCTCTGAGCAGGGTGGGAGGAGGACAAGAAAGTGGATAAATCAATATTGACCAAAGCACTCTTGCCACAAAATAGATCTGCAATAAATGATGTCATTAGAGCGCAGAGGTGGTGGGGGCTTGCATGTGGATGATAAGCCTAGGAGCCTGGATCGCCTGGTTTCCTAGCGAATCTGGAGCTCCTCCAAAGAGCAGGAAGCACTCCAGCCCTCTTGGGAGAGATGAAGGAAGAAGACAAATAATTATTTTTTTGCTCAGCTTCTGTGGTTTGGGGCAACTGGGACGATGGGGGCTGGGTCCTCCCAGATGGAGGAGGGAATGGGGGATGGGCTGACTCAGGCCCCGTGTCCCAGCTCCCCCCCCTCCCCCCCGCTGTCTCTTCTAGAGGTCCTGGCTCTGCTCTGGCCCCAGATTGGGGGCACAGGTTGGCTCAGGGAATAGGATATTGGGGTCTCTCCCCTCTGTGGTAGCAGTTTCAATCTGACCCCAGGTCGGGAGGAGGGGGGTGATTGGCATTGACCATGGGGGGGGTTTTGCCTTCCCCTGCAGCATGGTCAGTTGCAGGTTTAAACTAGTGTGCGTGGTGGAGTCTCTCGGTCATTTGAGGTCTTTAAATCATGATTTGAGGCCATGAGTGACTCAGCCAGAGGTTAGAGGGCTCTTACAGGAGGGGGCGGCCTGTCATGTGCAGGAGATGATCGTAATTTTTTCTGGCATGAAAGTCTCTGAGGAGACACTTGGTTTCCAGGCCTAGTGCAGAATTGAGAGTGTGGTCTCAGTGGTCAGCACAGAGGACTGGGAGTCAGGATTCCGGGGGTCTCATCTTCATTTGGTGTGTGCCCACAGGAGAGTCATATCCTTTTGCTACACCTGGGTCTCGCTGTGTGTAAAGCACCTACCTCAAATGGCAGGATGATTTGTCCTACTGTTAGGAAAGTGCTTTGAACTGCGCGGATAGTCAGTGCTCTTTAGGAGTCGCCGGTTTATGGGTGATGCCCTTTTTCAGAAATTCAGCAAATCGGTAGCATCCGACCCTAAAATCCACTCTGGGAAAAAGAAATTGCTGACTAATAAGTGCATAATAACAAGCAAAAACTGGCCTAGGTACATATTTGCCAGCGGGAGCGGAACAGTGCAAGTACATAACAGGCATTACATTTATTTTAAAGCCAGGAATAATGTTTACGCAGCAGTGTGGCTTCTCTAGCCCTTGGCAAATAACAACCAGCCTTAGCGTAGAAACACACCAAAATATTCACCTGGCAGCAGAAATTGTTCTGATCTCTCAGCCATGTAAGTTACAAGGGCCTGGTCCTGACAGGCAGCGGTGCCAGCTTTCGTTCACTACATTTTGTGTTTTCAGATCCCCAGCTCAGGGAGTCGGGTTGGCTGGAGAATCTCACCTTTCTTTTTTTTGTCTTTTGTTAACACAAAGGCAAATGTCAAGCCCTCTAGGTCTCAGAAAAATGCTTGGAAATGGGACCGGAAAGGAACGGCAACAAATACAAAGAACACGCAATTCATTTATTTTTTAATTCTCTTAATTTTTTTTTAAACCAATCTCATAATCTTTGACCATTTGGGGAAGTCCCTCTGGGAAAGCAAAGTCAGGATGGAGCATCTGCACCGTAAACTAATAGGATTGCAAAAGAACATCAGAACAGCCAGACTGGGTCAGACCAATGGTCCATCTAGCTCCGTGTTCTTTCTTCCGACAGTGGCCACTGCCAGATGCTTCAGAGGGAAAGAACAGAAGAGGGCAATTACCGAGTGATCCATCCCATTGGCCAGTCCCAGCTTCTGGCAGTCGGAGGTGTAGGGACACCCAGAACATGGGGTTGTCCCTGACCATCTTGGCCCTATCCTCTGTGAACTTATCTAGTGCTTTTTTTTTAAACCCATTTATATTTTTGGTCTTCAAAACATCCCTTAGCGATGATTTCCACAAGTTGACTGTGCGTTGAGTGAAGTAATACTTCCTTTTGTTCATTATAAACCTGCTGCCTATTAATTTCATCAGGTGACACCCCCCACCCTGGTCCTTGTGTTCTGTGAAGGGATAAATAACAGTCCACTGGTCACTTTTTCCACACCATTCATGATTTCATAGCCCTCTATCATTATGCCCCCTTAGTCATCTCTTTTCTAAGACGCAAAGCACTGTCCAGCTGGGGTCTGAATTAGAGGGGTCAGGTTGGATGTGCTCTCCTGGGAGTGAGGGGCAAGCACATTAGGTTCCAGCTATTTCCCATGAGACCTATGCATGGGGACAAATTTTGTCCTCAGGGCCCTGTGATTTGAGTTGATTTGGACCAGGGAAAAAATCAGACACTGAAAACTAACATTGGAGCTGCCAGACTGGCCCCTGATGGGAGACGTAGTCCAAGTCCTGGCCTCTGGGGTGACTTGCAATTCTCCTTATGCATTGTGGTGACATATCAGAATTGAGATATTTTTATTTTCAATTTGTTTACTGAAAACTTGAAAATTTCCCTGGAACATTTTTGTGTTGTCTAAATTTTCTATGGAGGAAAAAAAAACATTTTTCCAACCAGTTTTAATGTTAAGGCCAGAAGGGACCACTGCGATCAACTATTCTAGTCCAACCTCCTGTATAACCCAGGTGGTGGTACTATATAGGTCAGATCCTTGGGCTTTTTAATTCTACTAATCCCTTAACTTCAGTGAGATCCTGTAATAAGGAGCTTCTCAGGCTAATTATGCCATGTATGAAAAAGTATTTCCTAGGGATGAATGGAGAAATACAACCAGAAAAGCTTTTTTTTCAAAGCAGGGCAGCAATATTTTATTTAACTCTTTGCCTTTTACCTGTCTCTAAAGAAGTTATAAAATATAAACACATCTGTGATTTTAAATATATATATATATATATATATATGAATATACCGGGAGATTCCAGCTGCAAGTGTGTAGACTGTCCTTGATTTTCAGCGTTATTCTAAGAAATGAAACTATCAAGTTTTTCAAAAAACCCTAATAGATTTTACAATCTACATATTTTTCTTTAAAGGCAAATAAATAAATGGCTTTGGAATGCATTATTAAGTACAGTTAAGAGGATTATGTAATTATGATGATCATATAATAATTGTAATACCAGTTTTTATATAGCGTGTTCCATCTGTAGATCTCCAAGTTACAGCTAGTTTAAAAAAAAACCCCAAAAATATGTATTTTCGTGATAAAAGTGGCTTTTAGACTAGATTGAACATTTGAATGGAGATTTTTGGCCAAAATTTTCTGTTTTTCCCCGCCCATACATTCATAGGTTCCAAGACAAGAAGGGACCATTGCAATCATCTAAATCTGACCTGTATAACACAGGCCAGACAATTTCCCCAAAACAATTCCTGTAGCAGATCTTTCAAAAAAATCCCATCTTGATTTAAAACGTGTCAAAGTGATGAAGAATCTACCACAATCCTTGGATAAATTGTTCCAATGATTAATTACTCTCATTATTTAAAATGTACGCCTTATTTCCAGTCTGAATGTGTCTGACTTCATCTTCCAGCCATTGGATCATGTTATACCTCTCTGTGCTAGATTGTAGAGCTAAATTAAATATTTGTTTCTCATGTAGACTGTAATCAAATCCTCCCTTAACGGGTCTGTAAGTAAACAGATTGAGCTTGTTTGTTTTTGTTTTGTCAAAAAAAAATCTGAACATTTTTTAGCAAAAAATTGTTAGTTTGGGGTTAAAATATATGTGCTTATGATTTTTGAAACCCAAATATTTTTACCTAAAATGTTTTCCAAATTAACAGTTTTTCAGGATGAGTTTTCCGTTGGGGGAGGGAACAGAAAAATTTGGCAGAGATTAAAAAAGAAATTAAAACTTTTTTTTTTCCAAAATTAACAGTGAAAAACAATTGGCATTTTTATGACCAACTGAATCCCAAGCATTTTACATTGCCATGCAGTCGCCAAACCAAAGCATTTATGCTAAGATGAAATGCCTCATGTATGTGTTCATTGTACTCGACGGATACCAGAGTGGAATAAATGGGATGTGTGTCATGAGCAGTTTCATTGGGGTCTCTCTTTTCAACCTTTGCAATCAGACATCTTTAGTTCTATACGCCCGCCCAGTTGTGAAGGCTTTCTCAAACTCCGGCTGCGGCTGTGGCCTAGATGACTCCAGAGTACCACTCCCATCCAAACACCTGCAGGTAGGTACATTTGGAGAAAGAATGGTGACTGCTAGAGACCTGCGTTCAGTTCCCAGCTCTGCTGCTCCCTGTGTGACCCTGGACAAGTCATTTCTGCTCTCTGTCTTCAATTCCACAGCTGTAAAATGGGGATCATAAGGCTGCCTTAGAGCTGGGCAAAAAAATTTTTTTTTTTTTTGGCTGAAAATTTTTCCAGTGGAAAAATGGAGATTTGGATTGGGTGGAACTTTTTGTGAATTCATCTCAATTTGTGGAATTTTCTTGGTCTGGGGGAAAAAAGGGGGAAAATCCCCCCCACAAAATGAAGCTACCATGATTTGCTAAATATCTGGCTTCTGTTGCCAGCCTTCCCACTGGGCTGGCAGTCCTCAGCAGTGCTAGGGCTCGTGGCCAGGCCTTGTCCTCTGAGACCAGCTTGCCCAAGTCCGGGGAGGTTGCAGTGGGCCTCCAGAGTGGATTTATTCTCCAGCTCAGGACCTGCACAGTTGTAGTCAGCTTGGGAGGTGACAGGGCTGCTGGCACAGGTCTTGTGGAGCTCTGAGATTTGCCTACGCGGTTGCTGCAGGCCGTTCTCCAGATCCAGCTGCTTGGATTGCCTCTTCATCTTGTAGCGGTGGTTCTGGAACCAGATTTTCACCTGGTTGGGGGTCAGGTGGGTGACTTTGGCCAGATGCTCCCGCTCGGGGGCAGTCAGGTATTTCTGCAGCTCAAACCTCTTCTCCAGCTCGTACACCTGGGCCTGGGAGAACAGCACCCTTCTTTTCCGCCTGGATGTACTCTGGACGTACACCTCGCCGATGTATCCCAGGCAACCAGCACTGGGCATGTTAAATCCAGATGGTCCCATGTACCTAGAGACTGGGAAAAGGAACAAGAAAGTTGGGATCACTTTGGCGCCAATCCTGTCAACGGGCCCCTACTCCCAGGGCAGACCCCCAGTGAAACTGACAGCCTGGCTCCAGGATTATATCGGACAGGAAGGGGCAATGTGTGTCATCAAGTCCGCTCTCCTGGGTTCCAGCCATGTGGGTCCAGATGCAGGACTGGGCCCTTGGTTTTGAACACTGAGGTTCATGTAAAAATGGCTGGTGGCACCATCAATTCCAAATGTTAACAATCAGAATTATTTAAGGTAATAATTACCCACTCCCAGTAGCTAAAGGGCAAGGATAATGGGACACATCCTGCCATCAGTTTCAATCCATGCTTAATTTGTGCCAGGGCTTGCCAGAGCTGAGCCCGGGCACCTCTAGGCTTGGCAGTTCATAACCCCGGCACCTCTGGCCTTGATGTGTCAGTTACGAAAGTAAAAAAATTGCTTGAGCCCCTGGTCTCTAATTGCATGAACCCCAGCACCTCTTTCATTAAAATTAAGCACTGGTTTCTGTGGACGTTTTTGCTTAAAAACTCACCACCCAAGATCCCCAGATCTCAAAGTACTTTACAAAGGTGGCTTGGTGCCATTATCCTCATTTCACAGAGGGGGAAACCAAGGCATGGAGCGGCAAGTAGGGGTTAAGTAGCATTAACTGGTCTTGTGAAGTGAAACGAGACATTACTTTCGATCTTGGGATTTTCAAAGTCAAAGAGAACTGCTGGCCTGGCTGTTCTAAACATTTTGAATTCAAAAGCTTTGATGGCAACATTTTAAATATTAGGGTTTTAAGTTTCTTTTAATAATGATTTTCAATCTGTGGAGTAGAAAGGATTTTAGAGCACTCAGAAAGATCGGCTGCTGAACAGCAAAGCTAGTTTAAACCTTAATAAACTATAGAGGGGCCACTGCAATAACTTTGATATCATTAGGGTTTTATTTGAAAGCAAAATGTGCATACCGTGCAAATAGATTCAATGTTACACTGGCTTATGTAACTGTGAGAAGGGTAACTGGAAACATGCCTATAATTGTAGGGTTCCATTTTAGGGAAGTAAGGAACAGAGGCCGTGCTAGCCCCTTGGGGACCCTAAATAGGAATATGTTGGCCCTCACCCTCCAACAGATAATAAAAGCGAACAGGGGTAGTCCTTGAGCTGCTCAGGGCCCTAAGCAATTGCTTAGTCTGCTTATGCCTCACACCGGCTCTGGGGAAATATACAAGCAAACATGATGAGTTCAAGATGATTATTTGACACAGTTTGTTCTCTTGTGATTAAAATGGATTTAGGATAGATTCCAAGGTCAGAAGGGGCCACTGTGATCATCCAGTCTGACTTGTCTGTTTTATACATGCCAAAGAACTTCCCCAAAATCATTCCTGTTTGAACAGAGCGTATCTTACAGAAAAACAGTCTTTTATGCACTCCATCAAGTGACATGTTTCCTTGGTTCGCCATCCAAAGGAATGCTCTGAAGTGACTGGCAATTTGTTTCCAATTAGCAATTTGATTCCCTTTTCAAATGTTCTCGATCTGACAAGCAGATCTTAAATCTTGGTTTTAAATATAGAGACATGATGGGTTTTTATTGAGAGGAGGGAATGAGTAACTGATTGTTCTTTGGGAAACAGCAATGTCCTGGTTCTGCAATGAGCTTTGTGTAAGTGCACCCTACCGGGAGCTGTTTGTACCACTAAATGTAGGTATTAGAGTGGACAGTATTGGACAACTCTGGATAGCTTAGAGTTGTCAAGGAGACTGGGGGCAGATTCCCAGCTGCTGTATGTCACAGTAGCACCATTGACTGTGAACTTTTACACCAGCCGAGGATCTGACAGTTGCCATTATCAGTTTCACTGGGGTAAAATACAACTTCGTTCTGTTGATCTCCTTGAAGTTTGCTCCAGAGTCAGACTGCTGTGAAGGAGATCAGAGTTGGACCCAACTATTAATTTCTGAATCAGCAAGAGACACACACAAACACCAAAATAGCTCACCTGTGCCCTAGGAAATCTGTGTCCCTCAGCTAAGGAATAACACGGTTGCTTTCCTGTCTAGAACAGCAGCTAGATTATAAACCACAGGGGAGAAATTAACCTTGATGTGTTCTTTTAAAAGAATGAGAATCCAACTGTACATCAGCTAATCTTAAATTGTGGCTTCTTTTTTTAAGGGAACACATAATTCTATGGCACGTGTTACACAGGAGGTCAGACCAGGTGATCAGAGGAATCCCTTCTGGCCTTGGAATCTATGAATTATATAAATCCAAGTGATATACTTAGCATAGCGGCATGTAATCAAAATCAATTTCCTGGGGATCAGATAGAGGGGGAAACCTTTGGACAGGAAAAATACAAAATATTCAAGCTGGGTGGAGTACAAGCTTTCTCTCTTTCTTTCTCTCAACATCTGTTTCCCTTAGAGTTTAATAAGATCATTTGAATATCAATTTAATAATGTATAGGTTGTATTGATTGTTTCTATATTTGGTACATTGTCCTGGGGTTTTGCTTTATATGTACATGTTCATATGCCACTTTAATAATAATAAAGACAATAAAACATAGCTCTTATATGGATTAATAGATTCCAAGGCCAGAAGGAACCATTGTGATCACCTAGTCTGACCTCTTGGATAACATAGGTCAGAGAATTTCCCCAAAATAATTCCTAGAGCAGATCTTTTAGACAAACATCTCATCTTGATTTATAAATTGTCGGTAATGGAGAATCTGCCACGACACTTGGTAAATTATTCTAATGGTTAATTACTTTTATCATTAAAATTAACATAGCGCTTTTCATCAGTAGATTTCTGCTAATTAAAATGCTAATGTTTGAGCTAGTTTTCTTCTTGAAAGAGGACACTTTAAAATCTCTTTTCTTCAAATAGCCAAGTGAGATCTTTGGTTTTATGATACAAGGTGCTTATATTAATGTCCATGAAGATTTTGCAAATGTGTCTATAAGTTATACACCACTCCAGCAAATCAGTGATCAAAGTGGTCTGAACTGCCAAATGTCACTTATTTAACAGCTGATTGTTCAGAGTTTTTTTTTTTTTTTTCCCCAAAAACTACCGTGATCACGTCATTTGAAATCTAACTATCAGAGAAATGACTTTGGAATTTCAGGTACAATCCCGCAAACTATCGAGTACCCAACATAAACTTACTGCTCAGTAAATCCATTAAAGCCAACGCTTAATTTGGCATGGCTCCATTGAAGTCAAGGGAGCTATGCTGATTTACACCAGCTGAGGAGCTTGGCCAATAAGCTTAATTCTTTGCTCACAGTGGGGTAAATCACAAGTAACCTCAGGCATTTAAACCTTTGGTGTAAATGAGAGGTCTATTGACAACTCCTGTTAGTCACTAGCCTGACAGTATAGGGCTGAAGTTTGTTTATGGGGATAAAGGCAGATGTGAGGGTGTTCTTAAACTGTAAGGCCACGTCCTTACATCCCTACTCAGTGGGTGCTCAGGGCAAAACTCCCATTGACCCGAAGCCGCATTTCGCTAAGTCTAGTCAATCCGTAGTCTTATATTTCTTCATTTGTATTTTTCTCATGCCGCTTCAGGGTTTACAATTAGATGCATCTGAGATCTGTCTGTCTGAATTATAAAACCAACTCGTGTTTTTCAGAGGCAGGTGAATCAAAAGTCTCGGGTTTCTTTAACCAGAGGACATTCCCTTGCCTTCTCAATCAAGGAAAATCAATCCCATGGGGCCATATCATGCAATTTTAAATCAATGGGGAGCCTTGCTTAAAAGTCAAGGCAATAGCCCCAAAGTGACAAGGGTTCAGTGAAGATTCACGCTGAGAAATAAGACAATTCTGAATTCCAGAGCCAAATTTTGTTCACCTTGACTCGGATGAGTGGCTCCCATTGAACTCAAGTGAGCTGATCTTGATCTGGTATTTTTAATGTGCTGGACGCCATGTATAATAATCTGTGCTTCTTTCACTTACTTGGTGGATAGGGTCCATCCTGCATCTGCCCGTACCAATCTCCAGTGGTGACCCCATTGCGGTAATTGTCCTGCTGGTAGGCTGGCAGGTCTGGAGGGCCTGGGAATGTCCCAGCGCAGTAACCTCGCATGGAGCTTTGAGAAACGCAGTGGGTGACGGAGAAGCCAGAAGGTCCCAGCGCAGGCTGAAGACAAGGCTGGTGAGTGACTTGCATGAACTGCCCAAACCCTTCCATGCATGAGGCTTCCATGGCTAAAAGATACGGTGGAAGCTCTGCGGAGCTTGACTTTGTAACTGAACTAAACTGGCTGGTCTCCAGACCTCATCTGAGGTCCTGAGACCTCAAGCGAAGTGACTTTTTTTTTTCCTGCTTTGGTGACTGTCATAAACCCCAGACTTTTGCTGGAGGTTTCAGGGTAAACCCAGCTTCTCAGCTTTCATCTTGTGCACACACCTTATCAGGGATTATGGGCTGCAGACGCCACAATGAGAGGAGGGAGGGGGAGGAGGAGCCTTCCTCTTCAGAGCCTCAGACAATAGGGGTGAATATGCCACGAGCCTTGCTTAATTGCAGCTCTGATCAGTTGAAAGCTATGTGCACATGGTGGGGGGTGGTGAATGTCCAGTGGCGTGAAATTACAGTTCAAGGCAGGAGGAATCAAAAAAATCCTTATTTAGGATCCCGGTGCCAGGCCCTCAATTGGTATAAATTGTTGTAACTCCACAGACGTCAACACCAATTCTCACCCGCTGGGGGTCTGGCCCCATTGACAGAACATATGAAAAGGGAAAGATCGTATCATCAAATTCTCCCTCTTGAGCAGCGTTAAGTCTGTCTATTTGATCAGGAATGGGAATACAGCGATCATTTGTTCAGCACAGAGGCATTTTTCGTTGCACTTGTCTCCTTGCAAAATAAATGAAGATAAAAATCACCCTCCTGAGTTTTAGGAGGAAAAAGTCTGAATCGACTTTTGCTGCACCTTAGGGCTGGTCTCTGTTGAAAATTTACGCCAGCATAGCTGTGTCACCCGGGTGTGAAAAATCCCGAACCCAGGGTAAAGAGTGCAATTCTTCTGTCAACTGCCTCTCTGGGAGGTGGATTAACTCCCATCTTTGGAGTCAGTGTCTGCACTGAAGTGCTCCACAGCACAGCTGTAGTGTTTGAAGTGTGGACCTAGGCTTGGATGGGTTTTGCGATTTTCGCTGTAAGCTAGAAATAATAAAAAAAATTAAAAGTTGGCTAAATTTCCACAGGGTGGGGGGAGACTTTAATTTTCCTCAGATCAGGACTGAATCTGTCTTGTACATGCTGTGCATAAGAGATCTTGTGTGTGTGAATCTGTTTTTAATGGGTGTGTGAGACAGTGTATCTGTACTGGTGGGGGGGGAGGTATCTATTCTGTAGTGCGTGCAGTGCTAAAGAGAGTCTGAATGTACCTAAATCAATTCTGTAGAGTGTACATACCTATGGGGGGGGGTGAGAATTGTATCAGAAGCCTCATGCAACATGTGGGTCAGTTAATAAAATGTGAAAATAGGCTGTCTTTGGAGAGTCACAGAGTAAATGATTCTGAAGCAAGAACGCTTTTTCCCTTGATGTGGGTGAAACATCCTGGGATTATCCCTTTGTCGTATACCATAAAAAGGGGCTGTAAATGGTAACAAATGACTGACCAGGTGACCTATTAGGTAACATCTTCCATTGGGTTGCACCCTGGCTCTGGGATAAGGTCATTGCAAAGGAAGACAATCCTAAATTATTGTTTCATGTCATCAGAATGGTCTTTAGGGGGCAGCTCCCCCTCCCAGAGGGGGTTTGTATTTTTATCAATATGCAAATGGTAGTATTAATTAGTAGTTATAGACGCATAGGGCAGTGCCTATAAACCTTCCCTTTGCTAAATAAGCCCTTGTTGGATGGGTTCAAATAGGATGTTCAGGTTATCCAGGCTCAGACAACGCAACTGATCACAAATGTCTGTGCAGTGTTGTTGGGTTTTGCATTCTTGCTAGGACATCCACTCTGCTTGCATATTTAGGCCCTGGCTCAGGACAGCATTTTAGCACATGCTTAAAGTTAAGCTTTTGCTCAATGGGGGTGCTATTCTGATTCACACCGCAGTTGGGAGGTGTGATTCCCAGGTAGACATACAGAAAACTAAAGTGGACATCGTAAATTGAGAGGAGCAGGACACCCGCTGACCTCAGAGGCACCATATCCTCCATCAGGCAGTGGCCCACTTCAGGGAGAAGCATCTTGATCTCAAAGCTCAAAAGAGAGAGAGAAGGAAGGAAAAAGAAAGAACTTTCTTCCAGCAGGCAGCTGACCTGCTAGGAAATGTCTGTACCTATTGCGGGCGGATCTGTGATTCCAGGATTGGTCTCCTGTCAGAACCCATATGTAAATCCGTGGCACAGATCATCCTCGAATCGAGGGATTGCTGATGAGACATACACACGATAGCTCTCCTTCAGCTAGTGCCCTAACAACAGCTGCATGGTCGCAGTAGCAAGGGCAGTGGTTCACGATTAGCCGTCCAAGTATGTACAGGAGGTTTGGTGGGATTTTACTGGCTATCCCAAGTCATCACAGTCAAGCTGGGATTTTTAGCATGCTAGCTAGTGTGTGTATTTCTCCTTCCACAGGGAATCCCACCTCCCAGCTGCTGTGTAGACACACCAAAGGGTATGTTTGCTCTGCAATTGGAAGCGTGACTGCAGCTCCGGCAGACGTACCTGTGCTAGATTTAATTTAGCTAATGTGGCTAAAAATACTGCTGTATAGACACAGCGCCAGAGGCTTCAGCGCAGGGGGGAATGTGAATGTGTTCAAGATCCTCAGTGGGCTTATGTGGCCCAAGCTGCCACATCTTCACTTAGCGTGAGTCTGTCTATACCCACACAACGGATTACGTATACAGAGCACGGGCTCTGTGAGCCCAGTTCTTCTCTCACGCCAGGGTAGATCAGGACTAATACCACCCATGGCAATGGAGTTATAGCCATTAAACCTGAAATTCCCTATTTTGATGGTAAACTCTTTGGGGCAATCCACGGAGGCCCCAGTCTCGGCTGGAGATGCTTGGCTTTACCATAATACAAGTAGTAATGATGGCTTACTGACTTTTAACAGAGTGTGGCTGATTTACCCCAAGTGAGGATTTGGCCTGTTCTCCTTTATATATTGTTGCTTCTCTGCCCAGAGGTAAATATATTCACAGATTCCAAGACCAGCAGGAGCCACTGTGATCGTGTAGTCTGCCCTCCTGCGTAACACAGACCAGAGAACTTCCCCCAATAATTCCTAGAATAGATCTTTTAGGAAAACATCCAATCTTGGTTTAAAAAGTGTCAGAACCCACCACAGCTCTTGGTAAATTGTTCCAATGGTTAATTACTCTCACTGTAAAACATTTACATCTTATTTCCAGTCTGAATTTGTCTAACTTCCATTGGATTGTGGTAGACCTTCCTTTGCTAGATTGAAGAGGCCATTATTATTATATTTGTTCCCCAGGTACTTATAGACTGTGATCAAGTCACCCCTAAACCTTCTGTTTGTTAAGCTAGAGTGAGCTCTTTGAGCCTTTCACTCTAAGGCAGGTTTTCTAGCCAATTAATTATTCCTGTGGCTCTTGTTTGACCCCTTTCCAATTCATCAACTTCCTTCTTGAAATGTTAGCAGCAGACCCGGACACAGGATTCCAGCAGCAGTTGCACCAATGCCAAACACAGAGGTAAAATAACCTTTTTGCTCCTATTTCAGATTCTCCTGTTTACGCAGCCCAGGACTGCATTAGCGCTCTCGGAATCTGCTGGTTGGCTCTCCTGTGGAGAAATTAATGATGTGGAGTGTGGATCTATCCAAGGTGTAACATGCTTTGTTTACAGCCATACACCAGTCTGGATGTGAGATGGTCAAAGAGCATGCAGGGTGATACCTTCTCCTGGGAATCTTAGACCTACACCAGTGTTCATGGAGCAACTCTGCCTCAGGAACTGACACTCAATAGTGTGACTGGCAGAGAGCAAACTAGCAGGCTACTGTCACAGCTGTACTTCCAAGGTGCCTCTGCACAAAACCCTCACCTAACCCACAACTAACAGCTACCCAGCATGTCTCCCTGAGATTCAAACCTTGCTCGCACACTCAGAATTTGGAAGACTATGCATAACACCACCACCTCACGACACCTGCTATAACAATATTATAAAATACTGATTGTTTCCTTTCCCCTAACTTCTGTATACTTCTCTGGCTGATTGTGAGCGCCCTGAGTCAGAAAGCGTCCTCTCCAGTACGTGCCTAACACAGGGTTGTGATCACTGTTCTTGACTGGCAAAGAATTTGGTTATATGAATATTTATTTGTTAGCCCATGCCCTACATCCCACCTCAACCTGCTTGTATGTCTCCTCCACCGCTTATATCTTGCCTTTCACCTGTAAGTTCTTTGAGGCAGAGGCTGCCAATTTTTGTGTGTTTGTACAGCACAAAGTTGTGGGAGCAAATAAAAGCTTCAGCCGTGTTAGTTTTAAATACTAACAATCATAAGAACGAATAATGGAATGAAATCTTAGTGCCTTCTAAGCCAGGAATTGGTCTTTGCTTTCTGAGACTGATTTAAAATCATGAGATTATTTTTAAATTAATAATGAATGTCGGGTCCTTCTTCCTCTTCTGGTTTCTCACCTTTTAGCTCACATGGGGGTCATGTTTCCAAGCTTTTCTTTGCTACCACGAGAGCTAGAAACTAGTATTGTTAGTTAGTTTTAATAATCACAAACTTAGATTCTCCTGACTCCAGAAGCTGGGGCTTTCCGCTAAACATCAGCTATCATGAGAGTCATGACCAAAGTGTGAGAGCTGGCAATGCTGATGTAGGATGGTGTAATTTACACCTCCCTGCACCAGTGACTTCAAAATAAAAAGTGACTTCACTGTTTCTTTTTTTATTAATGTTTGTCTAGCGCTTTGGAAGGGGCCATATGGGCGTGGAGTGTTATATCAGGCTGAGGTAAAAGTGGAGGAAATGAATTATTTTCCATGGTTCCACTAGAGGGGGTAGAACAATGGGTTGCTTTGTGGTCACAGTTCCAGATCACTGCAGATGATGAGACTATTCCGATCCACTCCAGGTCTTGCCATCCTCTTAATTGATTCAGCAGCCCTGGACATGCTATGGTGCAAATGGGGCCCTGTGAAAATTCCCACCTGAGTCAAACAGTCAAAACTGTTCAGCAACCAGCATGGGGTCTGATCTCATGATGCTGCAAATAAAGGCTGCTCTGATTTAGCATGGGGCATGGCTGTCAGATTCCCCCAGGTCCCTCTCCGCCCACAGTGGCAGCCTAATCTTGTGACATCAGGGGCTCAGATGTCAGAGGATGACCACCCTCCTCCTGTTCTGGTGTGTTCTTTGTGAGTGACATGCCTATCACCTGCTCAAAGCCTAATTAGGTGTGTCCGTGGGCTTTAGGAATGTGAAACCCATCACCCTCCCCACCAGTCCTGGTTCCGGGACTGCAGTGCCCATCTCCCAGCCCCTGTGCCAGATGAAGGCCTAGAATAGCAGCCACAGCTTCTTTGTGGTGTTGGGACCATGGGGTTCAAGCAATTGTGGGTCTTCTCATAGGCTGGCCTTGGTTTTAAAAAACGCTCCTTACCTGCCCTTATTGCATTTCAAATGGCTAAAGTGGGATGCAGCACCATTCAGATTTAGCATGTCCTCCCTTGCCGAGATGGAGATGGAGAGGTGGCCAGGCCAAACCTGACTGGTGCTGCAACCCTGTGTGACAGATTACAATGCCACTCAGTTTGGGGGCCTTTCAAATGGGGGACGGGGGCAAGGCAAACTGTCCCTTTTGGGTCCCCCATGCTGAGCAGGAAATGCTCACTTCAACAGGGTTTGTGGGGTCAAAGCAGGACAGTCCAGCAAAACCCAAGACTGTTGGGAGGTCTCGTGTGCCCTATGAACTGTACCCACAACCTGGCCCAGTAATTCTGCCTTTGCACAGGTGACCGTGGCAACACAACATGCAAGGATGCCAGCAGTCAGGCCCAAGAAGTTTGACTTTGATAGCCATGGGGAAGGAGCAGGGGTGGGGGTGAATTTATTTACTGTATTAATGACTTTAAATCAGAAACCAGGAAATTTAAGGATCTATAGGTCCCAGAACTTTTCTTCCTTGCAAAGAAATGCCCTTTCCTTTGGATTGTATAGGCTCCTCTATACCATAGTTATTCAACCTGTGGTACACGTACCCCTGGGGGTACACAAGACACAGGCAGGGGGGACCCGGGGAAAAACAGAGTGAAGGGGAGGCAGGAGGCAGCTGCCGACTTACAGGGAAGCCAGGTGACAGCAGCCCACTTCCCACCTGGTCCCAGCTCCCAGATAGGAGGCATGTGGCAGATCCTGGCTTCTGGGGAAGGCAGGCGTCAGCCCTCTGCTTCTGGCCCAGTCACAGCTGGGAAGTGGGTGGCAGCCGCTAGCTTCTGGGGGAGCTGGGCAGCAGCCCCCCGGTTTTCACATGCCCTGGCTCTGAGCCAAGGGACAGCCTCCAGTGCCTCAGCTTGAATACGGGCAGCAGCCGCCTGCCCACGTCCCTGGGTCCCAGCTTGCACAGAAGCCTCCTCTGCCCCAGCTTGGACTGGGTTGCAGTCACCCGCCTCCCAGACTAGCAGCCAAGTGGCAACCGCCTACAACTTGCCCAGGTGACAGCGGTCGTCCCTGGCTCAAAGCCCAGTGCCCAGAAAACTTGTCAATTTCACAGCTCTAGCTGAGCCATGAAATTGACAACTAGGACAGCCCCAGGTTTCACCAGTTACCCTCTTTTCCTGTCTCTCTCTCTCTCACCCTCCTGCCCTGTCTCTCTCTGTCACCCCTTCCTCCTCTCAAATCTATGGCATAAAATTTGGCATTGTGCTTTATATTCCCCAGCATTGGCATGCCGCTCAAAGCCTCCTAGCTATGGCCACCATCACCTCTAGCCCAGGTACATCCTTGAGTTGCGCACCCCTGGTGTAAAGGTGGTAACCCTCCCCACACTAGATCTGACATCTGTCCTATCACGGCCTTATGTACTCAGCCCTTCTTCCAACGTATGGCGCACATTAGTCTGTAAATATAAAAGCCCATGGAAAACGGAGTGTTGGGGTACTTTGTAAATTTTCAGAAGTTAGGGGGACTTGCTACTTAAAGGTTGAGAAATGCTGTTCTATGCATTGGACCTCCTCTAGGCGTTCATTGCAAAGCCCCAGCTCTCCATACAGGAGAGGGAAAACGTCTTTCCTAAACTAATTTTGCATTATTTAAAACGATCGCTCTGGAAACCCCAAGGAATCTATTTCTGCCGCCTCTCCTTTGTTAATTACATCCGTCCGCATTAAGTGACAGCCAGCGCCTAGGGCGAGACCATTGCAGCTCACAAGAAAGGGGAGTCCTACGTGTCATTGCCAGACCCGTGCAATCAATTCCACCCCAGTGTCCCACGAAAAACAACCCTCGTTGTATCGAACCAAGTGTTTTGGGGAGCCAGGCACAGCTAAGGGGTCTAGATTTAAGGTGGGGCGGGGCCAAGGGGCTTTACGGAGTACCCTTCCCTCCTCTGCTCTCTGCCAGTGGACTCTTCGGAACGTGGGGTTCAAACCAGCTGCGCTGCAGCGTTCTAATAACGTCTGGGGGGTTTCAACGTTCCAGGCTCGGCTTCCCGTGCAGCCCCGGCTGTCCTAGAAGCAGCGGCCATGGCTCTCAAAGTCAAGGTGGTTTATTGGTAAGCTGGGGAGGGGGCCGCTGTCGGGTTGTTGCAGTCGCGTCCAAAGCGCCTGGCACCCTGCGGGCTGGGCATGTCTAGCTCATCTGCCACTGTAAGAGCAAGGGACTGTGCCAGCTTCCTTGTGCTGCTGTTCGTTAATCCAGGGGGGTAGGCGGCAAGGCGAACCCTTCTTGCTGTCTTTCCGCGACTGGATGGGCCTACCTAGCTGATCAGCTGCTAAGCCAGGCTCCTGCTGGTGTTTAGTTGCTTTTCCAGGGGGATGGGGAGAAGCCAGGCTAAGGTTGTAAGAGTGGCATTACCCAAACAAAGACGGAGGCAGAACAAATGACGTGGCCCTTGGGGAAACGTCGATGGAAATCACATAAGATGTTCGGGCTCTGTTCCAGGATTTTGTTGGCCAGGTGCTGTCTGGGTGTGGCTCGAAAACTCCTCTCTCGCCAGCAGAAGCATAAAGCGGCTACCTCTGCCAGCTTGTCATGCTCAGTGCCTGCCCTGACCCAGGGGTGGGGTACTGGAGGATGCGCCACAGGGCAGGGACTTGGAGTGCTGATCTAGCAGAGTGTCAGTTAAGAGTGGCTACTAGGACCTGATTGCTCACTTGCTTCTCTCCTGCCCTGGCTGCTTTGTGGTCCTGATCCAAAGTCCATTGAAATCCGTGAGAGTTTTTTCCGTTGATTTCAGGGCCTTTGGTTAAGTCCTTGTACTCTGTCTAATACTAAACTGGCCGGAGTGCCACAGAACAAACTGGGGAATGACCCTGTGCTGCCCTCTCAGGAATGGTCTGGCTGGGGGCTTGTTTCACACCCCCTTGAGATCAGCTGACTGGGTTGGAAGGTAACTGGACTGATGCCATGGCTGTCTAGGGCTTGAATTGGGAGCCTACTTAAGAAACACACACAGGTGTCAGGGAACTAAGCTACTTCTGTCCCACAGAATAACCCTGTTTACAGCCCAATGCTCACTGGCTGAATGATAGGTGGACTAATGCCACCGCCATGCTGTAAGGTGAGTCCTAGTTTATATTTGGTCCTCCTGTTGTAAACTGATCACTAACGTGCCACCTCTGCCCACGTTCAGTCAGCCAGAGCTTGATATAGATTCTGTCAGCCCAGAATAGACTGGTATGTATCTATTTTCATGCCAGACACCTTAATCCTGACATTCTGTTAAGTGAATCCTTTGCCTCACACAATTCTGGCAGGGTGCCTCTGTGTTCATCAGCAGCCACTCCTGCTAAAGTAATCATGGCCTCCCACAACTCTAGTGTGTCTCAACCCTGACCCACAGCCCTCCATGCAGTTATAGGTCTAGCCTCCTCAGACGCTGTTCCCTGACACCTCCTACTACTCTGGTCTGAGCCACCTCACTTTTTTTATTCCATTAACCTAAACTTTCTACCTCTCCCCTTGTAGCTTCACCTGTGTCTTCAAGAACGTGCATAGGTGTGTTAATTGTGTGTCCCCTGGTAATCTAGGTGTCACTAAAGCTGCAGAGCAGTGCTAATTCTTGTGTGCTGTGAGAGTGGAGGAGTTACTCCATGTCTATGGGGGCAGCAGTGAGAAGTGGTAACTGCTGAAGCTGTGCTGGAGTGTGTTTTTTGCTGATTAAAGGAGGGGGGAAATCCCACATCCTTGCACATAAAAGGGTCTGATTCTCCAGTTAGTTGCTGTGACTCTAGGTTTGGCCAGCTCTGTACTGGTGTTACAGAACAGTATTCAGTGTCTACTAAGAGGTTTCTGTTCCTGATGAAAAGCACCCTTTCTACTCTACATTCCCATGCCTGCTAGAATGACATCTGGAGGCTGGCAGTGCCCTCCTCTGCTGCCTGTGCCTCTAAAATAGACACAGCAAGGGCTGGTATGACCTCTCTGTAAGAGCTCATTCTCAGCAACAGGTTGCTCTCTTGCACATTAAATAGAGGGTGCGTGGGAGGAGACGGGGGGGACAGTGCGTCCCAGTACCAGCAGATTTGAGTGCAAAGTGCATATGTGCCCTATTCCAAATAGTAGTGATTCGTGTCTGCAGTTGAATATTGCTTGACGCAATCTAAATGCAATGAAAGTAACCACGTCAAGAAGGACCAACTTCAGTCTTAAGTTTCTAAGGAAAACAAGTAGGAAAAACCAGCCTTTTTAGTAGGATTTTACCTTCCCGGTTATTTGTAATTTTATCATTTCTGTGGGCCAGCACTGATGCTCAAAATACAATGAGACACCCTCATAAGGGGTGTCGTGTTGCCATCTAATGTCTTGTCCCACAGAGAGGACAACAGCCTACTGCTATTGGAGACAGTGTGCACTGGACAGGGATTCTGGATTCCCATCTCTGCCACTAACTTGCTTCAATGATCTTGGCCAAGTTCCTTCCCCTTGTGAAAAATGGAGTGACTGATGCTCCTTTATTATAAAGCTCTTAGAGATCTATTGAGGAAAAGCATTATGGCTAGGTGGTGTATTATTTTGCAATCTAATGTAGTTCCCCTTTGTCTCAAATGGCAGAGTCCAGTGCTGTAGGTCCCAGGTTCAGACTCTGCTCCCCTACATTTGGCAGGAGTCCTTACAGCAGCTCTTGCCAAACTGTAGAGGGGGGGCTAAGGAAACAGCCTCATATGGAGAAATACTTGACCTACTAAATTGCAGGGGTCCAGGTGGGATTTTCAAGGAAACTAGGTGCTCAGCTCCTGGTTGAATTTCAGCCTTTGTCCCTCCGTGGTTAGAATCTAGATGCTGAAATAACTCTTTTGTCTCTCTGCAGTGGGGCCTGAGGCTACAGACCCAAGGTAAGCAAACTGCTCCCTTGGTTCAATTCCAGTTAGAACTATGGAGATGGTGGGTGAACTGGACTGATGTGCTCTAGGACCCCCTTCTTACTCCCAGCACATGGCCCAAGTCCCTGGCAGTCTGCAAGGAGAGGACGTTCTCCTCTGAAGAAGTTGGGCTATAGCATGCCATTGGCTATACTCCTTGAGTGTCCACAACCCTTTTGCCACAGACTGACGCAACAAGAACCGCTGGGCTCTTCCTCCCCCTGCAGTCTTGGATTGGCTGCCTGGGGCACTGACTGACTCCATGCATGGAGTTGCACTGATGGGAAAACTGGTGCGACGGGAAGCAGACAGTTGGGCTAGACAGGGCCCTGTACCTGCAGCAGGCCATGAGGCTTGGCTCACTTCTGCTGGCATTTCTAGCTGGCGTTGTTGCAGGCTGCTTTTGCCAGGACCAATACCAATGACCATAAGGATAGGAATTCCAGCATAGGAACATAGGTGTGTGAAGTAACAACCGAGCCAAGCTCTCTATAGATTCAGCTGGGGCAAGTCCTGGCAAAGACTTACCAGGTGTTAACTCTGGGCTCTGCTTTCCCCCCCCTCCCCTCCTTTCTAGTATCAACAGCTCAAGAAGGAACTTGAAAAACAGTTCCCGGGCAAGCTGGAGATGGTGAGTATCCTGCGCCGGCCCAAAGCACTTCACTTCTGTATCTGCCTGACTCCCAGTCAGTGAATGCGTACGGCCAAGGAATAGCCGTCACCTCTAAGTCCTGTCCTCTGTTCCCAAAACTCTTGTTGTCTTCAGTGGGAACCTTCGCAGAATGAGACTCTAAATAGGGCCCTCCTCGTCTGGTGAGACCTGATTGAGACTTGTCAGGCTAAAAAGCATGTCGTGTCCAATCTGGAACATAGTTGTCAGATCCATGGTTCATCTAGTCCAGTATCTTGTCTCTGAAAGTGTCCAGTGCCACATACTATTAAACCTCTATCATGGGCAAATAGGCACAAACATAATCATGGGGAAGCTTTGACTTGATTCTGAGCTGCTGGTGGTTGGCTTATAAAGCACGTACCATGTGGTAGAGGTAAAGGAAGCCTTGATCCAGAAGTGTGGCGAGTGGCATTAAGGTGAAAGGCGTACAGTCCTTGCAGCTCTGTAGGACTGAAGATGTTTGGACAATCTAATATCATGCCGTGGTTTCTCTGTGCTCCTCAAGCTATTATTTTATTCTAGATTATAAACAGTTGGGTTAGGGATTTTTTTTTAATATGTTTGTACAGCACCTGACACAATGGGGTCCTGGCTTCTATAATACAAATGAACTTAATAGATTCTAAGGCCAGAAGGCCCATTATGATCCTCCTGTATGACTACAGGCCAGAGAATCACACCTCATCATTTCTGCATCGAGCTCTTAACATCTGTTTGCAGACTTATTTGCCTCTCTGGTGAGAACTGCAGGTAGCACTCCTATTGAATTAGGAACCTGCAGAAGGAACTAACATGAAGGGAAGAGTTTGCTGCTTAAAATAGCCCAGACCCCTTGAGGCTCTTCATTCTCAAGGTGACTCACTCCTCTTCTCTGCTTAGAGTGGTGAAGGGACCCCTGAGGTCACAGGATGGTTTGAAGTGACAGTCGCAGGCAAACTGGTGCATTCAAAAATGGTGAGTGGTCTCTTCCCTCCCCCTCCCATCCCTGAATCTAGTTCCTCATGGAACTACTCAGCTGATTGTTACCAAGATGGGCGATGTGCATGAGATGGGAAGACTCCTTCATAGAGACATGTTGTGAGCACACGGCTGGAGCCTAGTCTCGGCTCTGACATCTGTAGCCAGAGTCCACTATCAAAACTGGAGCAGTAGAATGGTCTACAACTGTACCAGCTTGTACAATGATCCCCTTGCAGTTTACATGCTGAACAGGGAGCAGTATTTGGGTGGGAGCTTCTAAAGAACAGTTACTGTGGCTTGATAGATTGGTACTCTTCCCTCTCTGCTAGGGCTGTGCTGCTGGAGATGAGACCTAAAACAGGTACCAGCCACTGACTCCTGCTAGCCCACTGACTGGGCATGCAAGTGTTTACTCTATGCCCTGTCTGTGTTGCAACATGGGTGACTTATCTTGACTCCCTAAACTTCCTCCTGCAGTTGCAATAGGATACAGGCTGTGGCTTTTTTTTAAAATTCTCTCTTCTTCCTTCCTTCCCCCCTCCCAAGAGCTGCCATTTTCCACCTCCAAAGTGGCTGCATTTCAGTGAGGGATGAAACCTACCTCCTTTCTCTACTAGAATGGCAAACTGAAATTGCTTAACAGCAGCCACTGTTGCCTGTCCTCCGAGGAGGAAAAATTCAGCTCCTTAGAAAACTACTTTGATGCTAAAATAGGCTGTGGCTCTCGCTGGTGCTGCAGGTCCAGAGGGATTAGAGCTGTTGGGACTATGTTAAAAAGACTTCCACTGTCAGTCTCTTTGATGTGGCTTGAGGTGGCAGAACTGTTGAGCTCTGCAGTTCTGTCCCCTTAAGGACGTGCCAGGAGCCTGCTGAACTTCGACGGTCTTGTACGTGGCGCCTTATAGAAGGGGTTGTGTTTGCCCATGTTTCTTGGTGGGGGGGAAAGGGCTGCAAGTTTCACTCCCTTTTTTTAAATTTTGTCTGAGATCTTTGTTGTGAGCCAGTAAGGTCTAGCAACAGATACGAGTTTTGTGTGCTCACTGCTCTGGCAAAGGAGTAGCCAGGAGGTTTTTCTGAGGCTGCTTTTCAAACAGTGCATTGTCCCTCTGGTTCTAGCGCTGCTGTCTTGTAACAGCATCTTGGCAGTGACACGAGTGCCCGAGTAGAAGGCGTCTGACTGAGAAATGCTCTTAAATAGGAGTGGCATTCTCAGGGGGCAGGACTCTGAACACAACCAGTGGCCCTGTATCACACTGGAGAATTAAAGACTTCTAATGCTATGACTTCTTTGAGCCCTTATTGGTGTGTCTGGGTGGGAGGAAGGATGGGTGGGTTTAGCACCCTTGCTAACTTGCTTCTCTCTGGCAGAATGGAGATGGCTTTGTGGATAATGGCAACAAGCTTTCCAAGATTGTGGCAGCCATTAAAGAGGCGTTGGCCTTGGGATAGGAACAGCAGAATGCATCGGTGACTCCGTGCGTAGCAGAGGTAAGGCTGGGATGCACGGCTGGGTCCTTACCCTTATGAGATGGAATTCTTTGCCATGGATCTGGCTGTCTCAGCGCTTCCTCCTTGAATAAATGGAAGCCTGTTGCATGTGGCTTTCTAGGAGGAAACCTTTAACAAGGTCCTATTCCTCTCTGCATGGGTATTACAAATGTGACAGGGCATCCGAAAAAGCAAGGAAATGCCATGTTATGGTTGGTCAGACCTTCATCTTTCTCCCCAATAGCTATTATGCTGGTGCTTCACCCCAGAGGTAGCTGTATTTCAGTATGGGCCTATAAACGTGGACCAGGAAACATTTGGGGAATCCGTCCGTTGGGAAGGCTCTGTGTCAAAATTCTGTAATGCTGCAAATCCTAGCGCTGCCACCCACTCAGATTATGCTGGGTAGAGCATTCATGGGAGACAAAAAATCAGACTCCTCCATGGAATTAACTTGGCAAAGGGGGTCAGAAAGTGAGCATGCTTGAGGTGCTGTGAAACCATGTGGTGCTGAACGCAGACTTGCCCGCTAGGGAAATCATGCATGCAACCTGCAGAATCAAGACTATAATCCAGATGTTGGATCCTAAAATGCCACTGCTAGCACTGGAGCTTGAGGACTGTTCCTTAACTAGTTCTAGTAGGACATTGTCCTCTGTGTGGGCCATTGTGTTATCTTGGGTATGTATAAGCTCCTTTTTATTTAAACACTAGAGGGCAACATTATACCCAGACACCATGTTGCAGCATGCAGGGTTAAGAGCAGTAGCTGCTACTTCCAGTACATCAGACTGGAAAGGACCTTTCTTTGAGCCTTGAGTTCAGTCCACTGCTATCACAGGCAGCTCCAGCATCAAATTCTGTACATAAATTGCTCTATCTCCATCTTCAAACCTCACTCCTCTAATGGTTAGAAACCTTCTCATTTCCAGCCTAAATTTATTCATGATCAATTTATAGCCATTTGTTCTTGTGCCAATAACATCCTTGAGCTTCAACAGCTCTTCTGGTGTTTTCCCCTCCCCACCTTGATCTATTTAGACACAGCAGTAAGATTCTTCCCACCCCCCCCACCTTCACTTTTGCTAGGCTAAACAAACCAAGCTCTTTTCATCTTCTCTTCTAGGATAGGCTCTCCCTTTTCCTAATCATCCTAGTAGCCCTTCTCTGCACCTGGGCCGTTTTTTTTTTTTTTTTTTTTTTCCTTTTTTAAATGTCAAGACTGTTAACTATATGTTCCTTCTCTTTCTCTAGTCTGATGAGAATTTGCTTCGTTCAACTTGGCCGAGCGCTTGATGACAGGAATTGCCGAAATGTCCCCAGACGTGTGGCCATTCCCAGAAGGTTTTGCGTAGGATGCCAGTTTGAACAAAGGCAGATGCGAATCAAGCTCTGTCCTTTTGGCATGCTTTATATCTGTATGCAAAGTCCTGTCTGGTGTTGAAACTGCCTCTCTACCATGTCATCACTGTGTGCCTTTTAAGTTGCCTCTACCTTTGAGTAATTCTTGAGTTAGTTTCACTGTTCAATCATACAGAGAAATCTGTCTCAGTGCTTATATCTCAACAATAAGCTCTTTGTCTGGGGTTTCTGGGATGAAGGCTGTTAAGTAAGGGAGAGTCACCTAGGAATCCTCCTATCCATCAGCATGGCTATGGTTTCTGAAGAGTCCTGTTAGCCTTGAAAGCTGGTGGCCATCAGTGTGGAGAGAGGAATTAGCAGCTCATTGTTGGGTATATGTGAGCCTGGGAGAGAAGTGATATAATTTTTTTTAATAACTGATTCAATAGTTTGTTTTATAAAAATCTGAAGTGTAAATTAAAACTCCCAGTATTTTCTTAAACTGCTGTCAAAACAGTTTTCCATCTTCTGCAGAACCTTGAAGCTATCCTGACAAATCGCATTGAGCTGTTGGCATTGGAGCTAGCTCACAAAATGTAACTTGTAAATCTTGGTATATCTGAATCATGTTATTGCACTCTTTCCCCCCCCCCCCAGTACCTCCACCCCTCCCAGATCACCTAGTGTTGCAAAACTCTCTAGGTTTTTTTTTTTTTATTTTGTTGTATGATTAGCTTTTGTTGCACTTCAGAAAGGTGTGTCTCAAATAAAATAATTAAAACCATAAAGTGGTTGTATAGTGGCTTTCTGGTGCTCACTGTGATCCAACACACAGAAATAGCAGAATCTTCTTTCCTTTGCAGTAGGGGGGTATGATTTTTATATACCAGTACTCTGAAACAAGTGGTGTGGTCTAATGCTTCACTGCAGTCTGAATATCATGAAAGCAGTATTTTGGGCCCTAGCTCCAAACTGCTCAGGCTCAAAATATCAAGCTCCCTCCATCTACACACTCCACTCCACGCCAGTAAGCTTGATGCGACCTCTCATCTTTCCAGATTTCTTTGCGACCTCAGTAGTGGGGTTCTGTGAATGAGACTTAGGCAGCCAGGACCTTGCTTTTTTAAGTGACATCAAAGTTCTCCTCCAGGGAACCATTTCAAGGGTCTTGTCACATTGGCTTTGATCCACAGTCTTCTTCCCCCCCCCCACGCTCCCCATTTCAGCCTACAGTAGCTACAAGTAAAGATTGTGGAGCAGGGCTTGGCTGGAGGGTGGCAAGTGAAATAGCTGTAAATGGGACCTTAAATACATGTTCTCCGTAGAGTGATTGCTCATATGCATTCCACTTAGGTGTGTGTGCGCCCTCGTGCACGGCCCTCGGAGAACTTTTTCCCTAGCAGCCCCCTGTAGGGGCCGGCCTCAGTGCCCCCTGGAGTGCCACCCTCATGCGGCGGCATATAGGGCGCTGCCGGCCCCTCCCCTCCTCAGTTTCTTCTTTCCGCCCGTGATGGCCAGTTGGGAACAGCTCTTGTTCTTCGCAAGCCTTTTTCCTTTCATGAAAGTAGTCAGCTAGCAGCTCGCCCTGAACTTAGTTAGTTTCTAGTTAGTTAGGTACTTAGTTAGAGTAGGAAAGAAGAGCCTTTGGGCTCTGGGCATCCCGGCTATGCTGGGCTCGCCGGGGTTTAAACCCTGTGCTGCCTGCGGGAAGGCTTTTCCCATCAGTGACCCCCATGACCGCTGTTGGAAGTGTTTGGGGGAGCAGCACCGTAAAGACAGGTGCTGCATATGTAAGGCCTTTGAACCTCGCACCCAGAGAGAGAGAGGGAAGTGAGGCTTAAGGCCATATTAATGGAGTCTGCCTTGCGTCTGGCATCCGAGCCGACGCGAGCTCCCTCGGCACCAAGCATTTCCTCGGTGCAGAGTGCACCGCCGGCGTCTCGGTGCCAAAAAGGAAGAAGCGCCGCCCGCGCTTGGAACACTCCCCCCCACCGCAGAAGCGGCCGGGGTCGAGCCCGGAGGTGCTTCGGCTCTCTGATGTGCCGCTGGCACCGGCACCGATCAGGGAACCTCCCCCGACTCCTGGGAGTGGGGAACCCCCTGTACAGGACCCTTCCACGCCGGAGGCGTTTGAAGCGGCTCGAGCCATGCTGGCCCTGCCCACGCCTCCGGCCTCTCTCGGCTGAGAGAGTCAGGGCCTGTGTCCCGGGGCAAACCTGCATTGGGTTTCCCTGAAGGGTGGGCGTTCCTGGCACCGGAGGATCGGCTGCCCACCACTTGACGCCGGAGAGTCGAGCTCGACAGCTCCTCTCCCTCTTTGTCGTCGGACAAGGCGTCACAGCACCGCTCGAGGTCTCCCAGGCGGCACCGCTCATTGTCAGCGTCGAGTTCCAGCCCGGCACCGAGACGGTGTTCTCGGCACCGTTCCCCAGTATCCGGGAAGAGGTGTCGCAAGTCGTCCCTCTCTCGGCACCGATCATCGTCTCTGTCAGCATCGCCCCACCTTTGGCACCATAGACGTCGTCACTCTTTGAGATTGTCCGGCAGCGGGTCCCGGAGCGGCTCTTCCCGGTGTCGCCGCCAGCATTGATCTCCTGGCTCGGGATCCCGGACCTGACGCCAGGAGGAGGTACTTCCGCCGGCGCTGCCCTCGGCACCGGTACCACCCTCGGGTTGGCCCCAGCCCCCTTGGCAGTGGCCATTTTGGGATCCGTGGGCGGCCCAGATGGGGCAGGGAACAATGTCGGCCCCTGCCTCTGTTTCCCAGTTAGCCCCTCAACAGGCACCCTCGGTGCAGGAGGGACACCACTCCTCAGAGGAGGAGGAGGACCCCAGGGAGGGCCCCTCTACTGGACCCCGCCACCTGTCCTCTTCATTGTTGCCGGACGAGGTGGCTGTCGGGGACCAGGGGGCCCCTCTTATTGATTTCAGGGCTCACCAGGAGCTCCTGAAACGGGTGGCCTCGAACCTTGGCCTGGAGGTCAAGGTTCTGGAGGAAGAGGTGGACACCCTCTTCGGGTGTGTGGGGACACAAGGACCGTCCAGGGTAGCCCTCCCCGTCCATGAGAGGGTCCTGCGCCTGGCTAAGGCCATTTGGCAGACCCCTTCCTCGGTCACCCCTACATCTAAGGGCACCGAGAAGAAGTACTACATGCCAGCTGAGGGGCACGAGTACTTGTATACGCACCCTGCCCCAGGTACTCTGGCTGTGGACGCCGCCAACCAGAAGGATAGGCAAGGGGCTCAGAGCGCCTCCCCCAAGAACAAGGAGGGTAGGAGACTAGACCTTTTCGGCAGGAAGGTCTACTACACAGGGGCGCTCCAATTCAGGGTGATGAATCACCAGGCCCTCTTGGGCAGGTGCAATTTGAACTTGTGGGACTCGCTGCGAAGGTTCGCAGAGTCCCTGCCCCAGGACCAGGCTGCGGACTTCGCCACGGTCCTGGAGGAAGGAGTGACTGTGGCCAGCGCAGCCCTTTAGATTGCCTCTGATGCTGCGGACACGGCCAGTAGGGTAATGGCCTCCGCCGTTGCCATGCGGCGCGCAGCGTGGCTGCAGTCCACTGACTTATCCCAGGAGGTGCAGCACTCCATCCAGGACCTGCCGTTCGATGGACCAGCCCTCTTCTCGGAGAAGACGGATGACAGCTGCACGCCCTGAAGGACTCAAGGGCAACGCTTCGCTCCTTGGGTCCCTATACCCCTCAGGCGGCAAGGTTACAAGCTCGCCAGCAGCCGCCACAGCGGCAGTGGCAGCAACCTAGGCCACCGCCTAGGCCTTTTCCCCCCCCGCGAGGGGTAGGGATAGGAATAGGGGTTCTGGATGGCGCGACCGCACCACATCGTCCACGTCTTCCCGGAGAGGACCCTCCCAGGGCTCCAAAGGGAAGTGCAACTTTTGACGGTGCACTCAAGGGTGGCACCGTCTCCCGTTCCCTGGATTCCCTCCCACCTTTTCGGGACAGGCTGAGGCCCTACCTTGGCCTGTGGCAGGCCATCACCTCAGACTGCTGGGTCCTCAACACCGTGCGCCGGGGTTACGCCCTCCAGCTTGTGGCTTCCCCCCCTTACTCACCTCCCCCCCGTCCCTCTTCAGGGACCCCTCTCACGAGCAATTACTCCTTCATGAGGTCCGCTCCCTCCTGCTCAAGGGAGCCATAGAAGCGGTTCCGCCGCTCGAGGTGGGGAAGCGGTTCTACTCGAGGTACTTCCTCGTTCCCAAAGCCAAGGGAGGCCTCAGGCCTATACTGGACCTGCGCAGGTTAAACAGGTTCATGAGGAAACTGAAGTTTCGCATGGTGTCCCTAGCGTCCATCATTCCCGTCCTGAATCCAGGGGATTGGTTTGCTGCCCTCAACCTGAAGGATGCGTACTTCCACGTCTCCATCCTTCCCGCCCACAGGCGGCACCTAAGGTTTATGGTAGCTGGTGCCCACTACCAATTTACGGCCTTGCCCTTTGGCCTGTCTTCCTCCCCCAGAGCGTTTACCAAATGTATGGCAGTGGTGGCGGCCTTCCTGAGGCGCAGGGGGGTCCAGATATTCCCTTACCTGAACGACCGGCTGATAAGGGGCAAGACCAAGTGGCAGGCGTGCGAGGCGGTCTCCTTCGTCCAGGCCACTTGCCATGCTCTGGGGCTGCTCATCAACGAGCAGAAGTTGACGCTGTCGCCGGTACAGCGCATAGAGTTCATAGGGGCAACCCTAGACTCGGTGCGGGCCAAAGCCTTCCTCCCACGCTCGAGGTTCAAGGCAATGGCAGGGATTATATCACAACTTCAGAGGTGCCCCATGACGACAGCCAGGCAGTGCCTTCAGCTGTTGGGCCACATGGCTTTGTGCACCTACATGGTGAGGTTGGCCCACCTCAGGCTCAGGCCCCTCCAAGGTTGGTTGGCCATGGTAAATATGCCTAGCAGGCACTCTCTGGACAGAGTGGTTACGGTGCCCCCCGCGGTGTTGGGGTCACTGGACTGGTGGTTGGACCCCAGGAGAGTGCAGGAAGGGGTTCCGTTCAGAGCCCTCACCCTCTTGGTCACTCTGATCATGGATGCTTCGGACCACACAGGGACGCTGGTCCCAGAGGGAGACTGCCCTCCACATCAATGTCAAAGAACTGAGGGCAGTCAGACTGGCATGCAGAGTGTTTCGCCATTCTTTACTGGGGAAAATGGTACAGGTGCTGACGGACAATACCGCAGCAATGCTCTACATAAACAAGCAGGGGGGAGCACGCTCCTCGGCTCTGTGCTAGGAGGCGCTTTGTCTTTGGGACTTGGCGGTGAGGTACGATTTCTGTTTAACCGCCTCTCACCTCTCGAGAGGACCTGTCGCCCCGCCTATCGAGCTCCCGAGGAGACCGGACCTGCTCTCCCAGGACCACGGTCGCCTGCTGCATCCCAGCCTGGACTCCCTGCACCTGACGGCCTGGAGGCTCTCTGGCTGACGGAGGAGGAGAGAACCTGCTCGAAGCAGGTCCAATGCATGCAGATCACCTACAGGGCCAAGTGGAGGAGGTTCACCTGCTGGGCGGAGTCGCGGGGCGTAACCCCCGGTACGTCCCCCATGCAAGCTGTCCTCGAATACCTGCTGCAGCTTAGGCTGCAGGGGCTAGTGCTAGCCTCCCTCAGGGTGCACCTAGCGGCCATCTCGGCTTTCCATCAGCTGATGCGGGGGCGGTCCCTGTTCTCCCACCCCATGTCGGTGAGGTTCCTCAAGGGGGTTGAGAGGCTTTACCCGCAGGTCTGTGACCCGGTGCCTCCGTGGGATCTCAACCTGGTCCTCGCTAGACTGACGGGGCCCCCCTTTGAGCCCTTGGCCACCTGTCCCCTGCTGATCCTGTCCTGGAAGGTGGCCTTCCTCGTGGCCATTACTTCGGCTAGAAGGGTCTCTGAGCTAAGAGCTTTGACCTCAGAGCCCCCCTATACCATGTTCTTCCGGGATAAGGTACAGCTGAGGCCTCACCCAGCGTTCCTGCCTAAGGTGGTCTCCCAGTTCCATTGTAACCAAGACATGTTCCTCCCCGTGTTTTTTCCTAAACCGCACGGGTCCGAGGACGAGAGGAGACTACACACCCTCGACGTAAGGAGGGCACTGGTGTTCTACCTCGAGAGGACGAGGCCGTTCCGAAAGACCACGCAGCTCTTCGTCGCGGTGGCGGACAGGATGAAGGGATCCCCAGTCTCCACCCAGTGCATCGCCAAGTGGATCACCGCCTGCATCCGGTTCTGCTACGAGCGTGCAGGCGTCCAGCTTCCCGGAGTAGTGACGGCGCACTCGACGAGGGCCCAGGCCGTGTCAGCGGTCTTCCTGGAAAGGGTCCCCCTGGATGACATCTGCAGGGCTGCCACCTGGTCTTCGGTGTACACCTTTGCCATGCACTACGCTGTCATCCAGCAGTCGAGGGAGGACACGCGAGTTGGCAGAGCCGTGCTGAAGGCAGCTCATCGATGATTCCTACCCATCTCCAGGTATGGCTCGTTAATCACCTAAGTGGAATGCATATGAGCAATCACTCGAAGGAGAAAACATGGTTACTTACCAGTAACTGTTGTTCTTCGAGATGTGTTGCTCATATCCATTCCACACCCACCCTCCGTCCCCACTGTTGGAGTCGGCAGAGAGAAGGAACTGAGGAGGGGAGGGGCCGGCAGCGCCCTATATGCCGCTGCATGAGGGTGGCACACCAGGGGGCTGCTAGGGAAAAAGTTCTCTGAGGGCCGTGCATGAGGGCGCGCACACACCTAAGTGGAATGGATATGAGCAACACATCTCGAAGAACAACAGTTACTGGTAAGTAACCATGTTTTCTGTGTGCACAATGCCTACCCTATGCCAATGTGTTCTTAGTCTCATTTTAATGAATGTGAAAATATTTCTTAATTTAAAAGGAAAAATTAATCAGCTTGGCCCAACTTACCCATGTAATTTGTACCTATTATGAAACACTCTTGTAAGTAACCAGTAAAGGAGTAAATTCTCTGTTTGCAGAGGCTAGGCCAGTAAGAGGTCTCTGCTGCATAAGGTGAGACTTATTTAAAGCTCTGACCTTCCATTGCCATGACAACTTAATGCCTTCTTCTTACCTCTCCAAACACTGCTTTTTGTAATAATTGTACCCTTTAAGTCAACAAGCCTGCTTTTGTTCTCCCACAATTGATCTGATTAAATGTGGAGCCTAGGAACCTATGACCACCTCAGTAGTGCTTCGGGATTAGCTCTGTGCCCCCAGCTTTCCAGTGTATGGGTGCTAATTATTAATGGGCTCCCTCATGGCAGCAATGTGTGTCTCATGAAAATTGTTTAAGATAACTCACCTTGCAATTGGTATTAATTCAGTCCTATTGGCAATCAGCACTCCCCCTTTAAATGGAGGTCTTAAAAGGGAAAAGGGTGGCCTTGTGGTTAAGGCCTCAAACAGAGTGGCAGGACTCCTGGGTTTGTTTTTAGCTATGCCAGACTTGCATTGTGACAGCACCTCCTAGGTCTTATTTCTCATCTGTACTATGGACCTTGCCAGAAGCAGCTAAGTTCTAATTTCATTGTCTGTAAAGTGTTCCAAAAGCTATGAGGAGCGCTGATGGGAAAGACACATATATAATCTATTAAAAATTGATGATGCTATATTTGGTGCTAAAATGTATATATTTAGGCAGTTTTTAGCAATTCTGTGTGGTGAGGGTGAAGAGATACAATTGTGCCCTCTGGTGCCCACAATGATAAATGCAGGCAGTGTAAATGAGTGATTTTTCTGAATCTTCTTGCAGGAGACAAATCCTGGGAATTCATCATTTATTTCTGGTGGTGCCTTGGGAAGCTTCGTTAGGATCAGATGCCCGAATATGCTGGGCTGCTGTAAAAATACTCAGGGAGAGCTGGACCTTGCACTTAGGACTCATATCTTTGAAGAATGAAGCATCTGTAAGTTTTGAGCTGTCTAGTAACAGTGGGTCTTAGTCTAGATGGAGCAGAACTGGATCAGGCAGCCTCTCTGATCCATCATCTACCGTCATTGTCTTTGTACTGGTTGACCCCTTAGAAATTATTAAAAGAAGGTTGCACACTTTGTCGTTTATGTCGGCTGAGCTGTGTAATCCTACTTTAAGTGCCAATGGAGTTCCAGCTGGATGGGCTGGCTAAGAAAAAGGTCCCATTATGGTAGGCATTTCACATACACATCATAAGAGAGATCCCTGGCCCAAAGACCTTACCTCTATTTCAAACCATCTACAGCTGAACATCTTTTGAAAGTGATAAATTGTTCTTCATAGCCACTGAGGGTAGGACGGGAAGTAATTGGCTTAATTTGTAGCAAGGGAAATTCCCATGGGATATTAGGAAAAGCTTTCTTAACTAAGGAGCGTTCAGCATTGAAACAGGTTAGCTAGGGAGGTGTGGAATCTCCAGTATTGGAGGTTTTTAAGAACAGGCTGGACAAACCCCTGTTGGGGATGGCCTAGGTATAATTCATCCTACTTTAGTGCCAGGGGCAGACTAGATGACTTCTTGAGGTCCCTCCCAGACCTACATTCCTATGATCATGCTTCCAGGGTCCTAATCCTGCAAACACTTTATGTGCACTTTTCACTAAAGCAAATAGTAGTTGGTATTGAGAGGACTGCTTATGGGCATAAGTGTTTGCAGAAATAGGGTCTTAGACTGAAGATTTCCCCATGAATCAAAGATAAATTCTTGTGGGGGTGTGTCCTACAAGTTACCCTATGGGGTGTTTACAGGCCTTCAGCTATGCAGTACCTTTTGACTGTTAACTTAGTGCTTTGGTACCAGCTTAACAGCCTTGCAGCCTAAGTTCTGTATCCACAAAATCAATACAGTTCAGGCAGGGTGAACGACCCCACCACTAGGCCACACCACAGCCCTGCAGAGACAAGCACTATAGGTTAGGAGAAGTCAGTCTTCACAATCCATTCCCTGTTTGCCCCTCGTTACTGAGCAGTGGTGAGGGGGGCCAGTCACAATGTGGACACCTCTCTAGCTAGCAGTCTCTGAAACCATCAGCTCTCTTTTCCCATAGGCCACTGGAAAAGATCTTGCTTAGTCCATTTGTGTAGCATTCCTATAGCTTGTAATGATTTCCTTACCTAGCCAAATTTCCCCAGTCTTTAAACATATCACCACATGTTGGCATATTCCTTGAGGTGGATCAAGTATCAATAGTATTTTCTGCTCAAAGAATGGGAAAAGTGAACTACTGTCTAAAAACGTGTCCAAGGGTACCAGAAGCACACTACAGGATGCCTCTTATGTGAGATAATAGGGTGCTAGTGACTAGTTAATTATCCTTTTTAATGAATCTAGCTGTCTAGGTACTCATGTGGTTTTAGCATCAACAGCAGTCGCCGTGACTTGTGATGGGGAAGGCTGGCAGAACATTGTCATCAACCCTGTGTGACGTGACTTGTGCCAGAGGGCTGGTGCAGCACACGTCAAGGCCACTTGACATGGATTGAAGAGAGATTAGCATGACGTTAACAGCAATCCCTCTTGGCGTGGCTTGAAGTGGGGAAAACAGTGTAAAAGTTGCACCAGCCTTACTTAGTGTGACTGGTGAGAGGCTATTGATGTTATATGGGTGTCAGCCCCACTGGTCATGGCTCGTGCCAGGGGGTAGATGTGACTCATCTGAGGGTTTTATAGTGACATCTGTGGCTAGTTGGCATGACACGTGAGGGGCTTGGCATGACTTGTTCAGGGGAGGTTGTCATGAGGTGGGGGTCTTGGCATGTTACATGTAGGCAAGGTTGGTGTGACATACATGGGGGAGGGTCCTTGGAATGCTGTGTGCCAGGAGTTTAGCGAATTACATGTAGGAAAAGTTGGCACAGACGCATGAGAGCTTGGCATGTTACATGTAGGCAAGGTTAGCATGACGCACATGGGGGAAGCACTTGGTGTTACGTGTGCCAGGGCTTTAGCATGTTACATGTAGGCAAGGTTGGCATGACACACACTGATGGCGCTTGGTGTGAGTTGTGTCAGGGATTTAGCATATTACATGTTGGTGAGATGCATGCGGGGTGTGCTTGGTGAGATATGCACCAGAGGTTTGAGATGTTACATGTAGGCACATTTTAATGCGACACTAGAAGGGGCACTTGGTGAGACATGCCAGGGGTTTAGAATGTTACATGTAGGCAAGATTGGCGTGACCCACGCAGGGGTTGCTTGGTGAGATGCATGCCAGGGGTTTAGCGCGTTACACACAGGCAAGGTTGGTGTGATGTGTGGGGTGCTCGTGGTAAGATGCGTGCCAGGGGTTTGGTGGTACATGTAGGCAAGATATATTGTGACACACGAGGGGGGTCACTTGGCGTGACTTGTGTAATAGATTTAGTGTATTACATGTAGGCAAGGCTGGTGTGACGCATGCAGGGTGTGCTTGGCGAGACACGTACATGGGGTTTAGCGTGTTATACGCAGGCAAAGTTGGTGTGATATGTGGGGGGCTCGTGGTAAGATGTGTGCCAGTGGTTTGATGGTACATTGTAGGCAAGTTTTAGTGTGACGCACGAGGGGAGCACTTGGTGAGACTTGTGTAAATAGATTTAGCATGTTACACGCAGGAAAGGCTGGCGTGAGGCATGCAGGGGGTGCTTGGCGAGGTGCATACATGGGTTTTAGCGTGTTACACGCGGGCAAGGCTGGCGTGAGGCAGGCACGGGGTGCTTGGCGAGGTGCATACATGGGTTTTAGCGTGTTACAGGCAGGCAAGGCTGGCGTGAAGCAGGCAGGGGGTGCTTGGCGAGGCGCGTACATGGGTTTTAGCGTGTTACAGGCAGGCAAGGCTGGCGTGAGGCCGGCAGGGGGTGCTTGGTGAGGCGCGTACATGGGTTTTAGTGCGCTGCAGGCAGGCAAGGCTGGCGTGAGACAGGCCCAGGGGCCTCACTGGAGGCAGGGCTGAACGTAACCGGTGCCAGGGGCATAAGATGCAGCAGCGTCTGTGGCTCAATGGCGGCTCCCCTCTGCCAGCTCGGGGCCCTGTGCCTGGCTGGGCGGAGGAAGGGAGGCCGGGGCCGCCGGGGTGGCGCTCACAAGATGGCGCCCACCCAGCCTGGTTCACCTCGGCTGACCTCCCTTCCCCTCCCCTCCGCCCCAGTGCATGATGGTTAAATAGCCCGGCCGGGGAGCCCGCCATTTTCTGCTGGGGCTGGCGGGAAAGGCGGGAAGGGAGCGAGAGCAGCGCGAGCGCCGGCGCGGGACTCCCAACGGCTTCAACGGTCGCTGCAGCGCGGGGCGCGAGCCACACACCCAGGTAAAAGGCGGCGCGAGACACCCGCGGTAGCCTGGCCTCCCCTCCCCCCGCGTTCGAAAAGGGGGGTGAGGGGGATGAGTGGAAACCGAGATCATCTGAGGAGACCCTTCCACCATGTAAGTCCCGCCTTCCGTCTGTATCCCGCAGCTCGTTGGTCGGGCGATGCGATGCACGGTGGCCGCGCCGATTGGCTGGAAGCCCCTGAGGCGGCCCCGAGGTCGATTGGTCACGAGCCGCGTCAATCACCGAGGAGGCCTCGCGGCTCTACCCTCTCTCGTGTCAGGTTACAAACCGATTGGCTGGCGGGGCTGGCCCAGCGGGAGAAAGCCCCTCGGGAAGGTCACCTGACCGTTGGCCAATCACAGCCAGCCTTGGCGCAAAGGCTTCTGGAAGATGTAGTCTTTTTTTGAAACCCCACTGTATGGGGGTAATAGGGCCAAACTGGGAAGGGGGCTGGGAACTAGGACTCCTGGGTTCTCTTTAAAGCAGTCTCTGCTGGGGCTGCCACATTGGCCATGGAGATGGGACGCCATGGCAAACGTGGGCACCTGTTTGCAGTTGTCATGGCCTCTGTCGCCATGGCGCTTGGTTGCCATGACGGCCTGGGGCATCGTCGTGATGGCGCCGGTGTCGAATCAGCACCTTGGCCGAGGCGACGTGAGGGTGCGGCCTGGTCTCCCCTCACACCCAGCCGGTTCCAGCCTAGGCCCGACGGCTGGGTTGTAGGAAGGTCGCTCCTTTCCGTTGCAGAGCGACTCTTGCACCGGGCCCAGTTGGTGGCCCCTTGCTTTCTGTAACCTTCTCCCCATGCTGCATCCTTGCTCCTAGCCGGGGTCACCCTCCACGCTCTCCGCCCCCAGCGATCCCTTTTCCAGACTCTCGCTCACCCCGTTCCCGGCTGCCCTTGTGTCCTCAGACCTAAACACTGCCCCTCCCTGGCTGTCCTGTTTCTGAGCAAGCGGGGCCGTGGGTTCATCCATGCCCTCCAGCTGCCCTGCCACTGATCGGAAGAGGGAACCTTGGAGGGGAAATGGTGACTTTTTCTCACTGTTGAGAAATGTCATGTATGGCTCTGTGCAAAAATTGGCCACTGCAGAGCGAAAAAGAACCCAGGAGTCCTGATTGCAGTTCCCTCCCATTTTAATCCACTAGACCAGTGTTTCTCAACCTGCCACCCCATCAACCCATAGCTGCGGCCCATGTGACAACCTGAGGGCCATACTGATAGTATTGGATGCGGCGCACAATGGTAAATAGGTAGAACCACTGCACTAGACCCTCGTCCTTTGCCAGAGCTGGGAATAGAACCTAGGGTCCTGGCTCCTAGACCCCCTTTCTGCTCTAACCACTAGATCCTGCTGCCTGCCCAAAGCTGGAAATAAAACCCAGGCATCCTGGCTACTTGTCCTAACCTCTAGGACATCCTCCTCCAGACCTGGGAAGACAACACTTCTTATCTTCCATGCTGGGCAAATCACGTTACTAACTGAAATGATCGCTTCATATTACAGCAGAAACAAAACACAGACTCATATGTGCGATAATAGTTGGGCACTTTTATAAACTAAGTAATTCTGAGTGAGCAGTTTTGGAACTAAAGCTTTTCATGGACTTTCTGGTACTAGCTTTATAAATGTAGTGCCAGAAATGTTGTCTAAACTTTTATATCCTGACATCTAGGGTGGCCTTCGTTACCACAGTATCTGAGCTTCTCACAGTTGTCAAAGCATTTCTCCGAGCACCCTGGGAAGGCAGGGCAGTGCAATTAGCTCGATTTTTTTACCAGTGGGGAGCCACACTGCCTTAGCGACTTGTCAGTCACACAAGGAGTGATGTGATGTGAACCCAGGTCCCCTAAGTCTTAGGTCAGTGGCCTAACCAGTGGGCAATCCTTCCATGGCTCCCAAGTACTATGCCATCTTGTTATGTTCAGTGTTCATGCCCTGAGCATAATCTGAGTCAAGTTGTTATTGAAAAGGTTAAACTAATTTGTCCCACCTCTCCCTTTTTTAAATAGATTTCTTCCATACTAAAGACCATCCAGAATGGCCCGTACCAAGCAGACTGCTCGTAAATCCACTGGTGGGAAAGCCCCCCGTAAGCAACTGGCCACCAAAGCAGCCAGGAAAAGTGCACCCTCCACTGGGGGAGTGAAGAAACCTCACCGTTACAGGTACTTGGAGTCTGCTTTCTCTCTGGTGTGTGTGGGAGATGTAAAAGAAAGCGCTGAGGCTTGCCAGTGTAAGAAAAAAATGTGTGATATATGTCATAGCCTTAAATCCTATGCACTGGGTGTGAGGGAATATGGGCTAGTAGTTAAGGATTAAGAGGCCTGGTACAGAATTGTTGTTGCCAGCTATGCCGCTGATCTGCTGGTGTGACCTTCTCTGTGCCTCAGTTTCCTGTCTCATCCTTTGCCCATCTTATCTGCTTAGAATGTAAGCTCTTCAGAGCATGGACTGTCTCTCACAATGGGTACACGCAGGAGTGAGCACAAAGAGGCTTCAACTGAGATTAGGGCTCCAAGCAGCTACTGTAATTACAAATAATAAATGATGATTTGTAGTGAATAGTTCTATAAAATATTCTCCTCTCTGCTGTCTTATTAAAACAGAAGAGTAAGAAACAACTGCATGTGTGCAAAGGCACTTATAGGCAGCTCCGCAACCCGTGTTTGATAGGGCTCCTGCCCAAAGGTTGCGATTTGATCATTTCACCTGTCCTTGTTTGGGAGGTGCTGCTAAAGTACCACAAGGCCACTTAAAAAGAGAGAAAAAAAAAAAAGCTTAAGTACCAGTGGCCTAATATTAGGGGCTGTCAGCTTTGCTGACCCCTTTAAATACTGCGTTTTATTTTTTAACAGAAAAGTTTGTGAAATTAACAGTAGTGAAATAGGGCAGTTTAACAACTGTGGAGTCCTCTTTGTCCCCGGAGACTGTGCAAACAAAGTAATGGGAGGGCAAGCTTCTCCTGTGCTCTGTGTGTGAGTGAGTGAGAGAAAAATCCCTCCTGGGTACAGCTGAGACACTTACAGAGGAGAGAGGAGTTTTTCTGTGCCCCTTGGCACATCTGATGTGTGAGCATGGTTGGGAACATAGGGGTTCCATGCCTGCACTTTGTGCAGGGAGGCGATTCTGAGCCCTTCAGACTGTGTCTTTGAAATATCTTGCAGGCCTGGCACTGTGGCCCTTCGAGAGATCCGACGGTACCAGAAATCCACCGAGCTGCTGATACGCAAGCTCCCGTTTCAGCGTCTGGTCCGTGAAATTGCTCAGGACTTCAAGACGGATCTGCGGTTCCAGAGTGCGGCCATCGGAGCCCTGCAGGTATGCAACTTTGTCTCTCTTCCCTGCTGGGTGGACAGAAGGAAACTTGTCTAACTTGCCCCCCAGCAGTTGGGAAGCACCTCCCAAAGAGCATGGCTGGCCTGCTTTGCAATCATCAAATCTGTAGAATCTACAGATGGAGACACATGCTCCTCTAGAGCAGGGGTCGGGAACCTATGGCTCGCGAGCCAGATGTGGCTCTTTTGATGGCTGCATCTGGCTCGCAGACAAATCTTTAATAAAAAAAATAATAACATTAAAAATATAAAACATTCTCATGTACAGTGATCCCTCACTTATCGCGGGTATTAGGTTCCTAGACCCCTGCGATCCGGGAAGTAGGAACTGCTCTCCGCAGTGAAATTGACTCTGCCTTGTCAATTTCACTGCACAGCAGGGCACACTCTGGGCAGTGAAACTGACTCTGCCTTGTCAATTTCACTGCAGGGGGAGCAGGGCACACTCTCCACAGTGAAATTGACGCCTTGTTAATTTCACTGCGGAGGAGGACACACACACACACACACACATGTTTAGTTTTAAACATATTGTATGGCTCTCACGGAATTACATTTTAAAATATGTGGCGTTCATGGCTCTCTCAGCCAAAAAGGTTCCCGACCCCTGCTCTAGAGCATGACCTGCGGAGTGTCACAAAGAGCATATGGCTTCAGAATGAGGACTCTAAATTCCTCATTAATGTCCACAGGTTACAGCTCTTGCCTTGTGAACTCACTGCATCTCAGAGATGTATCTGTATAGGCAGATAAGTGATGCTGACATCAGTGGCTGCTGCAGAGCGCAGCATCTCTGTCAATAAGTGGTCCCTAAAGCACTTACAGTTCCATGGGGATGACAGGCGTTGCAGAAATGTAACATGCTTATCATGGCTGTTCTTAATCCACTCGCTTGTGGCTGGGAGAAGCATCCGTGCCTTAAAGCCACTGGCATGTGTGTTGAGTAAATAGCGTTAAAAACAGCTGCCACATTTGAGACTGTGCTGCTCGCTAGTGCAGACAGGTTGGGTGAAATCTTGGGAGCTCTGAATTGGTTTCCTCACGAGCCAAATGGAGTTCAACTGACACTTGGGAAGTTTTGTAGGATCAGTTTTTCAAGAAAGCTCAGCTCCCTGTTAGACATCAAAATAAACAGCCCAATTATCATGTTGGATGCAGAGCACTTGAAAAATCTAGCCCTCAATACAGTGGGAGCATTTTGATACCTCCTAAAGAGACTGTTGCAAAACAAAACAAGCTGTTATTTCTGATGTGTGGTGTTTTTTTTTTGGTAGGAAGCCAGTGAAGCTTATCTCGTGGGTCTCTTTGAAGACACCAACTTGTGTGCAATCCACGCCAAAAGAGTCACCATCATGCCAAAAGACATCCAGCTGGCGCGTCGTATCCGTGGCGAGCGGGCTTAACTCGTTGGCGGCTGGTATCTGCTCACACAGTGTATTAGAATAGACTCTAGGGTTTGTTTTTTGTTTTTCCTACTCCAGTTGGTAGTGGCTAGGACAGGGGGAAATGTTATAAACCTATCTTAGTAAGATGTAAGCGATCAGGAGAGTTGAATCTGTTTGTTCATAATGTACAAGCAAAAAAAAAACTTTTTGATTATTTTGTTTTGTTTTTGTAAACTTTTTTTTTCAGAATTGCAAAAAATATATAAAACAAGGGGGTAACATTTTTGAAATATCTGGTTTTATACACAAAACTTAAGTAGATTTAGCCATAAAATAAGGAGCTTTTGGTTTTCAGTTTGTAAAAATATATCTGCAAAAGATCACGCTACACTATTTTTCATTATTTGCTTTGTTTTTTTCCTTTGTATCTAGAATGGGCATGATCTTTAAACTTGTTTTCTTATTTCCATTTGTCTTGTGAAATGTGACTTGGACCTTTGTAACTTTCAGGTTTCTTCACCCTGCGGTGGGAACAAAAAAAAAATGAAATAAATGTTAAACAATAACCTTTTTGCTGTCACCCTCTTATCCTAGGGCATATCATATTCTTTAGTAAATCAAAGCAACTTGCATCCTTCGACACAATATCCAGACTTCTATAGACTCTTTCAGGATTTCAGCACCCTTGTGAGAGCATTATTTAATATTTTGAAACCCTCATGGGGAATGGAATGTTAGATCCATTTTGCAGATGTGGGAAACCAAAACTTAAAACTGTTGAAAATGACTTGCCAAAAATCACAGAGCAAGCCAGTGCCAGAACCAGAAATAAAACTCAGGAGTCTGGAATCCCAATTCCCTGCTCCAGCTAAGAGACAGCATATCCAGTTACAATGCGACACTAAATCATGCAATTTAGGTTCAGGATACGGAGGAAAGACCCTTTCCTTCTCCTTCTCTGCTCCTTCCACCCCCTTGTAGCATTTACTTCATGTGCTGAGATACGGAGGACAGGGACTCAGTCTCCTGTGTTCTTGGGCTGACTTGGCATGCCTTAAGCAGACAGTTTTGCTGTGCCCATCTCCTCACTGATAACTCTGAGATTGGCGTATTTGTGCAGCTTAGTGAACATTTCTGAAACGCTTTGGGCTCCTCAGTTTGAAGGACACTGTCTAACTGGAAAGTGTTGGGGTTATTGAACTCGGCTAGATACGCCCTTGTTTTAACAGCCTTTTGAGAAGATGGTGATTTAGTATTGCATACTTCTAAAACTGTATTTCTAAGCACATCTGTCATTTCAGCAGTAGTGTTCCGTGCAGGTCTAATTACCCTTCACTCTCGGGTGGTGGTGGATTATATACACTGACGGGAGAACCCCTCCCATCTGCGTAGGTAGTGTCTACACTGAAGTGCTACAGCTGTGCTGCTCTAGCATTTCAAGTATACATGCCTTTAGTTTCAGTGCGTTATTCCTGCCCCAGACAACGCAGACAGCATGCAGCCGGGCCCTAAAACTCAGTCAAATTCTGTTCTCAGTTATACGCTACAGCGACTTCAGTGGTGTTACTGCAGTACTACAGTGGTATAGCCAAGTTGAAAATCTGGGCCATAGCTAGCACACTGCATATTTACAGCTCATCTCTGCTGGTGAAGGGACTGGAATTTCCCATCTGTCCTTTCTTGAAATGCCCTCTGCGCAGTCACCCAACTGGATATTTTTTGCTTGTTTTCCAAGAGGATCTGTTCTGATTGGAGCCTTTAACATATACTGCCCTTTAGAAAAGAGCAGCATGTCTCTTGCGATAAGCATGGAGGGAAAGGTTTTTTGTGGGTTGGTTTTCTTTCTCTTTTTTTTTTTTTTTTTTTTTTTGCACTGACCTACTTTTTGCATAGGCATTCTGTCCTCTGTAGGATTTGCTTTGGAATCTTAGAGTCTGACTTTATAAGACATTAAAAAAGCTCTTTACTCCCACGCACAATTTTGGATTGCTGCTGCCATTCAATGCCCACTTGCTTAATGTCTCAGAAAACTCAACCGCAAAATTAGCGTTGTGGGTGGGTCTGTAGCTGAAAGCCTCATAAACTGAATAGAAAACACATCAAAGTAAAACGAAGTGCCAGTGAGCTGTTATCAAGGAACATATTCCACCAGGAATACACTCACATAAAATGTTGTAATAGATAAAGCTATAGAGTTCAAAGTATCTCTTATATGCAAATCACAAAGTGCTTTACAAATGCTAATGAGTTCACACCTGGTAGCACACCTGGGTGGTAGAGATGTATTCCAGTCCCTGTTTTTAAACAGGGATACAGAGAGGTGAATGTCAGGGGCAGAACGAATGAAAGAACCCGGGAGTCCGGTGCCTCAGACCTACTGTTTTGTGCTGGGGCAAAAATGGCAAGCGAAATGCAGTACAGGCTTGGATTCTGTTCTTTGATGAAGTGGCTGTGAAATGCTCCCATTTTGCTATAAGTGCTTTTCACTCACTTTGCAATAGGGTAAATAACTGTAAGGTAACATCCATTCAAGCCCAAGATTTCTGACCTGTGTCTTGTACATTTCCATCCTCACTGCTCCCATTTATTCCCTTTCAGCTGGGGGGGGAAAAATAACCTCCAGTGCCTTTGTACATCTGTTGTGTCAAATCGCTGCGGTGCAGGTGCTAACGGGGCTGAGCGCAGATTACCCCGCAGCACTGACTTGATTGCACTTGACAAGCTTGCATTAAATTTAGAGAGTGCGGCAGAGCAAAAGCCCTTTTATAGCCACCTTAAGTGGGATTACAGGGCCGGTGTGTCAGGGCTGCTTTATTTTCTCTGGCCTAGGATAGGCAGATGGGCCTTGGAGGACATTTAGTCCCCTCCACTTAAAAGGGACAAGTGTAGTGATTGCTGGCTGGTCTCTTCTTTTATTGCAAAGCTTTTAATATCTTGTTGTATCTCCCAGGGAGGCAGCACGGACTAGTGATTAGAGCAGGAGATGGGGCATCAGGACTTCCGGGTTCTGTCCCCTGCTCTGGGAGGGGAGCGAGGGGTAGACGTTAAAGCAGGGAAACACAGAGTAGATTTTCTGATTTCTAGTCCTGAGCTGGTCACCGACTGTCTTCAGCCATTTGCTTCCTCTACCTTGGAATAGGAGGATAAAAGTGCCTACCCTACGGAAAGCCTGCATGAAAGTGCCACTTACCGCCAGGTATTTATTACTAATGAACAGTCTTGTCGCAAGGAAATGCACAGCCCTGTCAGGAAGTCAGCACTCATCCTTCTCGGAGTGACTGCGCCCCCACAGGCCGCCCATCTGACCAGTTCCTCTCCAGTCTGCGTTAGGATCTGTGTTTAGCGTCTGGCCCCCAACACAGCACGTGCTGTTTAGTGGGAGCTGGCGCCCGGTGGTGGATCAGAACACGGATCTGAACACAAATGTAATGAACTTCTACACTCAAAATAGGACAGCTGCCCTTTGCCTCCCCTCCCTGTCGTGTGTGGCACCAGCTGTGATCTTCCAGTGCTGTACAATGTGGTCACTCAAACTCCATGGTTACAGTGGGAATGGAGCTAGCAGTACAGAGGGCAATAGTACACACACACACATACCCAGGCATATTCAAGCCCCTGTATCTGCTTCCTATGAACTGCTAAAACAACATGCAGGATATTTTACTTGTCCCACTATTATTAGTTGTGTATAGTCACTCAGTATCATCTTTCCCAGCCCAGTGAGGACCTAGGGCTTTGTGTGTGCAGTGTTTTGCCTTGTCAAGTTCAGACAGCCCTGCAGGATAAATATTGTTCAAGGAACTAATTATAGCCTCCCCTTCAAATGGAGGAAGGTGGGGCACCAGCTCACAACCCCCCAAAACATCACCCCCTTTTGTAAACTGCAGCATATATGGGATGTGAGACCATCCAGTGCTCTGATGTTCTTAGGACAGAAGGGTTGAGTTAAGGAGGCAACTAGAGGTGGGTCTAGGCCCATGGCAGAATCTTGAGCGCTACAGGGAGAATAGACCACAAGAGCAGGAACTGAGGGACCCGCATTTTAATCCTAAACCCTGCCCTGCCCTGCCCTGGGTTGCTGGAGCAACTCTGGGATTAGAACCAGGCAAATCGCAGCCTGAGTTCCCTAGTCATTTTGTGTCCCAGCACTGTCACCTCCTCCAGGTCATTTCACAGTGCATAAAGATGGGGGGGACCAGTGTAATCATTTCATCTGAGCTGTGCAACATCGGCCATAGGACTCCCCAGCGTTAATTCCGGTTTCAGACCCAAAAGCTGTGGCTGGATTAGAGCTGGTCTTTTACAAAAGCATCCAGTCTTGTTTTAAACATTTTCAGTAATGGGGAATCCACCATAACCCTTGGTAGGTTCTTCCAAGAGTTAATTACCCTGACTGTGCGCCTTAATTCCAGTTTGAATTTGTCTAGCTTCAATTTCCAGCCACAGGATCTTGTTAGACCTTCGACTGCTAGATAAAAGAGCTGTCTCTCATTGAATTTTTGTTCCCTTTTTAGTTACTTATAGCCTAGGATCAAGTCACCTCTTCACCTTCTCTTTGATAAGTTAAACAGGTTGAGCTCCTGGAGTCTATCGCTATAAGGAATACATTCCATTCCTTTAACAATGCTCGTGGCTCTTCTCTGACCCTTTTTCAATTTATCAACCTCCTTCCTGAATTGTGGACACCAGAACTGGACACAGGATTTCCGCAATGGTTGCACCAGGGCCAATACCCCTGCCAAATACAGGGGTATTGGCCCCTGGAATGGGGGTGGGATCCCTGTATATGTAAGAGCATCATGGCGTGGACAAGTTGGGAAGCACTGATTCAGATTGTAAGCTCTGGAGGCAGGGACTGTCGCTGTGACTACACTGCACCTGGAGCAATAGGGCCTTGATCTCAACTGGTGCTTCTAGGGTTACTGGGCAACAAAAGGGCAGATGAGATTCCATGTTGGTAAATGCAAAGTAATGCAAATTGGAAAACATAATCCCAACTATACATACAAAATGAGGGTGTTTAAATGCTCTGTTACCAGGCAAGAAAGAGATCTTGGCGTCATTGTGGACAGTTCTCTGAAAGCATCCACTCGGTGAGCAGCAGCAGTCAAAAACTAACAGAATGTTAGGAACCATTGAGAAAGGGATAGATAATAAGACAGAAAATATCATAGTGCCTCTTTATAAACCCACGAGACGCCCACATCTGGAATGCTGTGTGCAGATCTGGTCGCCCCATCTCAAAAAGATATATTGGAATTGGAAAAGGTACAGAAAAGGGCAACAAAAATTATTAGTGGTATGGATCAATTTCTGTGTGAGGAGAGATTAATAAAACTGGGCCGTTTCAGCTTGGAAAAGAGACAGTAAGGGGGGATACGATAGAGGTCTATGAAATCATGACTGGCGTAGAGAAAGTAAATAAGGAAGTGTTATTTACTCATAACACAAGAACTAGGGGTCACCAAATGAAATTAATAGGCAGTAGTTCAAAATGAACAAAAGGAAGTATTTCTTCACACAATGCACAGTCAACCTGTGGAACTCTTTGCCAGAGGATGTTGTGAAGGCCAAGACTATAGCAGGGTTTATGAAAGAACTAGATGAGTTCATGGAGGATAGGTCCATCAGTGATGGGCAGGGGTGCAAAACCATGCTCTGAAGTGTCCCTAGCCTCTGTTTGCCAGAAGCTGGGAATGGCGGCAGGGAATGGGTCACTTGATGATTACCTGTTCTAGTCATTCCCTCTGAAGCACCTGGCATTGGCCATTGTCAGAAGACAAGATACTGGGCTGGATGGACCATTGGTCTGACCCAGTATGGCTCTTCTTACATTCTTAGGTGCTGCTGTAATTCAGATGCTATTAATTTTGACATACAAATTGCGAAATGTTGGCCATTGCATGCGTCTATTGGGAACAGATTTTGGTTTTCCCCCCACCCGAAAGAATTTCAGATTCAGCAATTTAAAGAACAAATCACATGTGTTTGCTCCAAGAGAGGATCATTTTGAAGGAGAGTTAAAGATACACTTGGTTCTGAACACCCTTGTAGAAATTTCACTGCTGACAAATGAAACCCATGTCTTGAATCTTTGGAATGCACTCTCATGGGCATAAATTCTAGTTCCCTTGTAAAGAGGCTTCATGACCATAAGAGGGCAGACGCATATTAGCAAACAAGTATATCTGAAATCCTCATCTCTAAACTGAACTGCTTACTATCAACAACCGTTTCCTGCTGGAACAAGGTTTAAGTATCTCAAAGAAAAGAACATCAGAAGATCGAATGTCTCTGGTTTGGAAATTCTTCAAGCCCTAAAGTGGATTCTTTGCCTTCACTTTCCCTTTCTAGGTGGAGTCTTGAGAATTAACAGGACCTTTGGATGGGGACTAAATGACTGTAATCAGAGCTGCTGTGTCTTGTTCTGTCCAAATGTCTTTTTTAAAGAGAAGAAGGCAAAGTTGCTCAACACCAGCATATAGGAGGAAGGGTGATCTAGTGGTTAGAGCAGGGCCAGGGGAAGCCAGGACACTTGGGTTCTATCCCCAGCTCTGGAGAGGAGTGGGGTCTAGTGGCTAGCAAGAGAGAGGAGCTGTGGACTCCTGATTCTGGGGAAGGAGTGTTATCTAGTGGTTAGAGCAGCACTGGTAGTCAGGATGTCTGGGTGCTATTCCTGGCTCCCCATGTGACCTTCGTCTTTGTGGGCCTCAAAGCTGCTGTCTGTAGAATGGGGGTAATAATCTTTTCTTTGTTGGTCCTGGCTATTTAACCTGTGCACTTGTCAGGAGAGGGACTGCCTCCCGCTCTGTGTCTGCACAGCACGTAGCACAATGGGGCCCCGTTCTTGGGTGATGATGTTAGGTGCTGCCGTAACTCCAATGATAAATACACTATATGTTTGCAGCAAGCTACAGTGGTGGCTAAAAGTTTAATGCATGTAGGGCTTAAAGTGGATATAGGAAGCTAGCAGGCTGGGAAATGTTGGCCTACCCTATAAGGAAATGGCTTTATCCACAGTGACTTTTCTCCTTTCATTTAGCTGCGATTCATTTGTGTTCCTTTTGCATTTGTTTCCCCTGCTGCGCTCTGCGAATGAGTCCCAACTTACTGAAGATACACTACGCCATTTGAGGTTAGGAAGTCAGTCTTTTCATTACAGCCGCTCTGCCGTGTGGCCTCCGCTCAGGTCTGGCCTTTGACAGCGGGGCAGGATTTGAATTAACGTCTTCAAGGTTCGGAAATAGCTGCGCGTGAGGCGGCTTCTTGCTGGACTTGAAAAAGCACTTCTTGATTTCTTCTGCACCTCTCGCCAGCCTCATCCTGTCTCTGTCAAATAGGACAGACTGAGGCTGCAGAGATGCCTGGCGGAAGATGCCACTGACTCGCTGTGCCAAAAAGAACTAATTTGATTCTGCTGCTTGGCTTCAAATTCAGCCTCTCTTAGATGGACACAAAGGGTCGCCACAGAGAGCGGCTACACACAGAGCGTGTATGGCTCTTAAAGAACTAATGGCCTAACTTTGTGTCACAGCCCCTGTATAGTTGGCAGCTAATGGTGATTTTCCTTTAGCTCAAGAGGCAAGGTCCTGAGCTTTTGAAGCAGGAGCAGTGGGGTTTCCCACTCTGTTCTCAGCAGCCAGGGCATGCACTCGTTTGTTATGCTGTCACTATGAATCCCCTCCCCGTTGCTGAAATGCAGCCACTTCTGGGGTAGGATGCAGCAGCCGCTGGCTAGGACAGGAAGTGAAGACCAATCTCCAGCAGAGAGCAGAGGAATTTAAAATGCCTTGAGGGGGCAGTTTGGAACTAACGCCCTGCCTGCAGCATGAGGTTGACAGAGCCTGGCTTGCTGAGAAGTGGCACTGGGGGTTATGAGCACTGGCTGCAAAGGGTGAGTGCTCCCTACTGACTCCCCCACCCCACTCCCTGCAGCGCAGGACCCCCCAGCACTATGCTGGGGCATGAGACCAACACTGACCGCAAGGGGAGAGCAATTCTGCAGTACCCAGGGATTTCCTTGGCACGCTCCCATCCAAGGACTGGCCAGACCCTCCCCTGTTTAGCTTGGCCAAGGTGCCAGGGTCTGGGGAGTGGGCTGTGAGGATGAAGGGCTACTCGACTGGCGCTGCGCAGGACACTGAACCTGTCTGGACTCTGGTTCTCCCCTCTCTAGGCTGTGCCTCCGCATGGGACGTAATCGACAGGAGACCAAATAGAAGTGCCACATGCCAAGCCGGGCCCAGCACTCCGAGGAAGCAGGCACCATGTCCCTGAAAAATAATCCTCTTAGTGGAGGAAAGGCTGCCTTTGTTGGGCTTATGTTCACAACTCCGGTGCAAACCCAGAGCTGACCTGCTGGGCTGCAGACATGGGCCAAGAGCCTGGCTCTCGCCCCAGCTGCCTTCTCTGGTACATCCATTCCCCTCCGCTGCAAACGCCTGATGACTTGGGCCTCTGGCCAGCGGCAGGCCTGTCTCCTGTGTCGCCTGGTGACCCGCCGGCACCATGAAGCTGTTGACACCTTTCAAGCACAGGCTTTGCTGACTTGGGGCTTGTTCTGGGTCCTTCCCCCTCGTTTAAATAAGGGCTGTAAGAGGCCCACTCCTGGATTCTTCTCCTAAAGACAGATCCAGACATCTGGAACAGCGAGCGGACTCAGGTGTGGCAAGTGTGGGGCAGCGGGCGGTGCGGGATCTGACTGTGTGAGACCACAGCAGGGTTGTAGGAGAGAGATCTTGACTGAGCACACGGAGAGGCCAGTGTTAGATACTGAGATGTGTGTTCACCTGAGAGCAGCCTGTCCACCAGCTGGTTTGCTCAGCTAGGGCTGAAATCAGACCCTCTTGCTTCAGCCCCACTCATCCCCCCACCAGGGCAATGCTGGGTGTGTGGATAAGGCATCGGGCTGGGCGTCAGGAGATCTGGGTTTGATTTCTGCCTGGAGCCACCCTGCATAAACTTGGGCAGGTCACTTAACCTGTCTGGACTCTGTTTCCCCCATCTCTATAAGGGGGATGTCGTCCTTTGTCTGTTTGGACTGGGAGCTCTTCGAGGCAGGGAATGACTCTCGCTTTGTGTCTGTGCAGCATCCAGTGCAGTGGGGGCCCCAATCTTGGTCGAGGTCTGTGCAGCGCCCGGCACAGCAGGACCCTGATCTCTGTCGGGGTCTGTGCAGCGCCCGGCACAATGGAGGCCTCGATCTCAGTTGGGGTGCAATGGGCCCCTGATCTCAGCTGGGGCCTCGAGATTATATTAATGATACACTGGGGATTACATTACATTACATTACATTACATTAATGATACACTGGGGAGCATTCAGATGGCATGCCCTGGCCTGGCAAATCCTTCCTCCTCCTAAAGCAGGGGGGATGAAAGGAGCCAAATGTCTATGTCATAGCAAAGAGCCAGCATGGCGGGGGACTACCCAAAGAACAATTCCCGAAATGACTGTGGAAGTGGCCTAGGGATCCTTCCTCTGGGGGCTGCCACACTGATGTGGCCCTCTGTCATTGTAGCACTGCAAGGCCCACGTGCTTCATGGGAAGGGAGGGTTTACAGAGAAGCTGCCAGTCCAGGGGTCTCTCCTGTTCCATCCACATGAGCGCCCAGCACCGGCTGCCTCAGTGGCAGGGGCTAGCACCCTCCTGGGGGATCACTTCTGCATGGGCCTTGTGCCATCTGCCCCTCCATTCTGTGGTGGCAGTACCCGTCGGCTGGGCATCCTCTATCCGCCACCCTTCTCTTCCTGCCCCTCAGTGATGACGCTGGTGTGTCTGTGTTTACGACAAGTGGGCATGGCTTAGACTTCAGATGCCCCCCTAAGACAGATGGCAGTGTCCCCACTTTGTTTGAGAGCGGGCAGCTAAGGTGGCCTCTGGCACACGTTGTCTGGGGGACACCAGTCCGCTTTCTGCCTGCTGGGGTCCTGGCTTCTTGGTGAGACATCAAGGCAGAACATCATGCAGCCCCTCCAGGCTCCTGTACCTGATCCCCTCATGATCCAGAACTCCCCACCCCCCAACGTGGCCCGATTCTGAGCGACCCCAGAGCCAGTTAGAGCGGGACTCATTTCTATCACTGAGCTGCAGATATTGTGAAATGGCGTCCAGCTGTACCTGCGCTCATTCGTGGTATCAAGCAGGGGTGCCACCTTCTGCCTCCCGGGCCTCTGAGTTTGCACCAGCGGATCCCAGCAAATCTAGCCCTTTTTGCTTTTCTAAACTCCTGCAGCGGTGAGTTCCACAGGGGATGCGTTGCCTAAGGGAGCATTTCCTCCAAGGGCATGGGGGGAGAGCTAAAGATGACTTGGAGCGTTAGCACGGTGGCTGGCTCGGATGCCTGGGTCCATTGGGAGAAGGCCAGGGGGGCATCTTATACATGACTCCCGGCACATGGGGACACCAGAGTGTGTCTGCTGTTCCCAGCAGACACCTCCTCGCTGAGTGTGTCCTCCTGCCAATAGCTGTAACTCCGCCACATATGGGCTTCCATCACACTGAAAGGATTAGAGTTAACCAGCTCCAAATCCCCGCGTCTAAAAAACAAACTAATCACCAAGATTTCAACACTCTCCACCCAGCTGCTCCCCGGTGGCTCAGGAACGGCCCCGCTCCAGGTGCCTCTGCCTGGGGAAGGTGGGCGGTGGGTGAGGGAAGTTTGCGGCGGATTGAAACTCCCATGCTAATATTTCCCAAGCAGAATTTGGTCTTTGGCCCTTTTTTCTGCTCCATCACCCACACCCTCGCCACCCAGGGAAGAGAGTAGCACGGACACGTCTCTTCTGCCTTCGTGAGGGCCCATCTGTCTAGCTACCTATTGGTCTCGTGGTGCTAGCTAGATAGACCAGGGGCAAGGGAAGAACTGGAGGGGCTGTTCCTGCCCTCCTGGGTTGATCCCGTGTTTCGATTCAATGAGGGCCCGAGCCTGCCACATCCAGCGACCCCCTAATGGAGGCGTCTCCCTGGCCCTGTTGGGAATGTCCAGGAGCGACCGGCCACCTCCGGGAAAGCACAGCACATTGCCGAAGGCATTAGCAGCCGGTTGGGATTCCTGGGGGGATTTGCCAGCCCGGCTCACAAGGCCCCCTTTGTGCGCTGCATTCAGTTTGAAGCGCTCTCCTGGCTGATACACTGGCCCAGGGCCCCCCTCTGTCTGGCCCCTACTTCCCCGCGAGGGCAGCCCCCTGGCACCCAACAACAGGATTATGCCACTAAAAAACAGACACGGATCGAAGCTGGGAAGTTCGGAGTCCAAACTCTCACAGAAGGGAGTGGGGGGGAGCTGGATCAGGGTTAAGTTTGGGGGATGCCAGCTCAAAGCAGCCTCAGATCCGGGATCATCTCCATGCCCCTAATAGTTGTTCCTACTTCCTAGACAGTGCCCTCTGTCTAGCTACACAGAACTACCAGAGTGGATCTGACCAATGGGCCCATCTGGCCTGGTATCCCGTCTCCCACGGTGCCCAGCCACAAGAAACCGTGCACTAGGTCGTGATGAGAGAAACTGTCTTGAGGGATGGTTGCATCGTGACCCTGATAGTGCAAGGAGGTTTATGGGCCCCGTTGCTGGCTCATTCATGCCGCCCTGGCTTGTTCAAGCAGAGCTGGAGTCATCTGAGTCAGCAAACAAAGTACCCAGCAGGGCACACGAACCCCCATGCTCCAGGACATAAATCCACCTTGAGCCATCAGAGATCAGGAAGGTTCAAGCAGCCAGGGGAGTGATGGGGCAAGGCAGTCTGACCCATCAGTCTGGTGTCCCATCTCCCCTATGCCCCTGCTGTCTGCTGGCTCGGTTCTCTGAGGCAATGGCAGCTCTGCTGGTGACTACCAGGGTCCCCGCTGACGGGCACCTGAAGGTTTTCCTGTTATGTGAGGCTCATCCCCTTTATGCTCCCCGGCCTGCCTATCCCTCAGGATGGCCCTGGACAGGCCTCACAGTTACCCTCTGGCCCTGGGAGCGGCGCTGGGGACTCCCCACTGCGGGCAGACAGGTAGCATGCTTCCCCTAGCCTTTCAGACGCAGACAGCTGTCCCAGGGGGGATTAGCGTCACTCATGCTTGATCCCCTGCTGGTGTGGAAATTTGGTTTCCTTTGCTTAGGTCTTTTCCAGATCTCCCCATAAATTCCACCCTACCGTCCCAGTCATGCCCAGTGGGTGGGGAAGCATAGGATAGTGGTATTGCAAGATCATTGAGGGCCCAGCGAACCCCTTTCTTCACACTCATGGGCATAGACCAGGACCTAGGATGCCTGGGTCCTATTTTCTGCCCTCTTGGGCGAGTCCCATCCCCTTTCTCTGCCTCAGTTTCCCCTCCCCCTTTGTCTGTTTAGATTGCATTTGTGCAGCGCCTGGCACAATGGGGCCCTGCTCTTTGACTGGGGCCTGTGATGGGGTGTCTTCCCTACACATGTGGTGAAAGGGTGAATGTGGGCCTGGAGGCTAATCAAGGCTAAACCCAGCTGGCTAGTGCCAGAGACAGGAAGTCTGGAGCCAAAGGGAAAAATTCTGCCATCCCTGCTTTTAGCAGTAGAATGGGGAGCCATGTAGAGGAAGAGGAAGGCTACCAGAGGGTGAGGAGGAAAATCCAGGACTGGAGCAAGTTCCTGTGGGTGACCCTGACACAAGGGTAGGACCTGGGGAAGCAGGCTGGAGTGGGTTGATCTTTACAAAGAGCTCTGGAAGGAATAAGGGGAAAGGTCTGGTAGGAAGGAGCCTGCCAGGGTCCTTGGGGTAGAACCCGGTGTAGCGTTGGGCATGAAGCTCCCAATGCAAGGGGATAAGTACCATTGAAAGCCTGGAGGGAAAGGTATGAGGACCACGGGGCTGAGTATTTGGGGCAGAGGACGAGATGTGAGGGCACTGGATTGTCTGAGGGACTTTCTGTTGCCCCTGGAAGGGGAGGGAATGAAAACATGACCCCGCCAAGTCGTGAGAGGCCGAGGACCACCTCAGGACTGAGTGCCTGTCTGCAGGGGGTGCGAGGAAGGAAAGATCTGCTATGTCCCGCCCTGCTCTGAGGCGCTGGACCTTCGGGGAGTCCTCCCCAGGCTACCCACATAAAAACAATCCTCCGTATGTGCTCATGGGGTTTCCAGAGCTGGTCCGTCCATGATGTTCCAGCCTGGCTCCCTTCAGCTCTTTGTGCCTTGGTTTCCCCAAATGGGAACCCGCACGGTAAGCACCCTGGGCTTTGAGATCCGCTAGTGGAGTGTGGTGTGCAAGGGTTATGGGTGCTGAGTTATTGGTATCCTGGCTCAAGGAACCAAATGGAGGCCTCTATAAAGGCCTCTGGATAAAGGCCATGCTGGAGATGTTCGGAGAGGTGTCGCCTTCCTTTGCAGCATGGGGTCTGGGTCACTTGCAGGTTTAAATTAGTGTCAGTGGTGGATTCCCTGTGCCTTGAAGTCTTTAAATCATGATTGGATGGTTCAGTGACTCAGCCAGAGGTTAGGGGTCTCCTACAGGAGTGGGTGGGTGGGTGAGGTTCTGTGGCCTGCCATGTGCAGGAGGCCAGACAAGCTTATCATAATGGGCCCTTCTGGCCTTAGAGTCCATGAGTCCCCCTCTAGCATACACCTCCTGGTGTTAGTCTCAGAGGGAAGAGCAGAGACCGGAACCCAGGAGTCCTGGTTCACAGCTACTAGGCTAGACTCTAACCACTAGACCCCACTCCCCGATGTGGGGACAGAACCCAAGGGTCCTGCCTCCCAGCTACTAGGCTAGATTCCTGTCTGCTACCAAGCCCCTCACCCACAGGAACTCTGTCTCAGCTAAAAACGTACAAAGCACAAACCCCGTCCCTGAAGCAAAGACGCTGGTTTGGGGAGGCCCCTGCCCCAGTACTGAATGAGAGTCAAGGCCCTGTGTCGTCTCTTTATGTAGACTAGATGCCCCTTGGGGCAGGGGCTGTCTTTGTTCTGGGTCTGTACAGCGCCTTGCACAGAGAGGGCCTGGTCTGGGAGTAGGGGAGCTCAATCAGCTCCCCACATCTGGCTCCAGCCCTGTCTCAGACACTGAGATGCTTCCCGTTTCGCCGAAGAAAAACATTTCCTGTAGCTTCCCTTCCCCAGGGCCCTAATTCCTGCCTCCCAGCGTTGGCCCGGCTCCCTGTCATCCGATCCCGGTTTTGGCCGTACTGGGGGAGCAGGCCTGAGACGCTGATGCGCTGCCCTGATGACGTGCTGTTCAGATGGGTTACTACTTAGTTATGCAGCCTCTCCAGGCCCTGGGGCAAATTAGGGGCCTGCTTCTCCCTACCCCTGCAGTCCATTTCTGTCTGTTCATTAGATGGCAGTAGATGCAGCACCGGGCCCCCTCATATTTGGTGTGGTTGTGGCTGTTGTTGAATTCCACTAGACCAGACTTTGGCTTGGAAAGGGATCTAGCAGGGGTCACAGCCTGGGCCATGAAATGCACACAGATTTTGCGCGCCTATCTACGAGTGTCTGCGTGTGGGCAACGATGGCCAGGACTTGTGTCCAGCCTCATGCACATCAACTTGGTCACGCAGACACGAGCACCCGCACAATGGTTCATGCACCCGCTAGATCACGCAGTCATGCGTGCACACATTGTCCCATAGGTAGACAAGTGCATGCAGAATCATGCCCTCACAGCTGGCCGTACACAGGCATTCCTTGGGCATGCTGAGAACTATGCACGTCTCGGAAACAGAAATACTCCTCGGAATGTGCTAAGGGTGTTAAAAGCAGGGTAGACCACTGGCTGCAGCTTTGGGAGGCTTTGTCCAACTCACATAGGGTAGCGGAGTTCTGAAATATCAGCTGGATTGTCGATCCGAGCAGGAATTTTCCAATAAAAGGTTTTTTCCTGTTAGAAAACGCCTGAACTGGAAAGGTTTCGGAGAAAGAGCCGGTTATAAGGACTGTCCCCGTTCCAAATGTTCTGGGGGAAAAAGAAAACCATTTTGGAATGGTTGAAAAGAGACATGTTGATGCTATTGGAGCAAAATGTTTTGTTTTTCAGTTCAAAATGGCTTTTCTTTTGGAAACTGGAGTTTCATTTATACTAAACAGTTTAAAAAAAATGAAAGGTTGCAACTGAAACTAAATGTCTCAGGTCTCTCTCTCTCTCACACACACACTCTCAGTTTGTGAAAAATTTTGAGTTGTTTTGTTTGTTCTGGTCCTGTTTAAGGCAAAATCCCCCAAATCTTGCAAGACAGGAAAGGAAATCTGTGTCCCAGTCAGCTCTAACCTATTGCAATGGTCTGGCTCTGTGAGTTTAATGTTGCTGTTTAAAGGAGCTAATCTATGTTCCACCAGCTAAGGGGGCCCCTTCTTCTGCAGTCGCAGAAAAGATTAGTGTATTCGGACCCTGGTGCTTTGTTTTCCTCCCAGCTCCCCAGGGTCTGCGTGATGCAAATGGGTTTGTTCTTCTATTGCCATGGGGAAGGAAGTGGCAGACTTCCAAAGTCACAGGTCAAGGCCTCCCAAAATTCTCAAGATGAGCATCGGAATCATGAGACTTTTTAAATGACCCATTTTGGTTTGTTCTTTGCATTCTGGTTCCCTGCTTTTCTCTACCACCATGGAGGCCAGCCACGTTTATTTGTCTTAGTCTTTAACAGAAGCGGAGATTCTCAGAAAGTCCCATTATTCCAGGAACTGGGGCTTGGAGAAAAACAGCTGTTGTGGTTGCTCCCCTTTCGAGCATCCCTCACCCATCCCAGCCCCCCGGGACAGCACCTCAGGTACTCAGGAGCACAGAGTGGCTCAGAGGCTGTGTGGGATTGATTTTTTTTGGGGGGGGGCAGGGTTGGGGCTGCTGGCCTTGGGTATTGCTGAATTTCGAACTGCAACCCACTGCCCCAGCTTTGCTCCCCTGCAATGGTTCAGATCTCACAGCCCAGGGCAAAGTGCGTGAAGGCTGGGGACGAAGCCGTCTCGATCAAAGGGGAGCCGATGGTGGAAACATCTTCCCAAGATCAGGCGAGGCCTGAATCTCTTTAGGAAAAGTTGCACCACAGCCCTGCTCTTTGAGAGGGCCTCACCACCCTTAGCGGCGCTCACGATTACAGCCCCTAGCCCCTCCCAAGCTCCCTTCCCTCCAAAAACCCCTGCCCCAAACTGAGTTCGGACCCTACAAAGGAAGAAGAGGAGCCAGAGCCTCCATGCAATCCGCTAGGCACTTTGCGGTTGCTATTGATTGTACACGGAAGGTGCCCGGGTCCTGCGGCGATGGGCAGCTGTATAAAGATAAGGAATGATCCTGTGCTGTGGATCCCCGTAGCATCTGAGCCAAGGATGCATGAGGATCCACAGGGGAAACTGAAACCCAGAGAGAGATGTAGCAACTGGCACAGGGACATGAACGGAGATCTCCAGTGCTTCAGTCCCTTGTCAGCTGTTCCACTGGGGCCTGGTGGGAGCTCTCCTGAAGAAGGAAAAATGTGGTGCTCTTAAAAATGTCAATTTCATCCTGCTGTTGGAGGTGGCGGGAGGGGAGAGGCCCTGGGCCGGGCTCTGAGCCCTATCCTCGTCCTGCCCGTCCATCCGATGCTTCCAGCCACAACACGACTCGAGCGAGTCCTAGCTGTCCCTGGTTGTGCAAAGAGCACAGGGCGCTGCGTAGCTCCTAGCACTAGCATAGGGTGGATCCAGCACTTGTAGGAACACGCCAGCAGTGTGGGAGCAACCTGGGCTCACTTTATATTTAAAAAAAACAAAAAAAAAACAGGTGGAGAATAAAATGGAGACAAAGGGTCGGACTGGGACGCTTCTGTAGGAGCAGCTGCTGGGCAAACGGGTGAACAGCGGGGTGTTGGTGTGTCATAGCTGCTAACGGTTGGTAATTCGTCTTACTGAGGTAGATTTTGAGGGGGGGGGTGACTCTTCCAGGCTTGGGGCAAGAGTTTAGGGTGTCAATGAACCATAGACGTGAGAACTTGTTAATAACGGGGTCGCTCTCTAATTGCTGTTGAAGCACCAGAGTCTGGGAACCAAAACTGCACAAATGCAGACTAGAAATAAGATGTAGCTGGGTGGGTTTTAGTTTTTTTGTAACATGAAATGGGAGTAACTGTCAGAAGAACGGGCTGAGAGCCAGGGTGGATCATCTGCATTTGGAGGGTCTGTAGATCAAGACTGGGTGTCTTTCTAAAGGATCCTCTGTACCTCAATGAGGAGTTCTGGTCTGGATGCACCATGCTGCAGTCACGTTAGGACGGTTATAGAGGAGGTCAGATTGTCAATGGTCTCTCATGGGCTTAAACCTTCCAAATCAATGCAAACTTTAAGGGTGGGTTGGAGAGAGAGGCCTGGCTGGTCAGAAAGGTTTCATCTAAACGTTTTTTCTATGAAAAATGCCAAAATCAAAAGGTTTTGGAAAAACATGTTTATCGAAATTTCATTTTGAAACATCCCCCCTCCCATCCCAAAACAAAGCATTTTGATTTGATTACGTCCGAACGCCCCGTGGTGACGCTTTCGGGACAGGATGATTTGATGCAGAGATTGACTGACTGGTATTTTTATATTTAAAAAAAAAAAGAAATTGTTTAAAGGTCCAAATCAGAACAAAACATTTTGTTCAACCTAAAACTGTTTTTGTTTTCTCCCCCCCCATCCCCCTCAGAATTATGTTTCATGGGAAATTTCTCATTTTTACTGCTTCTGTGTCCTCCATTTCAGAATAGGAAAACATTTGAAATTGCAGAATTTGACATGAAACAGACTCTGCATCTCGCCCCTGGCTCTGGTGGTCAAGGGTGGGACTGGGGGAGAAACAGGTTAAATTCCTGACTCCTGAGATCTCAGCTATGAACCTCAGTTGGCCCTCCTGTGAGATGGGGATACCAGCCCTGCCTTTGTCTGGTTAGATGGAGCTCTGGTCAGTGCAGGCACTGTCTCTCACTCAGTGTCTGTGCAGCGCTGGGCGCAGCGGGGGGGGGCCATCCTGGTTGGGGTCTGGGTGGCACCCAGCACGATGGGGAGGTGCCTGGTTTCAGTAATGCACCTCCAAACGCTTCCTAGAGTTCAGCTGAGCCCATTGCTCCAGGAGGCAGGGAACTGGATCAAAGCAGGGCACCAGCTCATCCCAGCCATTCTCCCTGTTGGGGGCTTGTGCCGGCCCGGTGGGGGGAAGGCTGCAGGGGGTTGGCCCTGCCTCTCTCCCCTTGCAGGGGTCACAGATGAAATAGATGCAGGAGCCCCCTGGCCCGGCTGCGGAGACAGGGCCCACGGAAGCTTCTCCAGCATTGCCCTGGGCGTGTGTAGACGGGGAAAGAGCCAACCCCCGCGTTCCACTCCTGCGACTTTAAGCCCAGGCCGGGAGCCACCCTCCCAGCGCCAGGGAAGGGCCCTACATGGATAAGGGCAGCTGATCTCTGTTTTCATTAGGAGACTCACCCTGGTGGCAAGGCCGGGGTGCACCCCTGCCCCCCCCGAGCCCCAGTGGCGAATGAGGGTGATTCCTCCCCCCCGCCCTCAGCCCCCCTTTTTGTGCTGAGCAGGTCGGAAGTTACTGGGGAAACCCGCCCTGCCCTGTTGCTGCCGGGGCTGGCAGGCACGCAGCGTGGACGGGAGATGAGTTAAAGCAGCAATAAAATTAATAATGGGTTTTACCGGAGTCTCGCTGGGCGGCAAAGGAACGAACTGCCCCCGCCTGCCTCATAAAGCAGCAGCCCAGCCCAGCCGTAAAAGCAGCAGTCCCAGGAAGGGAGCTGGCCTGGGTGCCGCACCCTGTACCCCGCAGCCAGAGCTGGGGGGATGGATCCTGAGCGGGCCCCACCTGGGAGAACAGTGGGGTCAGTGCTGCACTCGGGTATCTGCCTTGTGCTGGCGGCTGCTATGCTGAGATCTCAAAGGAGGGCACAATCATCCCCATTTTACAGCTGGGGAAACCGAGGCACTAAGATGGGGGAAAGTGACTTGCCCAAGGTCACCCAGCAGCAGAGCTGGGAATAGAACCCACCGGTCCTGAGGCCTATGCTGGTGCACTAACCACTAGGCAATGCCGTCTAACAGAGGGTTAGTTTAGGGATGAAGGGCTGGCCGGGTGGATAAAGCACTGAGCTGGGACTCAGGAAATCTAGGCACAAGTCCTGGCTCCCTGAACGAGGCACAGCGTGATGAAGTGACTCAGTTTCCCCCATTGTGCGTCAGGTGAAAGGCCCCATTCAAACGCTGTTGTTGTGCGGGTTCTCTGTTTAATAGCCCAGAAGACTTTTTAAAAGCCTTCCCTGTCGGTTTTTAGATCTGCCCCATGTGGTGGTAGTGGTGCAGTGCTGGGGAGCGTGTCCGACCGAGATCGGGGCCACCGGCGCGCCGGGCGCTGCACAGACGGTGGAAGGAGGAGCCCCGGAGGGCGGGGATGTGTAACCCAACTCCTCTCTGCGGGCAGCTCTGTCCTGGGTGGTGTGGGTGAGCCACGGTGACTCGGCAGCAGCCATGGCTAGCAGAGCTGGGGCTTTCGCTCAGGCCGCAGAGCCTCGCTGGATCCAGAGGGTTCATATTTGATCTTCCCCTGCCCACCCCCCCCAGGGGCGTCATGGTGTAGAGACCGACCCACAGCCAGGAACAGATCCCAGCGGCCCTGGTGCCCTGCTCTGCCCCACTCCCCTCCCCGAGCTGGGGAGAGAACCCAGGCCTCCTAGCTCCCAGGGATGCACAAGGCTGGGGCTCTGCCTCCTCTCCTTGAAGAAGCGCCAGGCCCAGGGCCACTAACACCAACCTTTCCCTGCTGCCATGGCCTAGCCTCCGGAGCCACTGTCCCCCTCCCGCCCCCCCTCCAATTAGGGAAGCCATCAACAGGCCCATTGTGTGGGGATAAGGGTCATTGATAGGGAAACTCTGCCCATTGTCTGCTAATGAGCCAGCCTAATGAAATCACACACCCCCCAGCCAGGATAATTACCCCCCACTGCTCAGCTGCCTGCCCCACACAGCCCCCCCCCCCGGGGGGTTGTGTTGCAGAATTTTCCCTTTGCTCCCATCTGTGCCTGTGGCTAACATGGTGCTCTCAGGCCAAGGGTTTTTCCTCTTGTGCTTTGCAGAGTCTTTGGGCACCACCCAACTGAGAGGCAGCCCCCTGGGTGCGGGGGCCACATATACAGGGATCCCTCACCCCAGGATGAGATGCAGCTGGCTCTGGGGTGGGGCACATGGGCTGTTGAGACAGGCATCTGTTGTCTGGCATGGAGAGCCAGCCGCCTCTGGGGCGGGGGCTGTTTCAATGTGTTCTAACCATGACCTTGTCAGTAAAGGTCTCCTTTCTGTGCCACCCGATCTGAATCCACATTGCCAGGTGGATGGCACTTGGCTCTCCAGGGCAAGGGAAGGCACCCCCTCTGCCCCCAACCCCAGGCATGGTGCCCCCAGCTTATTCCAGGCTGCTGTAGTCGCTGAGGGAGGCAGAGAGGTCTGTGGTCTTGGATGAGTGCAGCCCCGGACAGAGGTCGGGTTTGATTCATGCTCCGGCCAGTCTGGGCTGGGCCCCAAGGTGACAGACAGCAGCCTCCCTCAGAGCAGCACCTGCATGGAGTGGGGGTGTGGGGGCGTGGGGCGGGTAAGGGTACGATGAGGTGGGGGGGTTGCAAGTCTGATGGGGGCAATGTGTTTAGTGAATGGGGAGGGTGTACAGTGAGCGGTGTGTGTACATGTGTCCTTTACAGTGAGTGGGGTGTGTGTACTGTGTGTACAGTGAAGGGGATGTGTATGCATGGTGTGTGTGTGTGCACAGTGAGCAGGATGTGTATGGTGTGTATGTACAATGAGTGGGGTGTGTGCACAGTGTGTGTGTGTGTGTACAGTGAGCGGGGTGTGTGTGCACGGTGTCTGTGTGTGTGTGCACAGTGAGCAGCGTGTGATGTGAGCGTGGTGTGTGTGTGTGTGTACAGCGAGCGGGGTGTGTGTGCATGGTGTCTGTGTGTGTGTGTACAGTGAGCAGGGGGTGTGCACAGTGAGAGGCATGTGATGTGAGCGGTGTGTGTGTGCACAGTGAGCAGTGTGTGGTGTGTGTGTGTCTGTGTGTGTGTGTGTGTGTGTGTGTACAGCGAGCGGGCTGTGTGTGCACGGTGTCTGTGTGTGTGTGTGCACAGTGAGCGGGGTGTGTGTGCACGGTGTCTGTGTGTGTGTGTGCACAGTGAGCAGCGTGTGATGTGAGCGCGGTGTGTGTGTGTGTACAGCTAGCGGGGGTTGTGTGCACAGGTGTATTTAGGGAACGGTGGTGTCCGGTGCACTCCAGCTGTGCGTTTGTTCTCCCCGCCCTGGTGCCTGTGCTGTGGCCTGGCCTGGACAATAGGGCCATGTGGCTCCATGAGCAGAGGGGACGCACACATTAGTGTGTATTGCTTGTGAGCGGGTTTGCATGAGGCCCAGCATCATGAGAGAGGCTCATGCCCCCCCACGTGCCCTCCCACCTGATGTAACATGGAGATTTAGAGATTTTATCCCCCCTTCTCTTAACCAGGAATGTTTTATTATTATTTTAAAATCACCTCCTTTGTTCTCCGTCCCCCCCTTCCTAGGGACAGGGCCCTGGCCCCCCTGGCCACATGATGGGCACACGGCCTGGCGTGGGAAAGCTTTTCCAGGATTAGTGCATTCCCGGAGCCAGTGGCTCCCCCCGTCCTGCTGGCGACACGGCTGCCCCCCAGAGACGCCCACGCCGAGCTGGACATCAGGATGGGGCTGGGGGACGAGCCTTCGGCTTGGATTCCTTGCAGCTGTGGGTTCAGATCCCACTGGGGGCGGGAAGACTCAGCCCTTCATGGCCTCTTCCGTGGAGCGTTTGAACTCAGGGAATTTACCCCAGTGAAGCTGTGTCCAGTGGGCGCTTTTGCCCTGGGCCTGGCATCATAGATCTGTCCCTCTCCTGTGGGCCCCAGTCTGCCTTGGAGCTTAGCTTCCCCCTGCGCCAGCTGCGGGGGTGATGCTCAGCACACCCATCCCTCGCAGGGGGTCTTGCCTTCCCTGTGAAGCCAGTGCTGGGGGGGTGGGGAAGGTGTTAATTGGCCGGGGGGGAGTGTGGAATTAGCCCCCTATGTGTTGATTCGAGTTAATTAGCAAGGCGGAGCAGGGTGACAATAAGGGCTTGATTGGGGAGGCCACCCTTGAGCAGGGATCCCATTAAGGAGAACTTGAGGGGGGGCTGCCCCAGGGCATGATGGGAGTTTGTGAATGACTGGCCAGATGGGGGGGAAATCTTGCATAGCCTTTATCCAAAGCTCATCTGGGAGTTGGCTTCCTGTTATTTATTTATTAGGTGTATTACGGTAGTGCTTAGGCACCCCAGGCATGGGCTGGGGCCCCACTGCGCTAGGCGCTGTACAAAACCAAAACACAAATATGGTCCCGCCCCAAAGAGCTTGAATGGAAGCAAAAGTTCCTAGATTATTTCTGAGGCCTTTGTCGCCTCTTTCCCAGCAAGATGTACTCCTCAGTCCTCAGTGAAAACAGTGGGGTAGCGTTGGTGTGGGGATAAGAAACAGCCCCTGTGCCCTACCCCAGAGGTGGCTGCATTTAAATGGAGACTACAGCTGGGCTTCTTGGGGCAAAGATGTTCTATAAGTGGAAGACATGAACATTAACGTGCCCCTGTCCAATGCCTGTTTGTTTGTCTCACTGTTTCACCATGCCGTGGAGAGCAAAAAGGGTGAGAGGAAAGGGCTGCAGGGCTAATCTGGTTCTAATTCCCTGCTGTGCCACTGACTGCCTGTTTGACCATGGGCAACTCAATTAACTCCTCTGTGCCTCAGTTTCCCCATCTACACAATGGGGATAACAGCTCTGCCCTGCCTGTCCCTGAGGATAAATACATTTCACGATTGAGAGGTGCTCAGATACTGCAGTGACAGTATCTGGGGAGCTGCCAGGGCTAACTCTCGCTATCAAAGGAGCTTTCCTTAAAGCCTCAGCCCCTGGAGACATGAGAATATTACCTTGCATTTAAAAAAATTACATTGCTAGCCTTCATGGTCACAGAAAGAATCTTAACGGATCCAAAACTGGAAGGCAAATAAAAATAACCCTAAAATGTAGGGGGTTTTTAGAGAAAAACCTTGTGATTTTGATGCCAAAGCTTGTGATTGAAAATCAAATTTCATAGGTTTTGAACCAATCTTGTGATTGTTTTGGTTTTTTTTTTGCCAAATCTCATAATTTTAGCAAGACCCGGCCCCGATTCACTAGTGTTGTTAATGCTCTGTGGTTCCAGAAAGGACAAACCTATACCAAGCACCCAGCCGACTCGGTGTAAAACTGGAAACTGCCCTAGGATGCTTAGTAGGAAAAATGCAACCAAACACAGGCTATATCCACCCAGCGTCTTTAAGAAGTGAACCGTGGCCCTGTGCTCTGTGAGGCGGCTTTTGAAACATTTCGATTCCATCAATTTCTCCCATTTTCTTTTCAATTTCCTCTAAGCCAGTTGGACAAATTAAATTGTAAGTGTCTAATTGCAGAGGGTCTCTCCGTGCGTTGCGCCTTTGCTGGAAGGATTGGCAGGGGGGATTAAGGACGCTAGCAATCCATTTTCATCAGCATTTAATACCTTTGGACCTGCTGTTTTAGGGACCGGCTTGCCAGTCCCCACTGCCACTCTGTGCAGTAATTTAAATTTCTGTTTGGGGTCAGAACTACCGTAATGTCTGGCTGAAGCACCCGCTCCATCCCCCTGTGGGTTGATTCTGTGGTGGAGCCATGTAGCTGCTTTTCTTTGTTATAGGATATTCAGTCTCCAGGCGTTTATTTGCCGGGGGGAGGGGGGAAGAGTAAGACACGGAGACGAATCTCATAGCTGGGGGTAGAATTTAAGAAGCCGAGTGGGATCATTTGAACCACATTGGGTTTTGGCCTGGCGGTCACGGGTAACCAAACCTCTGCTCTTGCCAAAAGCTCCCCTGAGATCTTTGCTGGCCACAAGCGGCCCGCGTCTTGCCTCATCTGAAAGAGGGAGGTACTTTCAGTACGGGGCAGCCGTGACTCCGTGGGGACAGCGCCTAGCTGAGTTCCCACCCCGCTCCCTGCAGCGCCCCCTAGTGCTGCACATGAGGAGCGCCGCTGCTCAGGGGCAAATTCTCCTGGGCCAATGCCCTGTGCCCTTTGTGCCACCGTTTCCACCAGCGCGGGCCAGGTGTGCCTGTCTGCTTTTAATTGAGACTCTGAGCGACGCCAGATTGGGCTGGAGGTCCAGGGGCACGAGATACTCTGGCCGAAAAACCGTTTCCCAGAGCCTCCTCCGATTCGGCCCAGCGTATATAACCCGGCCGCTGCTCAGTCCTATGGTACGGCACCTAATCTCCTCCCTGCTTCTATTCCAAGACTGGGGATTTTCAATTAAGAATACTTACGGCCTTCCTCTCCTCTCGCTGCCATTTCCCTAATGAGCAGTGGCTGGTAACAAATTAATAGTCCTGCCAGTGTGACCTTAATCCTCCTGTGTATTATAATTAAGAGGGGGAAGGGAGAAGGCCTGCCTTGGTTCCAGCCCGCTGTGTGTAATTAATCAACACGTGGCCGGGGCAAGGCTGGGGATTAACGAAGCCCTTCAGTTTAACTTTTTTTTCCTCTCGTTTGACTCCTTATGGCACCCCCCTCCACCCTCCCGACCCCAGGGGAATTATTAAATACAGACCTGGCCACATCCACAGGTTGCTGGCACGGCTGCCTTTCGGCAAGGTGGCAAATCCCATTGCTTTGTTTTGTCTTGGCCGGGAATTAATGGTAATTAAAAGTGTATTGTTGTCCCAGCTTCCCGGATTGATGACAATGGAATATTCCTTTCCCCAGGCCTCCTTTTAAGTGCATTAGTTAAACGGGATAGGAGAGCAAGAGCCCAATTAAACAATGGGCTGGGAGCTGGGACGGAGTGGGGAGTTAAACAAGAGGTGGTTGAGGAGGGCAGCAGGAATCCAGGGTTCTGGCTCTGAGAGGGGAGTGGGGTCTAGTGGTTAGAGCTGGAAACAAGGACTCCTGGGGTAATGCTGCTGGAAGGGACCAGACTTCACTGCTTGTAGAGAGGCTTCGGCGGGCTGCTATGGGGAGGGGAGCCCCTCTCTGCCCCCGCACCTCAGATCTGAAGCAGACAGAATGATCCTCATAATTACTCATTACAAATGGAATATTTGGTGGAGCTGTGGGGCAGCGACCCCCATGGCCAAACGCTCCCAAATTTGCACCCCACTCTCTGCCCAGAGCGCTGAAGCTCCATGCTGAACCTCAAGCCAAGAGCACAGGGTGGATGGGTTGAGGGAAGGGAGAAAATCCAGCCGCAAGTGGCTGTGACAGATCCCGCTTGCCCTGGAGTCCCTGGGGGGACAGCGACTATGTTTGGTGGCCCCTCCTTCCTGGGCAAGGAAACATCCATCAGACATGGGGAGTTGGTTGGCTCAGAGGCCCTGGGCCCTGCCAACGCCCCTGCAGCACATCCGGGGAACGATCCTAGTGGGGCATCGTCCCCAGAGCTGGGGATCTGCTGTGGCTCGGCAAGGAGCCTGCTGCTGCCTTGTATCACCCCAGCAGCGTTCTTGAAGCCCTGATCTGCCGTCCGGTGTCTGCTGCGTGCCAGTAACTCCTAGGGTGGGTTTCCGCTGTGAGGGTGGGGAGGTAGGGCAGCGTCCTTTGCTTAAGCAGATTCTTCCTCCAGGGGTGGTGGTGTGGTCCTATGCTGAGGACACTGACATAGGAGGTCTCTGGCCTTTGCCAAGCCACTTCCCCCTTGTGCCTCAGCTTAGACTGGGGGGCAGGGACTGTCTCACTCTGTGTATGTGCAGCACCTGGTGCAATGAGACCCTGATCTCGGTCGGGGTCTGTGCAGCACCCGGTGCAACAGGGGCCTGATCATTTAGTGCCGAGATGCTATTGTAGGGGGCTGTGGTGGTAGACCTAGCTTTGGTTTTCTCTGGGGGGCAGGCTTGGCAGTTAGAGGGGTCCCTCTCTGTGGCTGGGCCGCGTGGTGCGACTAGTCAGGGGCTGGGAGGGGGGACCAGGGATGAATGGAGATGGAGGATCCTGCCTTTCTCTTGCTGGGGATCTGGAGCCATGGGAACCCGTTGCTTCAAGGAATGGGGTGGAGGGGTGGCTGGGGAGAGAGATGGGGTTCAGAGCTACTGAAAGTGGCTTGGAGCGCATGCTGGGATTTGTCCTGCAGACAGGCACCTCAGCTTCATTGACTCCAACAGGCCATAGCCTGTGAGTCAGTTTTGTCCTCAGTCGGGGCCTTATCCCCCATTCCACGTAAGGCACTGGCTGGGGACACAAACTCCCAACGTCTGGGGGCGTCCAAAACACAGGTACTGCCCCCAAGCACGGTTTGCAGGATGAAACTATTAATGGAATTATGGTAGCAGCTAGAGGTCCCTATTGTGCCAGGTGGTGCAGGCACACGAAGAAGGTGGGAGGGGAAACTGAGGCCCAGTGAGATGCCACAGCGGGTCCGTGGCAGAGAACCCCCGAGTTCTGAATCCCAGAGCAGTGGGGGCTGGGAGTAAGGACTCCTGGGTTCCATCCCCAGCAATGGGAGGGGAGTGATGTCTAGTGGTTAGAGCGATACGTTCCCATCCCTTTTCAGTTGGAGGGCGGCCATCGGTGACCACAGGTTCAACCTCCACACAGTTTGAGCCCCCACTGCAACCATCATCACCCCAGGACTCCTGGGCATTCCCAGACCCAGGCCAGTCAGGATGGAGGCCAGAACTGGATCTAAACAGTCCCCCAAGGATGAGGGGCAACAGAGCCTCAGATCCCACTTGTCTGGGAGGTTACCAGGGCGGCTGGCTGTGTCATCCAAGCGCTGACCCCCACCCCCGAGCCTCTGCCACCCGCTGGGCCTGCAGAGAGTCCCCCTGTTCGTCCTGGGGGATAAAAGTTAATTGCGTCTGGCGTTTCAGCATGGATTAGTGACTCACTGCCAGCCGGGTGCACTGTCTTCCCCAAAGTCACCTCACTCCGAGTCCACCCCCGACCCCTTCCCCTGCCACACACCCAGGATTAAGGGGTGAAATATAGACAATGACAGCTGACATCACTGCCTCCTTTACTTAAATCTTCCCCATTTAGGTGGCCTCTTCCTCTTCTATTCTTTCCCCCCCGTCTCTCTCGCTCTCTCTCTCTCTCTCCCACCCCCTCCTTCAAGTTTTCTCCTCCCAGAGCTCTGCACACCCAGGTAAGTTACTTGGAACAGAGATCAGCTGCTCTTACTTTTTTGTTGTTGTTGCAATGAGGAGATATGATTATTTGCACCTGATCCAGATTTAGGGGGGTTTAGCACTCCTGATAAAATTATATCTAATGATTTAAAGTCTTTACATTTGTAATGCCACTCTGCTGGCTTTAGCTCACTTACCTAAAGTGCTGTTGGACTGGGGAAGGCCAGCATGGACCAGTTCTTCCTTCAAATATTTTGAGGAGGTTCTTTTTTTGGAGGGTGGGAGCCGATGGGAACCAACAAGTAGATGCTGGTGTCTTTGCTTCACATGTCAATGCTGGATTTGAAACGTATGCTGGCTGGACACAGGCACACGAAGCTGGGAATCTGGGGGGTGGTTGTGTCAATAAAGTGGGATCAAGTTTTAGAATGAGAAGCAAGGAACTGTTGTGTGACGTGATCATCAGGCACTTAATTATTTGTTCTGTCTCTAGAGCTGGTTTTGTGCCACAGGGCGATGGAGAAGGGACATCTGGCTTATAATTTCAGATCAGGGCTAGCCTGGGAATTAGGAAACCAGCAATGAAAACTATAATATTCTGAGTTCAAATTGCACCGGGCTTCGATTTGAAGAGAGAATTTGTGTTGGGATTGTTGCTGTCTTTCACTGTTCTTTTTGCAAAGATCGGGTGACAAAGCATTTTAGATATCGGTGCTGCAGGAGAAGTTCCATATTTATTTCTCCCTCAAGGTGCAGTTCTGACTAGTGAGCGATTTCCCCCCCCCCCAACCATAACATGGAGCATTTTAGAACCGTTATTTGGGAACAGGAGACTGGACAAGCCTGTAGACAAAACTTATTTTCCTCGCATGGATTCTGATGCGTTGTAGAACAGCACTGGCTGGTGGAGGACGCGAAGTAGCGGGTGTAAAGAATTGTCACTGCTAGAGCATCGCTATTAATGAGAGATCCTCAATTATGCAACGTTTCTCAAATGCGGCCATCACCGACTTTTCTTGCAGCCATGACGGCCTCCTGGGGGGTGATGGGGTGGGGGTGAGGGGTCAAAGCAGCGACCCCTCCCCTTCCCGTTGCTCCAGGACGTGCCACCTTGATGTTGGTTTTTGGGGCTGCCAACAGGGGCCACTGTGCGTCCCCCTCTGGAGACACATGGGACACAGTCCTGGAGGAGCAGGTGGCTGGTGGGTTCCTGACCCACCTTCCTGGGGGTGTTGGGTGTGAATAGATTTAAATCTTTAGATTTAAAAGTCCAGATGAAATGAAATTTCTTGCAGATCAAATTCTCTTTCCCTGTGGGCTTCATACAGTGCATCAAGGGGAAATGTTTGCAAGGACACCAGAGGCACAAGGACAAAAAGGCCTTGGACAGTCGTTTGCAGTCATCTGGAGAGTGTGACACAGAGTAAATGACTGGACGAGGTACCGGCCGAGCGAATCTGTGTCAATGTTCTGAAGGGATCTACCAAGTCAGGAGCTTTTGGGGTGGCTTTACTGGATCTTTTGATCCAAAAGCTTCAACCATCAAATGAAAAAACAAACAAACAAAAATGATTCTCCAGAAGCTGCTTTTTTTCAGAGTTTGGCTACCCTGAGACTGTTGTGTTGCAAACTTGATTTCCCCAATTTCCTCTTTGTTTTATTGTGTAATTATTTTTTCCCTTTGAACTTTTTATTAAACACTTTAAAATATGCATAGGAAAAACAAACATGACCCAATAAACATCTCATACTGTGTCAGCTTCTCGTAGTAACTGCACTTTAAACATTTAGTGATAAAAGAGTTAAAATATAAATCAATTCTTTGTATTACACCATTTACAAACAAACACACTGTGCTTATAAAAATCCACCTGGTTAAAAGAAAAATTATTAAAAGACAATAAAGAACAGAAGCAAAGGTCAGAGGAGGGGGATTAAGATGGAAAAGGAAGGAAGTCAGTAGAAAAGAAGAAGGGATGAGCAGGGAAGCCCAGGCATACAGTAGGCCAGGAAAACATCCCATATCTGTGAGAATTTTCCTTGGGCATTTCTGTGGCCATATACAATTCTTTTCAAGACAAAGGACATAGGAGACTTTTGGAAATGGTGTGAAACTAGACCAGGTGCGTCTGACCACTGCACCTCTGGCTGAGCGGTATCTTCTCCTTGTTACCTTTTGCTTTGTCTGTCTGTCTCCACCTATTGTCTCTCCTCTTACCCTTAGATGGGAAGCTTCTTTGGGGCAGGGACTGTCTCTCTTTCCATTCGCCTGATGCGGCAGGACTCTTGATTGTTAGTAAAACTCCAGACACAACAACCAAACTTCTAAAGGGTACACACCTCATCATTATGCTCTTTGCCCTTTGCATTTTCTTAGATGCAAAGTAAAACCTTAATCTATTGCAAAACCCCTCAGTTTGCAGATAAAATAAGGGGAAGAGGGTAGGCAAAGCGACTGATTCTCTCTCTTTCTGGTAGTGAACTGTATCTAAATGAATCCAACTGCCCCCTGAATTTTATTTTTGCCTCTAAGCTTCTTAGGAGAGTAATTTCAGCAGAGCAATCCTGAGAGCCCTTGAATGAAATTTTGGACCTTGTTTCTAGTCTCATCAACTTGCTCGAAAGATTGTTAATCTCCTACAATCTCTCATTTTGCTGCTTTTACAGAGTGTCTTCATTCTGTAAACAGCAGGGTTGTTATTTGTTTGTGTGTGTATATAAAAAAGTGATTGGAGAAAGGGACAGAGAAGAAAAAAAGGACCACATCCTTCCTTGAGGATGCACAGCTCTGCAGAAAAGAGATTTTCACTTTTAACAATTGGACCTTCAAGATTAGAGACACAATTCACATGAATATTGGTTCCTTTTTAGAGGCATGCAATTACCTGGTTAAAAGTCGTTCCTAATTTAGGTTGCAAAGAGATCTTCCTTCTTGAATGCAAATAAAATTTTTAAAGCGAATCTTTTATTATTTCAATACTGTAAATTTAAAAAAAAAATTAACATGACTTTAAATATTGGGGAAAAGAATGCAGAGGTGAAATCATAAAAAGGTTGATTGCTGCCTAAACACACAGCCTGAATGTAATCAACATGAATGTTCTTTCTGCTAATATGTAATTTTTCCTCTGACATTTTTTTAATCTAAGTAAACTCAAATATTAGATTGTACAAAACAATCTTGTATTTATTTTTCTCTGTCTTTGAAATGTGAGGTTTACTTTAGTGGCTAGATTTGTGATCTTTTAAAAGGAATGGCTTTTTGGTGATCATTTCTTGAAATTTAGGCCCCAATCCTGCAAAGACCTTCTACATGATTAACTGAAGCGGAATATTCCTATTGAGGTCAACACCATTCGTTTCCTAGATGTAATCTCTCAAAACAGTAGATTTGATGTGGTCCAGTCAAAATATTACCCCACTGATACATTACAATAGCTTCTAATTTAAAAACAAAACAAAAAGTTCCACCTGTTGAAACAGGAAAATAAATTAGATCAATTAAAAGCCAACACACCTTCACTTTATAGTGTCTGGTTGCTGTTCTTGATCACAACCAAAGCCCATTAAACTACCCCCAACAGACACCCACCCCGATCAAAGTCCATTTCAAGCCGAGTTCTCCAATGAAACTTTAAAGGACAGCTCCCCATTCCAGAAGAGCACATCCCCCCAAGCCGTTTTCTCCCCCAGAAGGAGAGCATGGACCTCCGGACCACCTGAGAAAAGCAATTCCCCCTTGATATTAATCTGCAAGAGGTTTGTTCTTATAATTCCCATCATGTGAGATCCTGAAAGCAACAACTGAGAACGGACCCAGCTCAGGCACAAAATGGGTTTGAGCAAACACTCTCCCCCCACCCACCCCCCTGCCTGTGGTTTAGAGGAGAAAATCCCAAATCTGCAGCTCTGAAAGCACAGAGAGAGAGGGAGAGGAAATGTCTGCTGAATCCACCACACAGCTCTAAATCTCCTCTCCAATTCAGGTTAAGCTTCTCTTTTTATTGCAGATTATACAGATCTCTACTCCTCTGTCTCTTCTCAGTTATCCTTTTAACACATTTTGCTCTTTCTCGCTGCTTTTTTTGGGGGCATACATGGGTTTGCTAAAGATTTGCACATCCTGTTCTGACGATCCAGTGGCAAACGGATCTCTGTTATGTTTTCTTCCAGCGCCTCCCAGCACTTTTCAGCCCGGACCCTTTGGAAAGAGATTCCCCCGGGCAAAAAGGTAAGGAAACATTTGGTTAAAGGAGGGTGGTTTTTTTTCTCTCCCTCCAAAGCTGAGTTTGCACACCTTTCCAAGGTAAGGACAGTTAAAAAAGAAAACTGGAAAATACAGCCAATGTGTACATCTGCCATATTTCTTCAGACCAACGGAATAGATCAAAACCAATGTATTATTTTCCATCTTTTGGAGAGTGAAGTTTTTATGGTTCTTACTTTGGGTTGTTCTTATTTCTTAACTTTCTTTTATCCATTCTCAACGGGCAATCAATTTAGAATAAAATTTCCCCTATTTTGTTTGTGCGTTGGAATGTTACAATGTTAAATGCTACCAAATATATCTACAGAGACACATTGAACAAAAACAAAACAAAACCAAACCAGCCACGTGTATATTTCATAGAGATCCAGGATTCTTGTTAGGGACTGGCATTGTTTTAAATGGAGACGATGTTGAACTTTCCATGCCTTTTGCAATTTAAAAAAATATTCATTGGAATTTAAATCTTTTTCCTGTTGCAAAGATTGTAACTGGGCTGGGGACAAGATGGTTTAAACTGGCACCAAACACGCTGAATAAACACTGAGGTTTTTAGAACAAATTGAAGAAGAAATTGTAATTAAAAAACAATTAAGATTTTTCTTACAGATTTAAACACCAGATTAATGGGAACCAAGTCAGATGTTTGTAAAGGGCTCTTAAACAAGGATAATTGTATATGACAAATGACAAGGTAATAATAAGAAAGTGGGTTTGAAGAAGCCAAGGTTTGCATTAAGTGACGTGAGAAGAACGAATTTTTGGCAGGGTGATCTGTCATTTGTATTCACACCGCCTGAGCTTAGACCCCAATTTGATCCACTGTGAACAGATCACACAGAACTGGGAGAAAATTTGGGACAAAACAGCACCTGGCCACAGGGAACCACAGCGGAGTTGTGGGTCCATTTATACCTTTCACTCGGTCTCAGAAATTGACAGCAATGTAAGTTTGGTTAGAAAATGGCTCACTGACAGTTCACCAGATCGTATGTACAAATATTTGGGCTGGACACAGCTCTAGAAAGAAATCACATTTCTTTTTCAGGGACTAGTCAACACCAGTGCCAAGGGATTCAATGTAAAGCCTGGCTCTGGAGAGGATGGGGGGAAATATTTCTCTTTTGTTTTGCTGTAAAATAGCTACAATGAGATGTGATCCCCTCCCTCCAGAAAGGAACCAAGCCAGGAATATTCTTGTCCGTTTCATTCTAGTTCAGAAGAACAATGATTCACGTTGGAGTCATCAGCATTAATCTTTAAAAGGACCCTTTTCATTACGTTAACGTCAAAACGCAAACGAAAAAAGATGTATCAAAAGCTCTTCAAAACGAAATATTTATTATTCTGTCTTAAGGGCTAACTTTCAACTACCAGGGAAATCTGATTGAGCTAAATTCCTATTAATTAACTGATAGGAGGGGAAATATTGACCAGTATGTTGGTTGCACTGCAATTGTGTGGCTGTAATTTATAACAATATTCTACAGTCCAGCTCAGCTATTTCGTTTGCTTCCTGACAAAATCAGCTCCTTTTCTGCCTTTATCTTGCTTTTTTATTTCAAAAAAATAATGATAGAAATGCAGAGTGGATATTTGAATAGGTATATTTAACATAAAACCCCTGATTTTCTAAGAATAATTCATAATAATGTGTGTATTTAAATATCTATACACTGAGATCTCGCTCCAGATAGAGAAATACAGTCCTACATTTTGGGATCAAATGATGGAATTCTTCAATTTTTCAGCGAATCATGTTTTGTGTGAGAAAGCGGCTACATGATACTTTTCAGACACAGCACTGCTAAAATTCAATTATTTTCTTTGTATACGGTCACCTGTTACCCCCTAAAGAGGAAACCTTGCTTGGTCAAATCTCTTTATGAACTAGAAAGAAAAGAAAGGATCTTAATTTAAATCAGATAGGTTTTGCAAAATCATGAAAACCTCTTTCAAAGGCTTCGAGCTCTTTAAAATGTATTTCTAACGCTCAAAACCATGTTTTATTTCTCCCTGTCTGGCAATTCTGCAACCCCCCGTATTTTAAATCTATTTCAGTGCCTTTACAGATTATCCTCAGTGGTTTTAGTTAAAGTGGATTTTGTTGACTTCTCAGCTAAATCACCAGGTTTATTGTATGAAAGGCTTGGAAGAAAAAACATGGGCATTTAAACTGGTTCCGTTTGGGGAACTTTTATTAACAGAATCCCCTTAGATCCTGTCATCTCAGATTTGAGATCTCCTGATGAAAAGTGCTCTCTAGGAGCGAGGTAAGGAAAGTAATTCGTACCTCAGGGTAACAGTTTCAAAAGTGACTTTGACTTTGGGAGCGCTTTTGAAAAATTGGACTTGAAATTCCTCAGTCGCTTAGGTGCTTTTGCAAATTTTGCCCTAAATTTGTTGTCCAAAAGGAGAAAAACAATTGGTTCTCGAAAATACCTTCCAGTGCATTCACCCCCCGCCCCCCGATAATAAATCAGCTTGTTCTAAAAGTTTCTTCTGGATTTCCCTCTAAGGGATCTATTCTTATTGTGTGTGCGCTGGGATTTCCGTGGTGTTTGCGGTGTGGGTTCTTGCTGAGACTCGTTTCCTTGTGGTCAGATCTGGAAATGCAGGAATCCATCGGTGCCCTATTTACTGACTCCACTCTAGAGTCAACATGCAGAAGCTGAGAGGAAACTGAAGACAGGTTAGCAAGGTGCAAACGAGCTGCTAACGGCCAGTCTCTCAGGACCCCCCTTCCTTCCACTTGTTTACAAGGCCCTTGGAGCCTTACCGCCCAAGGCAGCTAATGACAGAGAATGGCACATTGCAATCAGGGCCTGTTTGAGGAGGAAGTTTGGTTTAACCCTCAGGATTTTGTAGATTACCCACTGCTTATACTCGAGGAGCCAAAAGCAATTCCCTAGGTCCAGAAGGGACCATTACGATCATGTGACCTACACCCCCCAGATCAGAGAAATTCAAGCAGCCATTGCCACACTGGCCTCCACAATGGGCCTGCGGCCTCCTTTAGAAAGGCACCCAGCTGGATTTTCAGATTGGGTGGAAAATCCACCATGCCCCTTGGAAGGGTGTCCCAGCGCTGCCAATCTGTGCCCGGGAGTTCTCCTGTACGCAGTCCTGGGGGTTACCTGACATGGGCTTGGTCTCCCACTTTTGTTTCCAGGGTTTGGCTTGCAAAGCTGCGGAGAAAACCTGGCCCCTAAAGGCTTCAACACCAGAAGGTGAAATAAAAAGAACCCCCCTGGTGATTTGAAAAGAGGGTTTTTTTTAAAGCCGATATTGAGACTTTTTGTTTGTTGGGGGGGAGGAGGGAGACGTATTTTAAAGTTTGGCCATTGTAGGTTAACTCCTCTTGCTGTTGAAAATGTGTCCCTTATTTCTGGCCCCCCAGTCATGGGCCAGAACCCCACTGTGCTGGGTAATGTACATTTCTATAGCTATTAGGTATATTACGGTTGCACCTGGGCACCCCAGTCCTGGACCCCACTGTGCCAGGGGCTGTACATTTTTGTTTCTATTAGATGTATTATGATAGCACCTGGGAGCCCCCCCCATTATGCCAGGCGCTGTACATTTTTATTGCTTTAGGTGTATTATGGTAGCATCACTGCCCAGACCCCCTTGTGCTAGGTGCTGTACAAATGAAGATCAGGATCTCATTTTGCCTTTATATGCTAGATGAAAGAGCCCTCCGTCCTCAGAAATCTCTCTGCATGGGTATTTTATAGACCCTGATCCAAACCAGAGAGGAGCAAACATCTGGGCTGTGTCTGACTTTTCAAGTCCAGCTGAGCTTGGTGCCCTGGTTTATCCAGACCTCCCAAATTTAGGAAGTGGGGGAAGGGGAAGCTGGTCAATGGCTCTACTCCTACTGAAACTTCCAAGCAGCCAAATGAAAGGAAAACCTCCCGTGTGGTGAAGGCAGCATCATGGCTAATTTTGTTTGATTTCTTTCGTTGTGGCTTGTTGGAACCCATTTCTCAGGGCTCTCTTTCCGCAGCTTCCAACCTGGCCTTGGAAATGCGTCTACTCTGTTGGTGATTTATGAGCGTTTCATGGGCCGGGCTCATCATAAGCCTGTTATTAACCGGAACGAGGGCTATAAAATGTGGCTAGGGTTGGCACACATTCTCTTTTCCCCTGGAGGGAGTAGGAACAGCAACGCCAGAGAGGTGAAGGGGTGCGTGGTTTTCCTCTCTCTTTCCTGAATCCTCCTGGATCTGAAATGACTCAAACAATGGCAGCAAGCTAAGGTGAAAGAGAAATAAAAAGAAAGCGAGTTCTCATCTACCCTAGCCAAATGGCATCCAGTTTTTCAGCAGCTACTTAGTGCTAGAACCATCGTGAGCCGCTTGCACGAGGCGCTCGCACCATCAAGCTGCGTCGGTGACAGGGTGGCTGTGGGAGGAATTAAACAAAAAATGCCTGCGCAGCTTTGCGGTGATTAGATCTGCTCCGAGCAGGTGACCCTAAAACGCTTGATGTTCAGCCTCATGAGAGCTCCCAATGTCACTACCTTGTCTTGGGAGAGAATGTGGGGTGGCCAGGGTGGGAGAGTCTGGCAACCTTTCCTAAGAGAAGGCCAGTCTCAGAGGGGGTCTGTCTAGCCCAGCACCAGCTACCTTTCAGGGAGAGCTCTTCTTAGACTGATTGCCTGTGGGTTCTTTGGCATGGAACGGATTTATTTGTATCATGTTGGTCCCTAGAAACCTTGGCCGAGATCGGGGTCTCATTGTGCCAGGCACTGCACATTCTGTGACTGAAATCCAGACCCCCTTTGTGCCAGATACTGCACATAAGAATGATAGACAACCCCTGCTCCAAAGAGCTCCCAATCTACACAGAAAAGGAGTGGGGAAGGAAAACTGAGGCACTGACTTACACATCAGTTCGTGGGCAGAGCTGGGGCTAGAACCAGGTTTTTAGGGGCCTCCCCCCTTCCTTTCTTCAGCAAGTCTGTGCTTTAAACTGCTAAAAATGAACTGGGCTTTGCAGAATTTCCCAGCCGACTGCAGTGGAAAATGATGTGAGATCTTCTCTTTTTATAGGTGTCAGTTCCGCCGGTGTGGAAAGAACCTGCAAAGCTCGGGCCCCTTCTGTTGCAATGGGGCAGGAGAGGCCTCTTTTTGCGCCTTTAGGGGACAACTTTCTTAAATCTCTAGCCTGCATCCACCCCCTTCTCCTGCCCCATGCCTTGAGCTGCATGTGTGCTGCTATCAGTGCGAGGGAGGGACACAATAGCGTGCCAAAGACCTGGCCCAGCGGGGGAGGAGGGAAGCAGGGAGGGGTGTTTGCTGGCCTTGATTGAATTAATGGGACGTGTTGATAAAAGGGTTAACCAGAGGCTCCTTCAGCCCTGGTCCCTGGAAGGTGTGAAGTCCCAGTTCTGCCTTCTCACCATTGGACGAGCCCTTCCCCTCCCCAGCTCCCCCTGGCAGCTTTTAGAAGCGAGTGACCACAATTTCTGTGTGTCTTTCCTCTGCCCACTCTGCAGCGAGCCTTGGCGCCTGAGCGCATTGGAATAACCTAGCGGCCCAGTCCTTCAGGGTGGGCAAGGAGAGAGGAAGCCCACGGCATCGCCAGCTCCTGAGCATGATGTCCTATATCAAGCAGCCTCATTACGCAGTCAATGGGTTAACCCTAGCGGGACCGGGCATGGATCTGCTCCATTCCGCCGTGGGATACCCAAGTAAGTGCAATTCCAAGATTCCTCCATGGGCGCTCAGGTACTACAGTAACATCCATTTCAGCTCCATCAATGTCTGTTGAGTGGGTCGTGGTTTGGGGCAACCAGACAGCAAGCGTGGAAAATCGGACGGGGATCGTGGGGCAATAGGGTTCTACAGAAGACAAACCTCCTAATATCAGGACGGTCCCAATGATATCGGGACATCTGGTCACCGTATTCTGGTTGTTGGGGGGAAAGAAACCAGTTATTGGAGACAGAGAGAAATAAACTAGTTCTTACCTAGCCGGCAAAACACCTTGTCTGGTCTTGTACACAGAGCTGAAGATCCCAGTTCCTGTTAAATCAAGTCAGTGAAATAGGCCAGGTACAACTATTTCACAGGTCAAAAAAATTCATTTTTATGGGTGACGCAGGTAGAGATGCTCGGGTTGTCCTAAATTCTGTCGCGTGAGCAGAGCAGACTAGTGATTCGGCATTGAAAGAGCAAACAAACAGCTGCTGTTCTAATTAGAAAGAGAGAAAGCACAATCCATTGGTTATTATTGTAATTCGAGCTAAAGAAACCAGTTACCGTTACATTGAACAGGTCAGCTAGAGCAGTTACTCTGTAGAGACTGATGTAAGCCAGTTATAGAGAATGAGTGAATAAACCAATTCTTATACAGTGAGCAAAACAGACTGGTTGTTCTAGACAGGTGACTATTTCACCCTTACAACTCGTTTATTCCACTCGCTGTCTACTAATAATGACAATAGAGTAAAATTAATTGATCAGATAGTGAGTGAGAGAAACCTAAGAGAGATGGGGTTTTGAGTCATAAAATAATTAGATTCAGAGATGCCAGGGCAGCAATCACTTGACAGCCAGAGTGTTGTCTGTGGGATTTCGCTGTCCATGGCTTTTTGCTCTCTATATTCATGTCCCCCTCTTATTGAAACCCTTACGTTGGTCAGCAAGCATTTTATTGTCCTTTGGGTTTTATTAGTGTTTTAACCTAATCAATGCGCAAGCCCACTTGGAAATGGAAACTCAGCAGTTGACTTGTTTACAAACTTTAAGCTGCATTGCCAGTATAAATCAATTGCTAAAAATCTGGCCATGGATATTTTTCCCAGGATAAAGGCTTAATGCCATTGTTTATGCCACATGATTTAAGTCCCCAGATCTGCTTGCCATTCTCTGGCCAGCCGATTGACACAACTGAAAGTTCTGCGTACCAGTCTGATCTTGCATCAAGGGCCGTGCGTTGTTTTCTTTTTATCAGAGGAAACAAAACCTCAAATGTGATACAAAATGTCAAAATAACAGCAGAGAATTAAATTGAATTCACTCCAGACGTGAAAATCAAGGAGAATTGCCACTCAGTTTAGCGTCTGAACATACCAAGAGCAAAACTAATCTCTAAAGTGAATTGGGGAATTGAAAGAAAACATGATTTGAATGTTGAATGGGTCTTATTAAATCTACCATTTTATAAAACAAGCAAAGCGGCTCTAATGGTGCATTGTATTCTCAGCTCAAACTGCTGTAAAATCCAGATTCGTGCAACTGGTCTGAACATGGTCCCAATCCTCCAATCAGACCTACACATGTAAATCTTTCTAGTTCCACTAAAGCCAGAATTTAGGCCGTGGAAGTGAGTGTTCTCAGGACCTTACAGAATTGGATCCTTCTATAAAATAAAGTGTTGAAATACATTTTTAGAAGAGGAAAATTCAAGCCCTTTTTAAAAAGAAGTCTGGTGACCATTTTTCTATTTGAAGTCCTTTTATTTACCTGTAGTGATTCAACTTTAAGGCATGATTTCTAACACCTTTGCAATATGCCTTGTAATTCTGGCCACCACTTTGATTTTTTTGGTCAGAATTGTAAATCCATTTCGTTCTGTTTTTTTTTTTTTTCTTCAAAATGTCCTTACATTCTTAACAGGTCGTCTCCCTTCACCTACAGCACATAATTTTCCAAACAAATATAAAAGCATAAAAAGAAGTTTTAGAAGTTGAGTCAGAATTTGATGAATTACAGTATAATTTTATTATTTAGTTCAGTATTAATATACTAAAGCCCCTAAAAGTTTGGGAAGTTTAATCTGAATGTTGTTAATTTAAATAATTTATTATTTTATTAATGATATAGTCATTAAAGTCCTAAAGGCTTTAGCAATGTAATTGGAATCTTATTAATTTAAATATTTTCTTTTGAATTTTATTTTCTTATTAATTAAAGTCCTAAAAGCTTTAGATGTTTAATTGGAAATCCTGAAGGCTAGAAAAGCAGAAAGCAAACAGAACCCAAAGTTTATTATTTTTTCCCCTAAAATCTCATGATTTTAGTTTTTGAGTTAATCTCATGATTTTTTGGGATGCTGCCTCTTGATTTTTGAAGGTTTGAGGTTGCTAATCCTGAGCGTGCGTGACACGTTTTTTCATTTAGAAAATGGTCACTTTCTTCTACATAAAACTATTACCCTATTTGAGTCACCAGCTAGAGCTAGTGTGCGTGTGTTAGACAATTCCACGATTCATGGTTGTATCAGGTGCCTTAAAGGTTAAATTGATGGTGAGAGAAGAGGCAGATTCACCATTTCCATGCACCTTTCCTGCAGTCCTTTACGCTAGTGCAATGTGGGTGCAAAAGGTTGTCGTTCCGGTTCCGTGGTGTTACACTCAGCTGTGCCCCGACAGCACAAGCTGCAAACGGAGAAGCTGAAAGCGTTTCTCAGAGATGTACACCCGCTGGAAAGGTCAGATCCAAGCTCCCCCGAAATTGAGGGGGATTTCTGGTTTCGTGGCTTTGAATGGGACCCATCTGTCACCTTTTATCATAGCGACCCCCCAGCTCCATGCCCAGATGCAGAAGGCCTAGTGCGGGTTGCTATGATCTCGCACACACACCTTGCTCACCCTGGGGGCGTGTCACATACGACGCATGGCCCCACGGTCGCGAGTTTCAAAAGTGACTTGTGATTGTGTGGCCCAACCCTGAGGCTGCTTCCAGAGATCTGATTTTCACGTGGTGCTGAGCACCTCGGTCCCTGAACGTCCGGTTCCTTTGTGGTGGGACACTCAAAATAAGCATCACGAATCATTGATCTGCACTAATGGGTCTAATTCCCCCATGCAAAGCCCTTGGGCACATCCCCCCCTGCTCCAGTAATGCCCCTTGCACGCCCACCCCCGTGCAGCGTGATGCATCTTGCACACCCACTCACACCAGTGCCACCCTGACGTGGTGCCGTTTTGCACGTGATGGTGCCAACGGCTGCGTGGCAGTGGGAGATCAAGCCCCACTGGTGTGAAACGTGCGCAAGCAAAAGCAAAACTGGGGCTGACCGGGTGATTTAAATCCCCTCCCCAGGCAGCCAGGGTCCCTCTGGCATCCGCCATGGCCCCCTTGCTGGCACCCTCCAGGCAATCAGGCCAATGACGGCCCCTGAAAGGGCTGATCTACATGACAGAGCCAGGGGAAATTCACACTGAAAGACACAAACACTTCCAGCACCTGCCAGTGGCCCCCCCTCCAGCCTCTGAACCCCGAACCATCTGTAACTCAGCCTGGCCAAGCGCTAGGAGGAGGCCTGTCCTGTCAATCACAGTCTGTATTTTGGGGGGTGATTTTCCAAGGCCCACTCTCCCCGCGTAAAGCTTGTCATCACTGAAACCAGCACACCAAAATAACGGCCCACCCCTGCCCCTGATGTGCTAGGTAATTTATGGACAGTCCCCAGAGTCGTCATCTCCACGGGGCAGATGGGGACGCCGAGGCACAGAGCAGTGATGGCTCAAGTCCTCCAAAGTAATCGATCCCGAGTCCTAGCCTGGTGGCCTAACCACTAGACCCACCTGCCTCCTGAGCAAAAAATGGCTTCTCTTCCTGATCCCTGGCATTGGCCAAGGTCTCTCTTGGCGGCAACAAATTGCTCTGAGCTGTGGAATGGCTGATTCCAGAAATCACAGAGCTGAATCATTTATTTATTAGGTGTATTATGGTAGCACCTTGGTGCCCCAGTCATGGGCCAGGCCCCCAGTGCGCTAGGTGCTGTACGTTATTTATTAGGTGTATGTTGGTAGAGCAATGGAACAAGCTGTCTGCCCCCCAAGTCATGCCCTGGAGATGCCGCCCCACATGGGCCCCAGTGTCTGAGCTCCGGCCCCCTGAAGAGCAGGGAGAGGCAGATGCATGGGGGAAACTTTTCTTGCGGAGGACTGTGGGCGTAACCATCTCCCCTCTCACCCCCCAGCCACCCCGCGGAAGCAGCGGCGTGAGCGGACGACCTTCACCAGGGCCCAGCTGGACATCCTGGAGGCGCTGTTTGCCAAGACCCGCTACCCCGACATCTTCATGCGGGAGGAAGTCGCTCTCAAGATCAACCTGCCAGAGTCCAGGGTGCAGGTAAGGATGGCAGCCCGGACGGTGGGGTGGCAAGGGGGGCCTGACCCATGGCTAGCTGGGGACCTGCTGCCTGAGCCAGGCTTGGGCTACGGGAGTGGCGTTGTTGCACCAGCCCCATAGGGGGGCGGCCCTGGTTTTTCGCTACCCTCCTCTCCTTCTGTGCCAGCACAGCGCAGGTGTAAACCCGGGTGTCCTGGGCTTGTGTGGCCCTGGCACAGGGAGGGGGAGAATCAAGGTGGGATCCAGCACTCAAGGGGGGCATCGGTTGCCACCGTACGTGCCAGGACCTGTCCAGCGGCTTTCCAGGCGCCCCCCACTCTGCCCTTGTGTGGGGAGGGCACAGAGAGGAGCGAGGGTGTGTGTGTGTGTGTGTGTGTGTGTGTGTGTGTGCATGTGCGTGCGTGCACCACTGCCCCTGCTGGGGTGTGTGTGTGGCGCATGTGTGAGCACAGGTGGCTGGCCACTGCCCTCTGCTGGGCGGAATGGGAATTGCTCACCTGCATGTCATAAGCCCTATATTGCTGACAGCTGATGGAGATTCTCCGTTAGCAGCGTGCTGAGATATGGGAGCAGGAGGCTTCAAGTTCTGGGCTGCCTGGGAAATCCTAGCTTGCAAAGGACGCATAACAGGACTTTACATCCCCTGTGGAGCTCCACAAACGTAACCCAATGTGCGTGATCACATGAGGGGGTGTTTGCACAGCCCTGAAAGGTGGCCAGCTCTGGAGAGGAGCGAGGGAGCCATGCAGTGACCCTTGTGGGGCTGGGAAGGAGATGAAGAAGCCCAGGGTATCTGGGAGGCAGAAGGCGATTGTCCCCACTGGACACCTGACTAAACAGCTGGACTCTTTGAAAAGTATCAGGGACCTGAACTGGCCACGGGAGGTCAGAATAGCAGCCTTTGTCTCTGCTTTGGGGCACTGGGGCAGCACTGACTGCCTGGGAGAGTGCCCCCTACTGACTCCCCACGCCCTGCCAAGAGCCCATGGGAAGCACAATGTGCTTGGCTGACGGAAGCTACAAAGTTAAGGCCCTTTCACCCCCATATAACTGCCTCTGCATGCGGGGTCGGACTGGTACCCAAACAAGCCACTTTTCAACCGAAACTGGAGCAGCCACCCTCTGACTCTGGCATCGGGTTAAGCAAACCGGTTTGAGCTAAATCAGTTTAACTTTCCCATGTAGACTGAACCTAGCTGCTTGGAGATTGGAGAGCTGTCCTACTCCAGCATCCCTGAGTGTTAACAAATTGCAAGATTTGGCTTAGAAATCATGTGATTTTTTAAAAATCTATACCATTTGGGCTCTTTTTAAATTTGCCGCCTGGTTTCAGAGCTCGTGGGTTAGGCTCAGGTCACATTTGCAAACTTTCCTCTGCTCTCAGTGGGGCCAGAAATGTTCTCCACTTGCCGCACGGCTGCTTTCAGAGCAGCACCAAGGTGCATGAGAGATCTTGCGATAATTGAACACCTTGAATCTGTGTCCTACAGGAAACGGGCTGGGTTTCCTGGGAGAAGTTTATGGGGTGAGTTCGGTTACCTCCCCAGCAAGATGGCAAAGATCTAAGCCCAGAATCCAGAGTCCTTATTTATAGTGTTGGCAGAAGTTAGAATTTGCTTTTCCTTCTCTGAGACTTCTTTCAGCTTTCCTTGCAGCCAGAGACATTAATCTTTGACATCTGCCCCGCTGCAAATGCTGGAAATAAAGACTCTGGATCCTGGGGTTACAACTTCCCAGCCCTTTTGGGAGGGATACGGAAAGTAGCTTCTCCCTGCTGATGCCCATGGGACGGGGGAAATTGTCTCGCCAATGTATGGCTCTAGCTGGGCTCTGACTAGACCAGGCAGGCAACAGACGGGAGGGCAGATCCAGGCCGGAGTGGGTTGGTTCCAACCTTATGGCTATGAGTCACTGTGGGGAGCACTGGGTCCTGGGAACGAGAGCTGCCTAAGAACTGGAGAGAGACGTCGCTGGGTCGGGAAGTTCAAAATAGATGGTTGGTGGAAGGCAGCAACCCTGTGTGTGTGTGTGGGTCTGTGTGTGTGAGCAAGACAGAGACCCTGCTCTGTGTGTGTGTCCCTGACGCCCCCTGCTGGAGGGGATAAGCCCTGCTCTGTGTGTGTGTGTGTGTGCACACGCGCACGTGCAACTGCCCTCTACTGGATGGACTCAACCGTGCGCCACTCTGTATCCTAGACCCTCTACTGCTAAGGTTCAGTGAAGATTGTGGGGAGGGAGGGCTGTGTGTGTGAGACTTCTGGATGGGGAGAATCTGGCTTCTGCCCTGCTCCTGCCAGGAAATCCCCAGTGCTCTCGAGGCCCTCGGGGTCCTGATGTTACGGGGCAATTCTAGAGGCCCCCCAGCCTCAGTTTCCCCATCTCCAGAGAGGAGAATATTAACAGCAGCTGGCTCTGTTCCGCCAGAGCTCTCGGAGCAGGAGGTGGGGATGCCTGCTTCTCGGGGCAGAATTGTGGGGCTCAGCCCATGTGCTCTAGGGGGCATTGACATCCCTCATGAGATGGGGCAGGACAGTTACCCTCTAAGTAGGATGGGTCCCGTGGGCGCTTACAGAGAGGCTCAGAAGAGACCCATGCCCTGCCGGGAGAGGGGGTCCCTCGTCTGGTGATGGCTGGAGATGGCTGCTGGTGGCTCTTTGCCCGCAGCTCCACGGCTCACCCCCCGCCTCCTCTCCCCGCAGGTTTGGTTCAAGAACCGGCGGGCCAAGTGCCGCCAGCAGCAGCAGCAGCAGAGTGGCCAGGCCAAGGCGCGCCCAGCCAAGAAGAAGAGCTCGCCAGCCCGGGAGACCAGCTCGGAAACCAGCACCAACGGGCAGTACAGCCCCCCGCCCGCCGGCACCTCGGGCACTCCCAGCTCCACGGCCAGCGCCACCGTCTCCATCTGGAGCCCAGCCTCCATTTCCCCAATCCCCGACCCCCTGGCCTCCTCCGCCACCCCCTGCATGCAGCGCTCCGCCGCCTACCCCATGACCTACACCCAGGCCCCCGGGTACCCGCAGAGCTACGCCGGCTCGTCTTCCTACTTCAGCGGCCTGGACTGTGGCTCCTATCTGTCGCCCATGCACCCCCAGCTCTCCGCCCCTGGTGCCGCCCTGAGCCCCATCGCCGCCCCGGCCATGGGCAGCCACCTCAGCCAGTCGCCGGCCTCCCTCTCCAGCCAGGGCTACGGGACGGCCGGGCTTGGCTTCGGCTCAGTGGATTGCTTAGACTACAAGGATCAGACGACCTCGTGGAAACTCAACTTCAACGCCACTGACTGCTTGGATTACAAAGACCAGAGCTCCTGGAAGTTCCAGGTCTTGTGAAGTGGGGGGGACAGCTGAGGAGACAGCCCCTGTCCATACCCCCTCCCCCCGAAGGCCCGTCTTTCCCTCCCCTGCAGTGCACTCCTGGGACAACCTCCTTTCTCCAGACTCCACCCCAGACCCACGTGAGGTTTCCCACTCATGCCTCTGGACTGAGATCACAACCGGTGCATCCAAAGTGTGCGTGTGTGTGGGGAGAGGGATCTGATCTGCGGCGGGTGGCTTCCTCCTTGCATGGCATCCCGGTGGGGATTTCTCCTGCCTTGATTTATCAGTTGGCAACCACTGGAAACTTGCCCCGCCTGGTCTTTCCGTGGCTGAAAACCTCACCCCGAATTGGGCCAGCACAGCTCGGTTGTGCGGCCTGCCTGCTGGGGGACCCTAGCGCCGGGCAGCAGGGTCAGGTTTTTTTCTGCCCGAGCCCTGGACATGAGATCAGTCAAGGGAATCGCAGCCAGGATCCCATCCTTCCACCCGCTGACTTACTGGGGGTGAGAACACGGGGGGCGAAGTCTGTGCCGTGCTCAGCCCAAGTGGCACCTGGATCTGGGGGGCTGGGGATTGTCACAGCTGGTCTTGGGTGTGAAACAAGCCTGGGAGGCCATTTGGCCTGGCCCGTCGGAGGGGTTCCGGGTTCCACGTTTCACGACAGCCCTGGCCAGATCCTTCCAATTTATGGGTGGGATGAAATAGGGCTGGGGGTCTCGGGGTTAGGTCCTGGCATGTGTCGCCCGGACTCCTGGGTTCTCTTGCTGGTGCTGGGAGGAGAGAGAGGGTTAGAGAAGTGTGGACTGGGGGTCAGGACTCAGTTTTATTTCCAGCTCAGCCAATGACTGAATGCAATCAGCCGTCCAAAACCGAGGTCCCGGCTCCTCTGGGTGGAGATCTCACCGGATAGGTCCTGGCAGAGATAGGGTCTGCCCTGCTCTTCCTGCGTGGTGGAGCTGGGACGCCAGCAGGCTATCTTCCCCAGCTGTGGGGCTGTGCGGGAGGGTGGGAGCTTTTAAGGCTGGAAGCTGGGAAATTCTGCTTTATGAAATGAACAAAGCACCGCTCCCAATAAAAATACACGGGGAAGGGGACAAATGACACCCCCACTGAGCATCTTGTGAGAGCCTTTGTCTAGATTTCCCCCTCCCAGTAAACTGATGAAAGAAGAACTCCAGAGCCATGTAAATCTGGATTCTTCACAGTGCCTCTGCTATGTGGGGAGACAGGATCAGAGTGGCGTGACCATAACTGGGGCTCTCAGTTGAGGTGTCTGGACCCAGACTCTCCCTGGGGTCCCCTCCAGCACCCCACCCCGCAGTGGATCTGTGGTGAGCCGCACCCCTGGCTTAAGCAGGTGATCCAGGTAATGAAGTGGGGCAAAGGACCGGGTCTCATTTAGCAGCAGGCAGAGTCAGAGGGGAGAGATCTATGCTGAGAAGCCAGCGTAGCGAGCCGGGAGCAGAGCCTACCTTGATGTTTGCAGGGTGGTTTTTCCCCCTAGCATCTGTTTTCTCTCCCCTCCCTCCCCGGATGTTTTGGGTACAAAACACAGGTTGGGGAGGGAGGTGTCTTTTTTTTTGGGGGGGTTACGTGAAAGTGACGACAAACAAGTGTGCTTTGACGGCTCCCCTGCCTCGCTCTCCACGGTGAAGCTGACAGGCGCGTCGCGCGGGCTAAGCACTCTGTGACGCTGCCCTGACAGCTCGGGCTGCTGCCCGGGGGATGTCGTTTTCTTTTTCTCGCTGTTATTTTTGACCACGAAAAGCCCCTGGGACGTGGGGGTTTCGAACGCTCTGACCTCAGCGCCTCCCATCACTTCCCGGCCCCAGCTTCCAGCCATTCCTTTGGGCTCTTTGCGCCACTGGGAAAATCTTCACCGTGACCACGATGCTAAAGAGTCTGTCTGGGATTTCCAAAGGGGTTCGGGTACCAGGCTCCCACTGGCAGGATTCAGGGGCCTTGGGTCTTTTGCAAATCCCAGACTTTCTAAATGGGGGGAGAGTCCCAGACGGGGCGAGTGCTGCTGTGGGCCAAGCTGGCTCCTACTGGAGTTGGTCTGAATTTTGCTAAAAGCCTTTAAGCACGTGCTTCATTCCAGCCTGATTCCAAACCCCATGGGCTCCAGCGCTGTCCTAAAAAGGGCCGTTTCCCTGAACCCAGGACAGAGGCGCAGCTCCTCCAAGGTGGCCCATGGGAGTTAGGCACCTAAATACCTCAGAGGATTTGGGCCGTAGTCCATGCACAAAGCACAACTTCCTATCCGACGGAGACCCTGATCCAGGAAGCCCTTCTCACGTGCTTTAAGTGCTCCTACTAACACCTTGTGCGCTTGCGGGGGTGAGGCTGGCGGGGGTGGGGATCTGCCAGCTGGTGCTCGTCAAACCCAGTTCAGATTGGACCCTGCGGGAGGTGGGGAATGGAGCTTTTCCCAGTTAGCTTTGTTTAAAAGGCAAAGTTTAAGCGAGCTGCAGAACTGGTGATGCTTTGAGGCATGCTTTCCCCATTGCCTTGCACGCTCATTTACATGAGTGCAGAAGAGGCGTAAAACCGGAGCGGAAGGATTCTCGTTCACATGTTTTGCACTAGTGGATTCAAGACAGTGGAGAGCCAAGCCTTTTCTAATCATACCGTTTCGACTGCTCCCCTGTTCCCAAGCTGGCTGGATAGAACCTGCCCCGAAGATATAGTGGATCCGTGGGTTCAGATCCATCTCTCTATCTGAGGCAGCCCCACTGAGATCCAACCGTGTCCAACTCCTAGAGATTTGAATCGGCGCGGCTGTTTGATCTGTTCTGGAAAAGATTCTAACACCAGAAGCCACCTCGTCATATATGTGTCCTGCACCGGCCTCATTTTCCTTGCAAGGGGCTTGCATCTAAATCAACCGCATTACGCATCAGTCCAGGGCCTGAACTTCTCCCTTCGCCTCCTGCAATCATTTTCCCCAGCGCAAAACACGCCTGATCTGGTAGAGCTTTGCAGTGACGAAAGTAACTAATCAGGATCTAGGGCGCCGTGGAACTGAGCGGGACGTGTTTTGAATTTCTGCATGTAAATAAACCACGACATGTCGTGAGTTTCAGTTAGGGCGATTATGTAGTTCTTTGTTTTCAAGCAAACCTGCCAGGACAATCCCAGTTTCCACCGTCACAGAAAAATGCCATTTTTATGTATTTATTTTTGCTGAGTACCTCAGTGAATTTAATTTTTGCTGGTCTTCCCTTTTCAAAAAAGCAAAGGACTGCATAGCTGCAAATGTTGCCACATCCCTCTGCATTTGGAGATCACGTCTCCAAAGCCTCCGACTAGCAGGTTTTATTTTCACGCATCTATCTGTGGAAACATTTTATTTTTTGCTTTTTTTCTAGCCGTAGGTTTGCTCGACTTGTTTTTTAAGAAAAACAAACAGGCAAATATACAATCAGATAAAATAAATATCTGTAAAGAATTTGATCTTTTTTGTGTGCACTAAAGTACTGGCTTCAAAATAAAAAGTCTATTCTGTAACTTGATGTAGAGCAGGTTTTTTAGGCTAGTTTTGTTAGGTGTAAAACTCAGACGTCCTTTCTTTTTCCTTCTGTAGGAGAACAGAATTTCAGTGCAAACTATTTTTGATGACTTTCTATTTATTCTTGTTTTAGCGAGAGGCAGTTTCCTGTACCATTGCCCAAGTTCTGGTGGTTTAAAGATTTAAAAAAAAAAAAGAAAGAAAGAAAAAGGAGGAAAAATATTTTAAAAATAAAAAAAAAAATGTGAAAAGGACTCAGTGCTTGGCTGGCTTTTTTGGAACTTGCTAATTTAAGGCTGAGCCTGCAAAATACTGTGTGACGCCACTCAGCTGAGCGTGCTAATAGAGGCTAATGGGGCAGGTCAAGGCTGATCTGGGGGGGGTGTCCCTGGGCAGGGATAGCTGGGGGCTGTGGGTTGGGATTGAGGGGCACTGACAGAGCTGGGAAGAGGGGAGCTGCAGGTAGGGAGAGTGGGGTTGGCTACTGGGGAGGACTGAGGGGCTTCAGCTGCACTAGCTGGGGTAACGTCTACACTAGCTGGGGTAACGTCTGCACCAGCTGGGGTAATGTCTCCTGGCTGCTATAAACCAGGGGCCTCCTGGGGACGACAGGGGCTGCACTGAGGCAGGGGAGTAAATGGGCCGGTACGTGAACCCGCTGAGTGTAGAGGTAGCAGGTGGGTACCTGGCCCCTGCCCTAGGGGAGCCCCCATCTCAGGTTCATGCTCTCTGCTGATTTCGGGGGGCAGGTGCCGGGGAGCTCCATGACGGGTCACTACAGCTGTTCACAAGGTAACGTGAACCTCACCCTTAACCACGGGAACAGCTGAGCTCAAGCTCCCAGGGCCCGTCCAGCTGTGACTGAGTGAACAGGGAGTCACTCATGTCACAAAATCTCTGGCCTCTGCTCAGCCTCACCTTGATCTCAACCATGCCACCCTCAACTCCACAGTCAGCCTGGCCACCTCAGCTTTGCCTCGCACTCCCCCATCGCTCCCTCCGGCCCATCCCTGATTGACTTTAATGCACTGAGTTGCTGGGGGAAACTGAGGCAGCCCTGGTGGCTGTGGGCATGTGGACGGAGGAAACCAGGAGCGGATCCTGAGCCGATGGATGGGCTCTCATTGGAGCAGGATCGGGCCCTGAGTTCAGCATGCAGTTTTCAGGGGGCCCAAAGGGGCCTGCATCCCACTGGAATTTGGGGAGCTGGAATTCCTTAGAAAGTCCTGGGCCTCTGTTGTGGGCTTTCCCCTCCTTCCTGTCCCTCCCTCCGTCCTGTCCCTCTGTCCGTCCCACCTGCATAAGGCCAGGACTCACTGCAGGAGCAGGACCGTGCTGAGCCCTGCGTCCCAGAGACGTCCCCCGCCGGCGGGATTCTGTGTGAGGGGGGGGTCCCCCCTCCCCAATCCCAGGATTGGCCCCGGACAGCACAGTGCTAAGGATGGGGGGCCGGGGGCTTTGATTGTCGTCTGCATCCTCCCATGGAACCCAGGAGTCCTGGCTCCCAGTCCCCCTGCTCTAACCACTACTCAGCCCTCCCCACAGGGTGACTGGCCTGGAGGTCTGGCTGGGGTCACCCTCTAATGGGGCTGATTAGGGCCCAATGTTGGGGAGTGTTGGGGGGTGTGTCCTGTCTCCTTTGCACAGCCCGGGCTCGGGGGCAGTAGAGGAACCTAGGCCGATGGCGGGACACAGGGTGGTAGGGGTACAGTCTGGGGGGGAGCCGGGGCCAGGTGGCATGGGAGGCGGCTGCAGCCCATCTACCCTGAGCTGAGCAGCAGCTCTCCAGGCCTTGGGGCAGGGCTGGCGGGGCCGTGCCAGGCATCGCGGCCTAGTGGCTAAAGCTCCCTGTAGGTGTGAGTGTCTCTCCAGGGCTCTGTGAAATGGGGCTCATTGTCCTTCCTCCCGCTGTCAGCTCTGGCGGGACTGAGCCGGGGGAGTGTGGCTGGGGAAACTGAGGCACAGAATGGGGAAGTGTCTTACCCACCAGCTTTTGGTAGGAGGGGACTGGGAGCCAGGACACCAGGTCCTATTCCTGCCTCTGAGAACTCCTGGGGTCTCTCCCCGGCTCTTGGACTGAAGGGGTCCAACAGCGTCTTGACCCCCCCCATCTGCCACTGGACCACGCAGGGGGATCTGCAGGGCAGTCTCCGCCCCCATCTCGCACCCACTGAGGCAAGAACATAACTTGCGTCAGGACCCCCTGGTCCTACTGGCTCAGCCACTCCCCGCTGCGTGAGGAAAGGGGCCAGAGATGCCGTTCTCAGGCCCTCATCCTCCCAGATCTCGCTGGCGCTGACCTCTTGGCTCGTCACCATTTTGCCTCCCCTTGTCCTTGCTCCCCAAGTTTCTCTCTCCCCCAGTTCCCCAGGAATGGGCAGAAGCCCAGAGCGCCGCGTTTCGGCCCCCGGCCATCTCACATACACACAGTTTGTTATTTTTACTTCTCTAATTTAGCAAATGTCCCAATCCTCTTAGTGTCCTGCCCCTCCGAAGGCGGGTGACTGAATTAGCAGGGATTAGGGAGCCTGTTAAAGATGACAAATTGGTTCCACGATGCTGGCTGACAGCTGCCATTGGTGGCCGGGCGCCAGGCACCCTGGGTAACCGGCTTTAATTAAAGAGAGACCGGCCTTCGTCAGGCAACTAGGCGATGCGGTTAAAGATTAACGTTCTCTTTTTCAGCAGGATCGTGCCCGGGAGTCTTCAGACCAGACCCTGCCATTTGGAGGTGCGGGGTGTGGCGAATAGGGGGACCCAAGTGTCCTGGCTTCCAGCCCCCCTGCTCTCACCACTAGACCCCATTCCCCTCCCAGAGCTGGGCTAGAACCCAGGAGTCCTGGCTCCCAGAGGATTGTGGTTAAGGCTGTCCTGGGTCTCAGATGAGCTGGGTTAAATTCCCAGTTCTGTCACAGCCTCCTTGAGAAAGTAATCACCCTGCTCCGGGCCTCAGTTTCCCCACCTGTAACATGGGAAGAATCATCCTTTCTGTGTCTATTTAGACTGTGAGGTTTTCGGGGCAGGGACTGGCTTCCTCGGTGTCCATTCAGCGCTTGGCACCATGGGGCCCTAATCTTGGTTGGGGTCTGGGCAGTGCCCGGCACAGTGGGGGTCTGATCATAGTCAGGGCCGCTAAGCACGACTGGCGTAGAAATGATTCCACATGTGCTGGCAGCTCCGTAGTTCCCAAGCGTAAAAGGACCTGGGCAGGTGCGTTCGTGGCTGACTTTAGAGGCATCCCATCTCCTGGGCCGGGAGGTGGATTCAGACAAGACCTTGCAAATCACACGCGCTCTGCGTTGAGGTTGATTATCCCTTTGGGACTGGGGCAAAACCCCACCTCTTCCTCTCCCAAATGTTGTGGGATCTTAATCAGTTGCTGTGCCCCATCCCAGAGGTGGCTGCATCTCAGTCCCGGGTAAGGGGTCACTGTAGAAACAACCCCCCCACCCTAACTCAGGTGGCTTCCAGCCCTCACCCCCTGACTTCTCTGTACATGTGTGACAGGTGCAGGAAGCTGCCATGACAATTCTTCCCCTTCCCTGGGCCGGCACACGTGTCTGCACTGCAGGCGTCTGGGTCTGAATGGGCTGCGGGTGGGTGGGTGACACCCCCGTGACACTCCCCCCCCCCAGCTCCCAGCTATGTTCCCAGAGCATCTTTAATTCAGCCCGTGTAATGAACGTTGTGTTTTGAAAAAATCCATTTCCCTTTAACCCCTAAAGCCGCCCTGAAACGACATCGCAAATCCACTCGGCTCTAAGCCGGGGCTGCTGGCAGCCATGTGACCCGTGCCCAGCCCGGCAAATCCCCCAGAGACGGGCCACAGCTGCTGTGCCCAGCCTCCTCTGGGGAGCTGCCCTGGGCTGGGGGAGCTGAGCCCCCCAGGAGGTCTGCCCATGGTGGGTATGAATACCCAGCCCCCCGGGAGGCTGCATGTGGGGCATGTCACCCTATGCCCCAAGAGTGGGGGCTCTGAGGGCAGTGGATGATGGGCTCCTAGAGGAAGCAGATTCAAAGCCAATGTGCCGGGCGCAACACAAACCCTGACCAAGCTCAGTGGGCCATCGCGCCGTGCGCTGCACGGATCCCGACCAAGATCGGGGCCCCGTCGCGCCAGGCACTGCACAGACACGACGTGAGACACTCCTGCCCCAGAGAGCCCCCCAGCTAAACTGACCAGACAGGCGGAGGCGCTTCTAGACTGGGAGCTCTTTGGAGCAGAGGCAGAGCTTGGGTTATTTGTACAGCACCTAGCACTAGCCCCTGGACCCCACCGCACTGACTGTGAATAATGGCTGATGATAGCTGAATTCCCCAGTTGATTTCTGGGGTCCTGGTGGGCCTGCGGCAGCCAAACCGATGTGTTGGCGGAGCTCAGTGCAGGAGGCCAGTTGGCAGCTGTCCCCAGGCTGGGGGGCTGGTGACCTGGGGGGAGCCGGTCTGTTGTGAATGCCGCAGACCGTCGCTCTGGCACCCGGGCGCTCGCTGTTATGGTGCCTGGGCCCCACGGCGCAGAGCGCTGGCCGAGGGGCAGGCCGGCGCCTTTTGGCACTGGCAGCTTTTCGTAATGTCCAGGGCGCTGCCACGTCTCCAGGTGAACTAGCATGGGGTTGGCGTGGAGAACAGTGCCCATGCTGGCTCGCTTGGGGGCAATGGGACCTGGGGCCTCTCCCCTGTGGGGGAGGCGCCAGCTTGAATCTGGCCCCAAGGTGCAGGCCTGGCTGGCTCGAGGAAGGGGAGTGGAAATGGGACCTGGGATTTCCGCCCCCCCCCGGGAAGCATGAAACGAGTTTGCCAGGTCTCAGCCTAGTTCCACGGCTCAGAACCCGTGGGCACAGACTGCCCCCCCTCAGCAAGGCTGCAGAAGCTGAGCTGCCTTGAGGGGTGGGGGAGGGACAGGGACCCACCAGCTCAGATGCAAGGGGGGGAGGGCACCAGGACAGAAGGGAGCCAAGGACCTGGGGCAGGGGGCAAAGTTGTGTTCCTTGATGTCACAGAGTTGAGTCTAGAGGGCTCATGTGCAAACCCGCCAAGGCCAAAACTCAGTGGCCGAGGGGGCAAGTGGGCTGTCTACCCTGGCCGGGGAAACTGAGTCAGTGCTGAGGGAACCCGAGGCCAAAAATTCCTGCTGGGAGCAGAGACACGGGCCCAGGTAGGGGACACTGTGGCCCAGAACTCCCCTGGGAGCAGGGAAACTGAGGCACAGCTGGACAGTGCTGTGGCCCAGAACTCTGCTGGAAGCAGGGAAACCGAGGCATCGCTGGATGGTGCTGTGGCCACTGCTCTGCTGGGAGCAAGGAAACCGAGGCACAGCTAGACGGTGCTAAGAGAGAACAGAGGCATGGTCTTGAAGTGTGTCCGGGCTTCCATGGGTTTCTTAAAGCAACAGGGGCAGCAGGGTGACCCCAAAAGAAGCTGTGTCCCCTCCCCCGAGGTACCACTCAGGTTCATCCCGTGACCCCAGGCAGGCGGAGGCCGGGGGAGGGGCGGGAAGGAGCACATGGGGGGCGGGGGAGGCTGGGAAATTTAATCTCCGAACCTGTCAGCAGGTTTTAAAGCAGCGAACGAGACTGACAGATTGGACTCTAATCTGCCCTGATCCCCGGGGACAGATGGGAGGAGACGACACCCGAGCTGGAGACCTTGCAAAGGTGAACCAAGGAATGGCGCGCGGTTAATGATGGGCGCGGGGGGGCGGGGGAGAAGGAGCTGGGGAGGGGATCAGGGAAAGAAGGTTAAGCTTGGTTTAAAATTTCTAATGAAGTGGATAAGGAGGGTAACGGAGCCATGGGCTGCCAGGCCTGGAGACAAAGAGACCCCCCTGCCCACCTTGCGCTGCGTGGGAAGGCTGGGGCAGCACGGGCTGTGGGTCATTCTCAGCTGGGGACCCCGAGCAGAGTCGGGGACCCCTGGAGCTGGCCCCACGTGGGGCAGTGCCGATCCGATGAATGGGGCAGGGGCCCTTTTAGCCCGTCTCCAAACTTGCAGCCTCAGCTGGGCCCCTTTGGTGCGTCCAGCCGGGCGGCGCCACCAGTGGGTGTCAGTGCGCTGCCCCTTCCAATCTCTTAAAGAGCCAGCCCCCCAGTTTGTGTGCCGTGCAGCGCTGACGCCCGCGAGCACAGCCAGCCGAGACGCACGCACTCTGCGCTTGCCCGCCGGACGCCTTTCCTTTAGGCTTGGCCCCTTCAGCGCACGGCCCGGCTCGGCCAAGCTGCGCCCACTGCGCGAAGAGCACAGGCAGCATGGCAAAGTGGCCTGATGCTAAATTTGCATATCCTGCTACCCAGCATGCACTGCGCAGGAGCCGCTCTCCCTTCTGCACTCAGCGGTGGTTCAGGTCTATGTCACCCACAATGCTTTGCTGCAAACCTGAGCCCACGGTGCCAAGGGAGCTTCACGCCACGCATCTCTGCCGCCCTGCCAAAGGCGTTACAGAGGGCACAGCTTCAATACCAGCCCCGGTTTAGGCCTGAAACCAGCAACCGAACGCCACAGGCTGCTCATTGTGTGCAGTGGTTTGTTTGTTACTAGAGGGTTGCACAGGAGCTTGTGTATGTTGGTTTGTTTTTGTAGGGTTGCTGGCCAGTGCTGGGGTTGCATACAAGGGCTCGTTTTTGGAGGGGTGCCTGAGAACGCTGGGGCTGGTTTGTTTTTATCGGGCTGCCTGTGGCCGCCAGTTTGTTATGGACGAACTGCCTCTGAGCCCCGGGGCTAAGTAAGCTTGTTTGTTATTGTAGGGCCTCCTAAGAGCACCGGGGTGATGACGGGGGGTGTTTGGAGACAAGGCCTGGTCCATGCTTAAAAATTAGATCGACCTAGCTACATGGCTCAGGGCTGTGAAAAGCTTTGCACCCCACGCATCATGTGTAGGTCGGCCTAATTCCTGGTGTGGATGGGGCCAGGCCAGGGGAAGAATTCATCTCCATTCTAGCTCCTGCCTCTCAGAGAAGCAGCTTCCCGGCCCGGATGGAGAAACCCCTTCCATCGCTGTAGGAAGCGGCTACCGTGGCCCAGCTGCAACGCCGCACCTGTACCACTGTTGTGGGGACGTGGGCTGAGCCAGCAAACTCATTTCACAGAGAAGTCGTCAGCTGTGAACTGGGACGAAAAGCACCATGTCCTGTTCTGGACCTCCTGAGGCAGGTGGGGAGCCCGCCAGATTCTTCTTCCACTGTCCCAAAGGGATCTACTGACATCTACTGGCCGGTGTGGCCAGCTCCCATTTCCCTGGGAGTCACTTTGAATTCAGGCTCAACTCATCTTTCAGGCCAACCCCTCTCTCCCAGCCTTTCCTTCCCAGCAAATGTTTCTCAGCTTCATGTCACCCACCAGTGACATGCAGCCCCCTCTGGGGTGGAAAACAGCAGCTGTTTCAAAGGGAACAGTGAAATTTGACCCCAAAATGTTTGGAGTGGGGAGGGTCCTAAAAAGAAGCTTTTCTAAAGGATTCCAAAGGAAGCGATTTTAACCAGACATTACATTTGCAGGAGGCCCTCCTGGTACCTATAACACTGCAACACCACCAGCAAATAATAATGGCTCTGACTAGAAACTGATGTCAAATTAACACAGCCCAGCAATCAGCTGGATAAAGCAGGCACCTGGCTCACTGGGGTGCTGAGATCTCCTAGGCTGGCTGCTAGCAGTGGCCTCAGCTTCCCGAGGCCTGGTTTTGTAAATCAGGCCTGTGGAGCTGCCGACCTGCACTAGCCACGTCTGGGCGCTTTGGCTGACGTTTGAAGTCAGGGAGACCATGTGCCTGTCTCAGCTGCTCTGGGTCTCCATGGGTTTGTGTAAAAACACAGTGCTAGGGTTGGCTCTGACCAGGAGCGAGTCGCCTTCTTTGGCGTGTGTGAGAAGCTCAGCGTATCCCCCCAGGCTCCCAACAGTTATGCTTTGGATGCAGACTGAATTATTTGGAGAATTCACAAATAAATCGGGTCAAAAGTTCACAGGTTAAGGTTGATTAATTTTAAATGGGGCCCTTTACAGAGTTTACCCTCGATGTCACTCTTGTCTTTGTCTGAAAGACCTGCGCGGCAGAGTAACACGGGAACTTCTATTATAATTAAGCGAAGCTGTTAATGATTAATACCGAATTACTGATTATTATGAATAATTAAAGACTGTTAATGATTTTTGTATCTAATTGCATGGCTTACTCTGAAAGCCCCAGTCAGGGCTCCCGGGTTTCAGGTTTGATTTCTGCTTTGATCTTACAACTTCGATTCTTTGTATGAAAAAGAAAACCCAGCGGCCTCAAACTCCCAGCGCTTGTGGTTGGATGGACACGGGGGGCTCGGATCTAGGGTGGGCATGGCTTCTGGACTGGCCTGGAGTCTCCAGCAATTAAAGATGAATCTTTAATGAAAGATTGCATCATGTGATTAAACCTCCAGGAATACGTCCAATGCTGGTTCCAGCCCCCTTGTGCAGCTCCAGCCTGTCTCCTTATCACATAAGAACGGCCATACTGGATCAGACCAATGGTCCATCTAGCCCAGGATCCTGTCTTCTGACAGTGGCCACTACCAGGTGCGTCAGAGGGAATGAACAGAACAGGTAATCAGCAAGCGACCCATTCCCAGCTTCTGGCAAACAGAGGCTAGGGACTCTTCAAAGCATGGTTTTGCCCCTGCCCAGCCTGGCTACTAGCCATTGCTGGACCTATCCTCCATCAACTTACCTAGTTCTTTTTTTAACCCTGTTATAGGCTTGGCCTTCACAACATCCTCTGGCAAGGAGTTCCACAGGTTAACTGCGTTGTGTGAAGAAATACTTCCTTTTGTTCATTTTAAACTACTGCCTATTCATTTCATTTGCTGACCCCTCGGTCTTGTGTGGTGAGAAGGCATAAATAACACGTCCTATTTACATTCATCACACCAGTATAGATGTATAGATAATTGTATAGATTTCTTTCATATCCCAGTGGTGTACTGAGGGAGGAGGCGTGGCCCCCGGGCGCCAGCCTGGGCGGGGCACCAGCCTGGCCTTTCATGATGGGCAGGGGGTTTGCGGCGCCGGAGATTCTGGGTGCGGCTGGACGAAGCCCTGAGGCAGGCAGGGGACCAGGGGGGAAGGGGCGGGGAGCTGTGGATGACCAGGAGGATCTCTCCCCCCGGCCCCATTACCCTCTGGCTGGGGGGTGAGACTGCCCCTCCCGAGCCGGTGACAGGCTGGAGCAGGACAGGGGGTGTCATGCAGTGGGTAAGTGCAGGGGAGCCTGGGCTCCGTCACTGCAATGAGCTCCAGAAAGTCCCCCACGCAGGAGGAGGTAAGTGGCAGGTTTCCCCTCCTTCCCCACAGGTACAGACACCTCCCGTCCCTGGGGCAGCTGGGGTGAAGCAGCATCTGGTGGGAGCTGGGTACCCCTCCTGCTCTGCACAGGGCGGGGGGTACGTGGGGCCTGGATAGGGGTTCAAATGCAGACTTGGCCCCCAGGCTTCAGAGACCCATGGTACGCCGCTGTCATATCCCCCATAGTCGTCTCTTTTCCATGCTGAAAAATCCCAGTTTTATTCATCTCTCCTCAGAAGGAAATTGATCCATCCCACTAACCATTTTTGTTGCTCTTTTCTGTAACTTTTCCATTTCCAGTATGTCTCTTTTGAGATGGGCGACCAGATCTGCCCCCAGTACTCAAGATGTGGGCGTCACATGGATTTATAAAGAGGCAATACGATATTTTCTGTCTTCTCTCTCCCCTTCCTAATAACACCCAACAGTCTGGTCGCTTGTTTGACTGCGGCTACGCATTGAGTGGATGTTTTCTGAGAACAGTCCACAACGACTCCAAGATCTTTCTTGAGTGGTAACAGCTAATTTAGACTCCCACATTTACTGTGTATAGTTGGGACGATGTTTTCCAGTGTGCATTGTGCTGCATTTATCAACATGGCATTTCATCTGCCATTTTGTTGCCGTCACCCAGTTTTGTGAGATCCTTTGTAACTCTTCACAGCCTGCTTTGGACTTAACAGTCTTGGGTAGTTTTGTATCATCTGCAGATTTTGTCACCTCCCTGTTTACCCCTTTTTCCAGACCATTTATGACTATGTTGAGCAACACTGGTCCCAGCACAGACCTCTGGGGGACACCACTATTTACCTCTCTCCCTTCCAAAAACTGACCATTCATTCCTACCCTTTGTTGCCTATCTTTTAACCAGTTACTGACCCAGGGAAGGAACTTTACTCTTATCCCATGACCCCTTACTTCGCTGAAGAGCCTTTGGTGAGGGACCGCGTCAAAGGCTTTCTGAAAATCTAAGGCTTGGCTACACTTGCGCTTATGCTGGCAAAATTTATGTCACTCGGTGGGGTGGTTTTTTCACACCCCTGAGCAACGACTGTTTTGCCGACATAGGCATGAGTGTGTGGACAAGTCCTCAGTACACCATATCCACTGGATCACCCTTGTCCACGTGCTTGGTGACCCCCTCAAAGAATTCCAGTAGATTGATGAGGCATGATTTTCGTTTACAAAAACCACATTGATTCTTCCCCAACCAATCATGTTCATTATGTGTCTGATAATTCTGTTCTTTACTTTAAGTTTCAAGCAGTTTGCCTGGTACTGTAGTTAGGCTCACTGGCCTGTAATTATCGGGCTCACCACTGGAGCCTTTTTTTAAATTTGGCATCACGTTAGCTATCCTCCAGTCATCTGGTACAGAAGCTGATTTAAATGAGAGTTTACATACAGTTAGGAGTTCTGCAATTTCACATCTGAGTTCCTTCAGAACTCTTGGGTGGAAGCGTCTGGTGATTTATTACTGTTTAATATATCAATCTGTTCCAAAATCTCCTCTCGTGACTCCTCAGCCTGGGACAGTACCTCAGATTTGTCACCTAAAAAGAATGGCTCAGGTTTGGGAATCTCCCTCACATCCTTAGCCGTGAAGACGGATGTAAAGAATGTATTTAGTTTTTCTGCAATATCCTTGTTTTCCTTGAGTGCTCCTCTCACATCTCGATTGTCCAGTGACCCTACTGGTTGTTTAGCAAGCTTCCTGTTTCTGATGTACTTACATTTGTTTTTGCTGTTACTTTTTGAGTCTTGGGCTAGCTGTTCTTCAAATTCTTGTTTGGCCTTCCTGATTATATTTGTACAGTTCACTTGCGAGAGTTTATGCGCCTTTCTATTGTCCTCTGTCGGATGTAATTTCTACTTGTTAAAGGATGCCTTTTTGCCTCTAATTGCTTCTTTTACTTTATTGTTTAGCCACGGTGGCACTTTTTGGGTCCTTTTATTATGTTTTTTAATCTGGGTTGTACATTTAAATTGAGCCTCCAATATGATATCTTGAAAAAGTTCCCATGCGGCTTGCAAGGATTTCACTTTTGGCACTGTACCTTTTAATTTCTGTTTAACTAACGTCCTCATTTTTGTGTCGTTCTTCTTTCTGAAATTAAATGCTACCCTGGTGGGCTGCTTTGGTGTTCCCTCCCCCACGGGGATGTTACATTTCAGTATGTTATGGTTACTACTACGAAGCGTTTCAGCTATATTCACCTCGTGGACCAGATTTTGGGCTCCATTTAGGACTAAATTAAGAATTGCCTCTTCTCTTGTGAATTCCAGGACTAGCTGCTCCTAGCAGCAGGGATTTAAGGTATCTAGAAACTTCTTTCTGCATCCCGTCCTGAGGTGACAAGTATCCAGTCAATACGGGGACAGCTAAAATCCCCCGTTTTTACTGAGTTTTTTATTTTTTATAGACTCTCTCATCTCCCTGAGCATTTCACAGTCACTACCTCCAGCCTGGTCGGGGGCCCGTCGTATATCCCTGCTGCTATAGTCTTATTAGCCAAGCAAGGAATTCCTCTCCAGAGAGATTCTATGGCACAGTTTGGTTCATTTGACTCTGTGCTTTCTTATTCCTTCCTACACCACTAAAGTGCCTCCAGCGAATTCCTCAAACCCCCCCACACCCCACACACCTCCATCCTCTCAGTGCCTCCTTTGTAGCCAGTCCCCCACAGTGGGATCCTGGGTGCAGGTCTATTCCTAGCCTGCAAACTGAATAAGTGAGAGATGTCCCTTAAACCGGAGGGGCAGGTTGTGATCTAGGAAAGCAATGTGAAAGTTCACGCCCCGTTGGCCGGGCCCTTCCCCTTGAATAGTTGATTGTGCAAATTTGTGCAAAGGAACCAGTGATCATGTGATGGGGGGATCATGTGAGGAGTGGTGGGGGCAGGACAAACTATTGCTTTACTAAGCAGGCTAGTGAAGTGAAAGTGGTGACTGACCAATCCAAGGAGGTCTGTCCCTCTCTCTAGTCTCTCTGCCATTGCTCTGCCAGTTTCTCTGCCATCTCTGTGGGTGCCCCGGCCCCAGCCGCCTCCAGGAAGTTTTCAGGCTGCTCTGGGCACTGAGCAAGGCTGTCTGAAAGCTCGGCAGAAGATGGGGCATCCGGTTCCCCGGGTCCTGGGGTTGTTCCTGTCCCTGCTGATCGTAGCTGAAGCGGGTAAGCCGGTTTCTAATCTGGATTGAGGTAGCCTGGTTAGGTTAATGTTCTGCCCCCACCAAATGTGTTGTGTGGGGTTGTGTGGGGTTGCCGTGTCCTAGCCCAGAGGTGGCTGCATCGCAGTGTCGGGGGATCCCTGTATAACCAGCCAGTGCATCCCAGGAGGGGCTGCGTGTCTGTGCCAAGTGAGGGACCCCTGTTTAACTGGGTGCCATGTTCCCTCTCGGGCTGCATGTCCCTGATGAGCAAGGGAGCAATCCCCGTGTTAACAGCCGCTGCTGGGCCTCGCCCCAGAGGTGGCTGCATTTTGGCGGGCTGGCACTGAGCTGTGCGAAGCGGGCACGTGAATGAACGGGCTGTAAAGCGCTTTGGGATCATCTGGGGAGAAATGGGAGAAGTAACTGGGGGGCCTTGCCGGAGGGGGGGCGAAGGAGGGGAGGACGATGGACAGTGAGTCTGAACAAGTCCTGATGAGATCAAATGTTTAACAGGCCCATTAGTGAGGCACTGGCGTTCACACCCAAGTGGAGTGAATTGGTGCGGGGAGGGGCAGGTCAGATCTAGTTTAGCAGCCTGGAGGCAAGATTTCTGCAGGGCTGGGCTCTGTCTCGATTCCCTTCCCCCTCTTCCCTTTGGGTGGGTGTTTGGGTGGGTCTGTGCCTCCCTGAGTCCCTGCTGGGATCACACAACAGGACATATGCTGGGCTAGGGAGTGGGGTCTAGTGGTTAGAGCAGGGGGGAACTGGGAGTTGGGAGCTAGGACTCCTAGGTTCTATCCCAGTCCTGGGAGGAGAGCGGGGTCTAGTGGTTAGAGCAGTGGGGGCTGGGAGCCAGGACTCCTGGGTCCCATTTCCAGCTCTGAGGGAGGGTGGGGCCTGCAGCCAGCACGTCAGGAAAGCTTTTGCCTCTCAGATTCTGCTGAGTGGGGCTTCTTGGTGGAGGCAGCGGTGGGGTGGGGGCAGTTTCCTGGTGAAGCAGCCTGTGGCGTGAGGTCTGTCTGCCCCCCTCCCTCCCTTTTTCTGCTGAGTGAAATGGTTTCACTTCTTCAAACGCAATTTTAGCCCTGGTGGCAGGCGGACGAACGGACGGAGACCCCTGGAGACTGGATCCCTCCGTCTGTCCCCTGAGAAGTGGCTTGGTGCCCCCCCAGCACACACACAGAGCCCCCCAGTGCGCTCCCCACGTCTGGCAGACCCCTTTCTAGGGGCAGCCTGGAGCTCAGTGCTTGGCGGGTGGGATTTGCGCCTTTGACCCCCGGGGGCTGAGGCCCAGCCAGGTCGCTGCCAGTGGGGCGCGGTGCTGGGTCAGTCCTGCCGGGTGGGGGTGGGGGGACTGGATCAGAACCAGCCCCCACCCCCGCCCACGTCTGCCTTTGCTCCCCCCCAGCACGCAACTTCCAGCTGCTGCGGCAGCGGGTGCTGCAGTGGCGGGAGGTGCAGGCCATGAAGGAGACGCTGTCCAGGAGGCAGCTGCTGCGCCCGGCGCCCTGGCGCGCCCCCATCGAGGGCGTCCTGCGCCAGCCCCTCGACCACTTCAACCGGCAGGAGGGACGGGCCTTCAACCAGGTGAGCCGGCCGAGCGCGGCCCCTGACGCGCCCGGCGCTGTAACCCACGCGGGTGCCCGCAGCCTGGCCAGGAGCCGTGCTGGCTCCTGCACGACTGCCCCGGACACCTAGAGCCCCTGGCAGTTCCAGAGGTGCCGGGCCGTCACGCCCGGGGGCCCTGCCGCTTTGCCCCCACTGCCCCTGTCCTTTTTCCCCGCAGAGGTTCTGGATCAATGAGGAGTCCTGGTACCGCCCGGCCGGGCCCGTCTTCCTGTACATCGGGGGCGAGAGCTCCTTGTCGCAGTTCTCCGTGCTGTCAGGTAGGTGGGGCCAGCACAGGGCTCAATGGGCAGGGAGTGGGGCACGGGGGGCATCTCCTGTCTAGGGGGTGCCGGCTCTGATCTGGCCCCATGGAGGGGGACTAGTTGGCTCAGGGAGTGGGGCATGGGGGCCTGTCCTACCGAGGGGGTGGCAGCTCTGATCCGGCCCCACGGCGGGGGACTGGCTGGCTCAGGGAGGCAGGGAGTGGGACACAGGATCCTCTCCCCTGGCTCGAAGCTGTGGAATGGATTTTGGGGGGGTTGCCCACAATGGGGTGACCGGAGGGGGGGGGGTCAGCATCTGCCATGTTTCCATGCCCCTAACAGCGGTTTTGGCACCAGGGCACCATATGGAGATGGCTCATAAATACGGCGCACTGGCCGTCGCCCTGGAGCACCGTTTCTACGGCGCCAGCATCAACCCCGACGGCCTGCAGGATGACAGCCTCCGGTTCCTGTCCAGCCAGCAGGCGTGAGTCCGTGCGCTGGCCGGGGAGAAGGGTCTGGGACACACTGCGTTCACTGCCAGGGGGTGCTCTAGTGATTAGAGCAGGGGGGCAGCGCTCCATGACTCCTGGGTTCTGTCCCCAGCTCTGGGAGGGGAGTGGGGTCTAGCAGTTAGCTGGGAGCCAGGACTCCTGGGTTCTATTCTCTGCTCTGCTAATGGCTTGCTCTGTGACCTCAGGGAAGTAACAGCCCCTCTCTGTGCCTCAGTTTCCCCTCTGTGAAACGGGGATAGTTGTCCTGACTGTGAGTCGGGGAGGGGGGATCTGGCTCTGCGCTCAGCTCACCAGTGTGGGTTTTCTCTTGGTGCCCGCCCCCCCGGACCCGTCGCAGCTTGGCTGACCTGGCCTCCTTCCACCTCTTCGTCACTCAGAAGTACAACCTGACGCAGAACAACACCTGGATCTGCTTCGGGGGCTCCTACCCCGGCTCCCTGGCTGCCTGGTTCAGGCTCAAGGTATCGGCATGGGGGGCACCGTGAGGCATTTGGTATGTGGAGCGCTGCTGGAACCCAGGATCTCAGCACAGAGTGGGACAGCTTCTCCACTGCGCAGCCGGGAGCTGGCCCACAGGAGTCGATACGAGATCCAGCCACCAGTGGGGGACACAGAGCGAGCCCGTGCTAGCCTGGGGTCTCGTTGGGTAGAGCAGAGGGGCTGGGAGCCAGGAGCCAGGACTCCTGGATTTTATCCTGGCATTGGGAGTGGCGTGGGGTTTAGTGGGGTAGAGCTGGCGGGGGAGGAGGGGAACCCGGACTCCTGGGTTCTATTCCCAGCTATGACAGGGATGTGGGGTCTAGTGGGCAGGATTCAGCAGTGGGGGGGGTTGAGCCAGTCCTGGGATCTATCCCAGATCCCCCTCGCCCCAAAGGAGCCCAGCCCCCCAGCCAGGCCCTGTGCTCCTGCAGGGTCGTAGGGGGTTGGGGGTGGATTTCCCGCTGGCCAGACAGAGCCACGGCAGGGCCAGTTTCTCTCCATCTCCCCCTCCTCTCTCTCCTCTCTTAGTTCCCCCACCTGGTCTTCGGGGCTGTCGCTTCCTCCGCCCCTGTGCAGGCTCAGCTGGATTTCACCGGCTACAACCAGGTGAGCGGGCAGCGTGGGGCAATGCCAAGTCGAGGGTGGCAGCTTCCAGGCCCCCAGCCCCGGCCCACGGAGCTGATCTCCTCTCCCCCTCGCCCTGCTAGCTGTGCCCTGGCTGCGGGTGGGGCACAGGGTGGGGATTTGACTTTGGATCGGGGCAGGGAAGGGCTGGGAGGAGCAGTGGGGAGAGGTTCGCCCAGGCTCCCCAACCTGTGCCACCCCCCCGAAGTCCTGGCCTGAGCTCCGTCGTCGTGGAGGGGTTTGGGGGTCACAGGACTAGCCCCTGGCAGCAGGAGGCGCCCCTGGGCTCCCATTACTCTAAGGCAGCCTGCTCCAGAGGGGGCTGCATGGGGCAGGAGGGGGGACCCGCTGACTCCTAGTTCACCCTTACAGCAGGGGAGCCGAGTTAACCCCCTGCGGCGCTTCTGACTTTCCTGCAGGTGGTGGCGGCGAGTCTGTCGGACCCGGTGGTGGGGGGCTCTACCCAGGTGGGTGAATGGTTTGGGGCGGGTTCCAGGGTTCCGTGGGGGGAAGTCCCAGTGATTCGTGTGTCTCCCTCTCCCCCCACACAGCACTGCACGGGACGCTTCGAGCCAGGCTGCAGAGAAAGCTGGCTGTGCCGTGTGGGCCCTGGGGTGGGGAGTGAGGAGCTGGTGAGCTCGGCCTGTCTCTGACATCTAGGGCTCTCCACCCCCCAGCTCCAACTCCTGGCCCCCGGGTCCCATTCTGTGCCCGCTGGGCCAGTGTCCTTCACTGGCACACAAGGGGCTGCCGCTGACTGGCACCAGTGTAAATGAGAGGAGAATTAGGCCCGGGGATAGAACCCCGGAGTCCTGGCTCCCAGCCCCCCTCCAGCCACTAGCCCCACTCTCCTCTCACAGCCAGGGATAGAACCCAGGAGTCCCTGCTACCCCCAACCACTGGATTCCACTCCCCTCCCAGATGTATGAAGAGAACCCCGGCATCCTGGCTCCCAGCCCCCACATCTCACGCACGAGGCAAAACCCCCCACAGCACGAGCTGCTCCCGCCGCCAAGACCCCCCTGGCAAGCGAGTCCCTCTCCTTTGTCCCCACAGTGCCGCGAGGCCGTGGCCCAGGCCTTCTCCGCTGTGGACAAGAGGCTGCGCGCCGGGCAGCTGGCTGAGCTGGCGAAGGACTTCCGCTCCTGCGGGAACCTGACGGAGCCCGATGACCACGAGCAGCTCGCCAGCAACCTGGCCGACATCTTCATGGGCGCCGTGCAGTACAACAACGAGGGCTTCCAGGGCGGCAGCGTGGCCGAGCTGTGCACCGTCATGAGCGACAGGGACCTGGGGTCCCCCTACCGGAGACTCATCACCGTCAATAACGTAAGGCCGGGGGCAGGGAGGGTCTGGGTCCAGGCTGGCTGAGACCCAGCGCACTCACTGCCTGCAGGGGCCATAGCTCAGGTGGCCTCACGTGCTTGTTCTCTGCTGTGGGCTGGACCCCCTGCTTGGACTACATCTCCCATGATGCACTTCAGCCTCGGGATGGGTGGTGGCTGTAGTGCATCATGGGAGATGAAGTCTGACTGGGGAGCATAGCCCATAAAGTGGAGTGGGGGCATGAGGCACTGGAACTCTATCTCCCATGATGCACTGCAGTGGGGGGGGTCCAGTGGCCATGTGCAGCATGGGAGAATGAGGCACCGGGACTACATCTCCCATGATACACCATGCGTGGCATTTTCAGCTGTCCCTAGGGGCTAAAGAAGCGGGGTGCACAGTTCCTCCCTCTTCAGCTATAAGCCAAGGGGTCCTGCCCCTTGGAGCTTCTCCCCCTCGCTGGTGTGCTGAGAGCACACCTTCCGGTCGATCCGTTGTGACAACAGGGCGTCCCCGTCCCCCGTGCCAGAGCTGCTGGAGACAAGCCGGCCTGGCCAGGAGGGTGGGGCGTGGGGGCGGCTCCGGTGCGGGGTGACCCTCCCACTCGTCTCCTTGCATGGCAGGCCTTCCTGGAGGCCATGGCGTTTCCCTGCACGGATAACTCGCACCAGAACCTCGTGGCCGAGCTTCGCAGCACCAAACTGTCGCTGACGGGCGTGGGCGAGCGGCAGTGGTACTTCCAGACCTGCACCGAATTCGGATACTGTAAGCCAGCCGCGGGGAGGGGTGGGGGGGTGGCCTTCCTTGCTGTTCTCCCCCGTGCGATCCCCCGCTCCAGACCCCTTCACTGCCCTCCCTCTGCCTCCTGCAGACCCCCCTCACCCCTACAACCTGCTCTTTGAACCTGCAGGGCAGCCCCCCCGCCAGGCTGGGGAGCTCAAGACGCAGAGCAACCGCCGTGTCTGGCCCTGTGCAGCAGCCTGGACAGAGAATCCCCTTTCCGTTCGCCCCGGCTCCCCCTGCCCTGGGGACCCTCTGGCCTCTGCTCTCCCCCAGCGCCCCATTTCTCTGTCTGTCTCGGTGGGGTGGGACCGCAAAGAACCGTGGGGCCGAGGCCCTGACGTGTGAGTCTCACCCCCTCCGTCCTGCTCCAGACCAGACCTGTGAAGACAGCACCTGCCCTTTCTCCCGGCTCATGACGCTGTCGTCCCTGCTCGACCTCTGCACCCAGGTCTTCGGCATGGCGCCTGAGCGTGTGGCGGAGGCAGTGACCTTCACCAACGAGTACTACGGGGCCGACCACCCCAAGGCCAGCAGGATCCTCTTTGTGAACGGTACAGATGTGGGGTGGGGTTGGGGGTGATCAGACCCACAGGCTCGTCTCGCCTGGGGCCTCTCTTTGCACGCCAGATCAAACCGCTCGCCGCGTCACCTGCCTCTGCCCTTTCCTCTTGCCCCCACCCAGGCGACATCGACCCCTGGCACGCCCTGAGCGTCCTGAACAACCAGTCCCGCTCGGAGCTGGCCATCCTCATCAACGGGACCTCGCACTGTGCCAACATGAACCCCTCCAAGGAGTCGGACCCTAAGCCCCTTGTCTGGGCCCGGGAGGTAAGAGCCTGGCGGGAAGCGCAGCCTGCGCACGGCTGGCGGGTCGAGATGAAATTGGAACCGACCCGGGATGCTCCACCCTGTGAAGGCCCCGGGGGGCAGGAAATAGCCACGACGCAATGCGCGTTGGCCACTCCGCCCCCTGCGCCAGCCGCCGGGGGCAGGGCAGGTGCCGAGCCCTTCTGCCGACTGTGCGTCAGCTGGGGCGGTCCCTGCATTGGTGATGGTGGGTTTCCTGGGGGGCTGGCCCCACACCTGAGCACCACTGAGGATCAGGCCCTTCGGGGGAAATGCCCCCCCCCCGATGCACAGGGCAGGGGCTTACGTGGTGGCTGTGCTTTGAGCTGAATTCCACCCGACGCCCCTCTGCAGGGCGAGGGGCCTGCTGGGGAGGGAGCCCCGTATTCCTGTGGGGTCTCTCCAGCTCTGTTCCTGCTTCCACTCCCTGCTTCTGCAGTGGATCGACTACCACGTTGGAGACTGGTTGAGACTGGCGAGGACAGAGCCTTCGGCCAGCTGAGTCTCCGGGAGGGAAGCTGGTCGTCCTCCGCCGCTGCACAGACTCGGCCAGCAGAGGGCCACAGTGAGATCTTCTTTCCAGAAGAGCTTTACTTTCATTGCCAGCTTATCAGGACAGGGACCGTCCTTCTGCTCTGCGTTTGTACAGCACCTAGCACCGTGGACCCACAATGACAACACACATAATTAACCATGCTGGGGGGGGGAGGGAAAAAGGGTGCCGAGAAGTCTGCTGTGCTTGGACCAGCCCCATGCCTGTGAACGTCCTGGAGACAGATTCGCCCGCGGTGGAAAGGGTTTGGATTTTTTTAAATGTTTTGTCCAATGAAAGAGGTTTTTTAGAGATTTCTGGGAAGCTGTCGGCTCCTCTGCGGCAGAGACCGAAATTAGCAAAGCAGAAGCAGCCCGTCAATGGGTCCAATTGTTTAAATCATATTGTCTATGAGGCTCCACCTGCCACCATCAGGACCAGGTTGGGTGGAGTCCTTAGAGACACCCCACAGGGCAGGACCAGGGGGGCCGGCATGAGCCTGCTTCTCCGCTGCCTCTAGCCCCATGCTGTAAATCTCCCTTGCACTCCCTGTTTTCTGGACCCTGCCTCGGCGCTGCTCTAACTTGAGTCTGTCTCCTGGGGGGCCGAGAATAGCCCCAGCGCAGTGCACTGTGGCCATACCCCAGGTCCACCTGCTATGCCAGGGGCTGGGAGCAGGGTGAGTTCAGGACCCTCATCTAAACTCCACACTGGTCGGGGGAGCCCCAGACGTGTGGGGATTCTCGGGGGCTGCTTCTGCCCCGTTATGCTGCAAGAGGGGTGCAGAAGGCCCCGGCGTGACTAAGAATTGAGCCCAGTTTCTCATGGAGACCTCCTTTCCCCTTACCACCCCCTAACGCCCCTCTCTGCCACTACCGCCCAGTGGCCCAACTGCAGAGCCAAAACAGGAGGGCAGCGACCCCCAGAGCCATGTCTCCCATAGGAGGCAGGTGCTGTGCCCTCCCTGTAGGGAGTGGCAGCCTGCGTCCCCGCATGGCAGGACCCTGCGCTGTTACCCTCATCGATCTCTCTTCCACGCATGTGACTCGTGAGACAGGGAATGGCAGAAACGCCAGGCAGGAAGCAGCACATTCGATTCTCTCCCATCCACTTGGTTCCCAGGATAAGACCCCCAGGTCCAGGTGAAGCAGAGCACGACCGCAAAACTGTCCAGAGAAATCAGCCGGGCCCAGCTCCGAGGAGTCTTGGCAAGAAAAAAAGGACCACAATTTTTTATTTTAAATCGGGGGGGAGGGAACCCCCCAAACAAAGGAACATGCCAGACTCCTTTTCCATCTCATTTGGCCTCTTCCACATGCAAAGTGTCCCAGATCATTTATAAGAGGCCTGGGATCGTCCACCTCCCTCTTGCTAATTCTCACTCCCGAGGCAGGCTTGGCTTGGCCACAAGATTTTATAACGGGCTTCTCTTCCCAGAACCCTCTGCAGAGAAGGGGAGTCCCACCCTTCTGTCTAGGTTATTAACGGTTCAGCTAGCTAAGCAGTTCTTTCCCCCACTTGGTTTTTTCTTTTTTATCAGGGCTTCCCTGCAGCACACAGAAGTCTTCAGCGCCCGGTTTAAAAGGGCAGGGATGCAAGCTCTGGATGCTGTGCTGGGCTAATGTTTTGCACCAGGGGCTTAAACCTGGGACCTCAAAGCACGAGTCTTTACTGCTGGAGTGACGAGATCAGAGGTTTAGCACGCCCCGCTGGTGGCTGGGCCAGCGCCCCACAGGGTCACGCGGCATCCCATCTTCAGAGGGTTAGTTGGAAGGCAGCTGTCAAGGTGCCGCCCGCTTCAGAGCCGCCTCCCGGCTGGTGGGAGGAAGCATCTGGTCCCAGCAGCTCCCCTTCGGCAAAGAGTTCCTCCAGCTGCAGCTCCCGCAGGTCCTGGATCTCCTGGGCAATGGTGCCCAGTTGCTGGAAAAGCACCAGGTCTGTCTGCTGGAGGATGAGCTGGGAAAGGAAGTGAGTTACGGCTGGTGCCTTTTGAGGGACAATGAGGGCTGCCTGTGAATCCTGGCTCAGGCCCAGCCTGGAGCTGGACACATTTCTGCAGCCCTTGGGGCGATGGGCCTCTCCCTCATTCACGGGCTGTGGGCAGCAAAGGGAAACGAAGGGCCTGTGACCACTAGAGGTTGCTCCCCCTCCACGAGCTGGAATTGTCTCCCCCCCTCACGGCTGCCGAGCCAACCAGTCGCGGTGAAACCCACCGGCAAAGCGTGTGTCTCCATCCCCCTCTAGCGGCAGGTCCACAGAGAAGATAACGGCCTTCTACTGCAGCCAGCCCATGAGGATTCAGTTTCTAGGGTCCGTCGGCCAGCACCAAACCCCTTCTAAAAAAAACTAGTCAGAACTCACCATCTCCTCCCGCACCCAAGAAATCCTGTCCTGGAGGCTGGAGGCCTGAACGCTGCCCCTTTGGCTGTTTGTCCCATGTGCCTCTTGGCCCTCCCTCACCACCAGAGCGCCATGGGTGAGGAGTGTTTGGAGCCTTTTAGGCAGAGGGGGCAGCCCCTTGAAAAGGGACCCCTCTTCCTCCTCCATTGGCATTTGGCCATCAGGGTCCATGAGGCTGTTCAGGGAAATGGGGACACCTTTGTTAGAATCTCCCTGAAACAGGTTCAGTCTCCAAAGGGTCCTAGCCCAGATGGGTGCTATGGCTGTCACACCCAGCTTTTTGGGCAAGGGATTGCTCCCCTGGGGCATCTCCCGTCCCCCCAAGTTTTTCTCCTTTAATCCTTCCTGACCTCCCCATCTTTTCAGCCAAGAAGAATGGAGGTTGGCGGCACAAGGCTGGAAGCCATGCAATTCGGCCGTCTTTCCGAGTGGGTCTCTCACAGAAGCAGATCCCTTGAGATCCTTCAGAAAGGGGTGGTGAGACGGCGTGGGAGACCCTCCAAAGGGCCTGGTGGGGGGAGTGTGGCCCGGACTAGATGGAGATGCCAGGAATCTAGTGCGTTTGATAGGGGATTGCAAAGGAGAAGGCTGTTGCGCCACAGATTGTGGGACGGGACAGAACAGTCCGGGCAGGAAAGGGACGATGGGACGGAAAAACAGACATCCGGGAGTGGGCATGCTGGCCATTAAGCAGCTTTCCCCAGCACTGAAGGGCTAGTTGAAGGAGTCCTCCTTACCCAGTGAGTGGCAGGGCTCTAACGCGCGTTCCTCACGCTCCCCCAAGCCATGGTAAAAGCCCACGCACCAATTCTCTTCTCCTCTGTCCCACGAAGCCTGGGCCTTTGGCGCAGGGAGCGGCTCTGGGCGCTGACTGGCAAAGGGTAATAAATGCGCCAGGCTCCGAAGCATCCACTGAAGCTGTCGGCTCAAAGTTCACAGGCGAAGCGGCAATTCCCCCACGCATTCTGCCACGCGTCGGCCCGGCTTGCCCCTTCCCTCCCAGTGCAAAGGGCGGCTGTGCTCTTCGCTGTGATGACCCTGGGAATCCCTCCATCATCTGAGCTGAAATTCCCTGGGGAAAGTTGCAAGGGGCCGACGCTACCTCTCCATCTCCTGAGGGGAACAGCTGGGGGGGCTGCTGTATTAAAAACGTGACTGTGTCTGTGGAAGGGCTGGATCCCGCGTCCCTGCCTGCTCTGGAGGCCTGACCAAGGCCATCAGTGGGGACGTCCAGGGACTTTTGGGAACTGCCCTGGGAAGGGGATTTCCTAGGAAGTGCCTGGGGAATGCAAACGACCCATTTCACATCCTCCTGTTTAAAGCTAGGCCTCGTGGAGGAAAACCCATTGTGCTCCTGGGCCCCCCAAACTGGGGGGGGCAGGACTGACCCCGCTCTGGGGGCTTGTTTCTCTGCAGCGTGCGCAGGCAGGGCTGTTTAGATCGGCTTTGCCGGGGCTGAGGCGGTGGAGGCCGGGAGGAACTTTGCTCCGAAGCGAGCGAGACACGGGCCTCCCCCCGTGCAAGGCCCAGGCTGGGGATGCGGGGTCCAGGGGCGGGTGCCCACGCTGGACCACGGGAGGGGAAACTGAGGCGCAGTTTCCCTGCACTAGGCTGCAAGTCACGCCCCCCATCCCCTTTTCCCCCTTCAGCCCCCGAGGGGGCGAACCCGGCTGCTGGCTGGCGCCTGGTGGCTCCCAGCCCCTCTCTCCCGGCCGGAGGGCAGGGGAGTGGGCCCGTCACCCAGCCGCCGGCCTGCCAGCCACAGTTTGGTGCGGGGGAGGGAACTGGGGCACGGCTTGGGGAAACTGAGGTACAGAGTGGGGAAACTGAGGCACGGCTTGGGGAAACTGAGGCACGGAGTGGGGCCACGAGGGGCTGGGGGCCTAAGAGCTGCAAATCGCTCTGAGCTTCCCCGCCCCCACCCGCTAGATTCCCCCCTCCCCCCGCAGCCAGGAACCCAGGCGTCCTGGCTCCCCGCCCCCACCCCGCGACAGTTGAGGGGGCGGGCGGCCCGGCGGCTTCTGCGCGCGCGCGGGGCGGGGGTCACGTGGCCGGTCCAAGATGGCGGCGCCCAGGGCGGTAGGTGACACGGGGCGGGCTGGCGCGCCCCGCCCCCAGGGCCTCACGGGGGGCAGGTTCTAGCTAGTGACGTGGACGGGGGGGCCCGGTTGTGGGGCCCCCCGCGGGCCCCCCCGCCGCACGGGCCCCCCCCGCCGCACGGGCCCTGCCCACTTCTCACCACCTGCTTCTCCGCCCCGCGGCCAGCCCCGTCCGGGCTCCTTGTGCCCGGCTGCGCTGGGGCTGGCCCGGCCGGGGGCCGTTTCCCCACAGCCCGGGGGACGCGTGCGGCAGGGAACCGGAGGTGCCTGGCCCCGGCGGGGGAGCGGCTCGGCTGTGAGGTGCCTGCCCCGCTGAGACCGTCCCGCAGACGGGAGGGTGTCCCCGGCGCTGGGCTCGGCGGCGGCGGCGAAAGGCCCAAGGTAGGGCGTAGGGAAGGCCTCAGACTCTGCCTCTGGGAAGGGCCTGTGTCCTTGCAACCTCCGATGTCAGCCTGAGCCTCCAGGTTCCGCCCGTGCCGGTCGGCAGCTTTCAGATCCGCAGGCCTGATCTACAGAACCTGACCTCGGGAAGCAGCAGCCGGCGCTAGCAGCCAGTCTGGAGACCTTCTTGGCACCGCAGTGAGCCCAGGTGCCTGGTTGATCCAGCTGATTGCTGGGTTTGCTTTGATTTCACATCGGTTCTAGTCAGTGTCACTCCAAGAGTCATTACTATGTGCTGGTAAATTGGCAGTGTCCTGTGTACCAAGAGGGCCTTCTGCAAACGCAATGTTTGGTTAAAACCGCTTTGGAATTTCCCTTGGAATTGCTTCAAAAAGAGTCTTTTTAGGAAACCTTCCCTCCCCTGACATCTTGGGGGCCAAATTTCACCATGAGTTTCCTTTCGAAACAGCTGCTGTTGTCCACCTCAGAGGGGGCTGCCTTTTATGGGTGGCTGACGTGAGTTCACGGAGGCTGAGAAACATTCTGGCATCCTTTTCTCGGAAGTAAAGGCTCAGAGAGAAGGGTCGGTTTGAAACACGAGTTGGATTTGAGTTTAAAATCCCTGCAGGGAGGTGACTGGGGAGAAGGGAACAGGAAGCGCCTGCCAGTAGATGTCAGTAGATCTGTTTGGGATAGCTGCAGAACTATTTGGCCATGGTGCTTCTCATTGCTGGGTCAAAGGATTGAATTCAGCCCTGGTTGGTAGTGCCCTAAATTTCTGATCATTTGGCCTCAATGTTCAATTAGTTTTATGTGAAGACTTAAAGTCTGACTGAGCTGTGAAGATAGCAGACAAGCATTGATTGTGCTGGGAAGGACGCTAGCCTTGACAAACCTCACCATAACTTCTGTGGCTCAGGATCGAGTCCCTGTTCTTGTGACATCAGCTTCCTCAGGCTGAAGATGTGGATTCTCAGCCAAAATCTTTGCAGCCTGGTTAATTTTTGCGGTTACCTATAAAATCTTAACATGACAGGAGAAAAAGGCAAAGGATAAATAAAAGATGTTCTGTATTTCAGAGCCACTCAGGATTCTCAGTAGTGCTAACCTCAAGCTTTTAAAAAATCATGAGGCAGGCTTCAAAAATTGGGAGGTTGGCTTAAGAATTGTGGGATTTAAAAAAAAATGAATTTGGAGTTCTCTTACTAGCCTCTTTTTTTTTTTTGGCTGTATGTTCAGGCCACAGTTTTTTTTTTCTTCACAGCCATGAGGGCTAGAAGTGTTGAGACTTTGACAAATGCCAGAGAGCATGAGAGGTGTGTTAAAATCATAAGAGTTGGTGGCACTGGATTCACCCCTGCTGCTTAACATGGGGACTAGGAAACTGGGTGGAGGGAGAGCCTGAGCGGGGAGGAGATTGTGTTGGGAGGCAGAGAAGGGACAGAGATAGGGCAGTGATAAACAACGGGAGGTAGTGGATAAAAGGGTAGCTGGATTGCCCGGAGCGAAAGGGTTGTGCAAAGCTGCTTCCCTCACCTGCCCTTCAAGAAAGTGCAACTTTCCAACCGCCTCCATATGACTGATCCTCCCCTCAGGCCCAATTTCCCATCTGCCTGAGTTTTTTAACCTTTTTTTTCCTCCTCCCCTTTTTGCTAATGAAATTGCAAAAAACCAGACACATTAAACCCTCCCTCGGTGATGTATACAGGAAATACAGGAGGTATACAGGAAATACACATGGGGGAGGCAGAGTCAGTCTGCACCTGTGCGGTTAGGTGTTTCTTGGCAAGGCCTGGAACAAAGATCTCTTCATGGTCACCGGCTTCCTCAGCGTGGCCAGCTCCTCTGATCAGTGGTTGCATGAAGCATCTAGGGTGGGAGAGTTGAAGGTGTTTTGCTGCAGCTAGCGGTGCCTTAATTTCTTCTTTCACTTGAAGCTAAAAAAAAGACCCATAAATGTAGCTTCTGGTTATGCAGGTAGTGAATTACACCCCATTGTGAGGTGGGTAAGTCTCCTCATAGGGAAACTGGAGCGCAGACTGGGGCAGGGATTTGCTCAAGGTTTGGCAGCCACCAGTGATTTAGTTGGGGATAGGACAGAGGTTTCATGGACTCCCAGACCCACTTTTGTCCCCTTTATACACAGGAGAAACTGAGGCACAGAGAGGGTGAAGTGGGAGAGCTGGAGTCCTGAATCCTAGTTTCCTCTCCATCCCCTCCCCCTGCTTTAATCACCATACACACTTCCCTCCCAGAGCAGGGGCTGGAACTGAGAAGTCCTGGCTCCCGCTCCCCAGGCAAAAAGCATTATAAATGAAAAGCCGCTCATTTGCTTCCATGGGCTGGGAAATCAAGATGATCTGGCAATGGCTGAGTTATCTGCCGGTGTGATGATCTGTAAGCCAGCGATCGGGCTGTGAAATCCAGGTTCCTGTCAGTGCAGTATGATCACACAGGACGTAGCCAGCAGACAAAGTATACTGTGTGGCTAGCGTGAAATCCCGCAGAGGAGGGGCTCGTTGCGGTTTGTGTCTCTCGACGTCAAGTGAGGATGCTGCACTTACGGGCTTTGTTGCACACGCGGGCCTCTGATCACTGGGGAGCAGAGAGGCTACGTTTAACCTTTCAACTGCAGGTGGGGCTATTGTGTGTCTTGCATTAATAGAAGATTATCTTTGTATTATTGAGTTTTCACTGAGAGCCCCCAAACCCAGGGCTTTAGGAATATGATTGAATATCTTCCCCCTGGTCTCCACTTACCTGGCGATTCGGCGGCAGTCGATGGGAGTTATGCAAACTATACAGAGCAGCTTGTGTAACTCCCATCGACTGCTGTGCTTCCCTTCTGCACGCCGTCTCCACTGCACTGCACTGACGGGAACACAGGTCCCCTCAACGCAGCGCTACGCTACTTGAGGGGGTGGTTTTACTCAGTCGACTTCCTGTCAATTGAGCGGGTCTACACGGACCGCTCAATTGAGCCAGAAAGATAGATCTGGTGGCGGAGACTTTGCAATCAGTATAGCCATAATAGTTCACCTGATGAACCATGTGTGTTGCAGTAGTGCCAAGACGGGGCCCTATTGTGCCAGGCGCTGTACAAACATATTGCATGAGTTAGTAGGAGAGTCAGGAATCAAACCAAGGAATCTAGACTCCAATTTTCCTGCTCTACTCAAAAAGACCAATAAAACCCATGTGTGTACTCTTTGCAGCTCCAGCAATGCAGGGGTTTCCCCCGTCTTCTGGGATGCAGCCGTCAGTACAGCAGCGCCACCCCCTCAGGTCCTCTAAAAAATGGTATCCTCCAGTACCTCTGTGACCGGTTCTATGACGTCGAATTGCTTGTTGCCTGGAGCATAAGGCATCGGGATGATAAGATAATAAAGAAGAACGCGTATGTACAGCTGGTGTCTCTGATGTTTCTGAACTGAGAAGGGGAGGGTTTGGAGAGGGATGGCTAGAACTTGATCAAGCAGCTGACTTCCTGGAAAACCAAAACCTCTGGCACTTCTGAGCAGCTGATGAACTGAGTAAATGTGATGGTTATGGGAGCCAAGAACTATTAAAGGCTTTAAGCTGGGTGCCTATGGAGACAAATGCAGAATCACTCATGGGAGGCCCAACCATCGAAGGCAGAGCTGGGTGGGAATTTCTGGATGATTTGGGGGGCTGAAAAATGCTGAGTCATCAAAACTGAAGCTCTTTGCGGGAAAGGACCAGTTTTGAGGAATTTCCCTGCACAACAAAAATGCTGGAAAAAACTTTTGAAATGGGAGGTTTCATTTTGAAACATCTTTTTTTTTGTTTAGAAATTTAACTGAATTGATACTAATAAATAAATAGGTCAAAATTGAAGCAAAATACTGCAGAAGTAATAAAACATTTCCATTGAGCCAAACCTAATTTTGTTGTTCAGTTTGTCAGTTCATGAAAGGGAAATTTTGCTATTTTGTCCCAGTTCTGGACGAGAGAAATTTTCGAGATCTTGAAAAGACCTGAAAGCCATTTCCTGCCCAGTCCTATCTAAATAAGACTAGCCAGCCCTTCTGTGGCACTTTTCATCAGTAGATCTCCAGACTCAAAGGTGCAGCTGTCATGGCCGGTCCATGGGCAGCCAGACCTAGTAGTCGGAGCCAGAGTCTTCAGTCATGAGTGAGGACCCAAAGTCAGACGGCATCCGGAGACAAATTGGACGTTGGAACTACAAGTCAGGTGCCAGGAGCTGAGCTGGGTTGGGATGCTGGCCAGGGGGGTGGTGGAGCGTGGCTGCTTCTGTGAACCTTGTGGGCCTGGGTTTGAGACCCACGGACTGGCTGGCTCCAAGGACATGCAGCTGAGGTCTTTACAGCTGGCTTTGTCTGCATCCAAGTGCTAGAAGTTGCTACCAGCTGACTGTATGTTCAGTGGGTTTTCTGGGTCTCAGTCCGGTTCCTAGTGGTTTACAAAGGAGTAATTAAGTCTCAGAAGAGAAACCAAGTGAGAGAAACCAACTCAGAGAGGATTGCTCCAGTCCTGGTATAGTGTGTGGGAGGGAGGGAAGCTTGTGTTCTGGGATGGGGCTTCATTCTCCAGTGGTTTTTAACTTAGGAGTGGTTTGCTGAGTCCAGCCCATAGTGTTGTTTGTTATTACTGTAGTGCCAGAGCCCCATTATGCCAGGTGCTGCATGAACACAGGAAAAAACCAAACCAGGCCATGCTTTTATTATCCAATTTACCATGGTCTGGATCCGCACGGATTGCAGCGAATGGGCTCCTTGTGCTCATTTCTGTGCCAAATTTCTCGTTTTAACCAATATAAAGATGATCTTCCTGCCGCATGGAGCGAGAAGAGCAACCAGGCAATCACAAGGGTTGGGCTTCCTGTCAGAAGGTGCCGGTCTCCTTCAGACCTCAGCTTAAACCTCTCCTTTGCAGGAACGCCACCAAAACCCTTCAACAACGCTGTAGGGCAGCTGGGGTGCCCCTCGTCATTCTCTTTGTGCTGCTGTGTCTGTCAATCTGTTCCCACCCGTTGTCTCTCCTATGTAGATTGTAACTGCTTTGGAGCAGGGTCTGTGTTTGTACAGCACCTAGCAGGATGAGAACCTGATCCATGGCAGAGCTTAAATAGCCCTGAGCGGGACCCCTTGAAATACACCATTTTTTGTGTTGAAAATGTTTGTGATTACATCTCTCCTCCCCGTCTTTGTCTTGCCAGGTACCGCGGTAACATCAAGGAGGTCTATGGAGAAAACATTGCAGCTGCCGACTTTGCCCTGTCAAATAGAGGAGGAGTGAGGTATTTATGCTCTCGGACAAGCCCTGGGGATGTGGGTCTGGCCTGGAAATCAATGTGGCGAATTCCCGGGATCTCTGGCTTTGTGGTGCCCTAATTGCCTGGCTGCAATTCACCCAAGCGCAGTTTCCCTAGCATTGGGTTTTTTCCTTCCAGGTTTCAAGGCCAAGACAAGTGGCTTCGACCAGACCTGCGGGGGAAGTACAGCAAAGATTTCCTAGAACTGCGAGGTGTGCCTGTGGAAGCTATCGACCTCTCTGGCTCTATATTGAACTACAACGGGTTGGATAACCTAGGTGAGAAATTGATTTACTTCCACAGAAGCTGTTTTCCCACTGTGACGTACTGGGGACCTTTGGCACAGATGGGGGTGCTATAAAGCATAGAAATGCTTGGGCTGACGAAAGTTGCTTTTATTATTGAGAAGGCAGCGTTGCCTAGTGGATTGAGTCCCGGACTGGGACTCAGGAGAGCTGGGTTCTATTCCCAACTCTGCTGCTGTGTGGTTCCCACCTCCGTGCCTCAGTTCCTCTCCCCCCCCCTGTAAAATGGGGATCATGTTACCAGCCTCTTTTGTAAAGAGCTTTGAGAGCTAAGGATGAAAAGTGCTAGGTAGGGCAAGGGGAAATCAGCAAAACTAATCCTCCCTTGCTCTTAAGTCCGGGACCGTCCCCACTGCTCCATGGAGTTGAATGCTTTATTATGCCACACATTGTTAATCTGTGAAACTCACTGCTGCAGGATGTCATTGGAACAACTAGCTAAGTACATTTGAACAAAGCATAGGCATTTATTATAACAATAGCAGTAATACTTTGCTCCCTTGAGAATCCTATTTTATGTGTGTCTTCTGTCAGTCAGTCACTCCAGTCAGTCAGTCCATCAGTCCAGTGCTGCCAGACCTGCAGCCAGGTCATCATTATTAGTTCATATTACAGCAGTGCCTAGGCACCCCAGTTGTGGACCTGGACCACGTGGTGCTAGGTGCTGTATATTTTTATTGCTATTAGGCATAGCACAAAAAATGCTGCTTGAGATGGTGTTAGCATTTGATTTCAGGATATCTATTTTGCCCAATTTGACATGTGATGCTGACAATGTGGGATTTAGCAGGTATTAAAGCTTTCATTTCTTAATCTCCTGCCATTCATAAAAACGAGGGTTTGTTATTTATCGCCCTGTAGCTTGTATTTCATCTGCCAGGTAAGTACACCCTGCCTCTGATCGGACTTATGGGCAGAGAGAGAATGAATCAGGGCTTTCCCCAGGGATGTTGCAATATCTGTAGCTTGCGGAGATTGTTTTTCAGATTGCCTGTAATAGCCAAAAGGGTCTTGGACCGTTTGTGTCGCTAATGTATACTGCAGCGAGTTTGACAGGCTCCGAAATATGATTCCCCAGCCATGGCCGGCATTTCCTAGCCTGGACGCGTAATGGCCTCAGATAACAAGGCTAGAAGGGATAATTTAATCTGACCTCTAGCACACTGCTGGCCACAGACCTTCATCTAGAGACCTGTAGTCTCCACAGGAGGAAGGGAAAACACCCCAGGGTCTCTGCAGATCTGAACTGGGGGGAAATTCCTTCCCGTCCCCAAATCTGGCGATCAGTTAGACCTGCAGGATGTGGGCAAGAGCCACCAGCCAGACCCCTGGGAAAGGATTCTCTGCGGTAACTGAGCCCTCCACATGTGGTGCCCCATCACCGGCTGCGGGGATGTTAGGTGCTAGGCACCCGCTTCCATGTTCAGGTGACAAACAAAGGGGCCAGGGTTCCAGAAGAGCAGAGCCCCTGCAGCTCCCTGAGGTGTCGCAGAGCACAATGCGTCGAGGCAGGTGCATCACTTCCAGCTGACCACGTTGAACACTTTGGCTCGTGTCTTTAAAACGGTTCTTGAGGGTGGAAACAGCCTGGCGCCCTCCTGGAGACGGGCACTGGCCAAAAGGTAAGTTGAAGAGCCTCCGCCTCCTACGGGAAGAAGTGAAATTCAAGTTCCAGGGGGTATGCTCGGAAGCCCCCACTCCCCGCGGAGGATGAGATTGGGGTGGCCGAGGGAAGGAGAGCTGGGGTTTGGATGTCACAGGCGGGTGCCCCGTTTCCAGCGTCCTTTCCCTTTGTTGTCCATTCTGTGCCTCCAGTGCTTCTGACAGGGCTGAAGTCTTTGAACCTGAGCCGCTGCCCCAACATTGACGACTGGAGCCTAAGCCGGCTGCACGTGTTTAAGGACAGCCTGGAGGAACTCTTGCTCGCTGGCTGCCCCCGGATCACCGAGCGGGGCCTGGCTTGCCTCCACCAACTAGAGTGAGTGGAAATGTTTGGTGCTACACAGGAAGTGGTGTTCAGTGGTCAGAGCACAGGGCTGGGAGTTGTGTCCTGAGGTCTGATGCTGCCTGTAGGATGGAGTGGGGGTCTCGGGGTTAGAGCAGGGGGAATTGGGAGTCAGGCGGGTTCTCTTTCTGTCTCCCGGACAAGAGTGATGTCTAGTGGTTAGAATCTTTTCTGGACTCTGACAGGAGTGCTGTTTAGTGGATAGAGCAGCGGGGCTGGGAGTCAGGACTTCTGGTTTCTATCCCTAGCTCTGGGAGGGAAGTGGGGTCTAGTGGTAAGAGCAGCGGAGGGTCAGGACTCCTGGATGCTATCCCTCGCTTTCACTTTCTGTGCCTCAGTTTCTCTCTCTTTCTCTGAGTAAAGCCATGTTAACATCTGCCTCAGAGGTGAGCTGTGAGGCCCAGCTAATTGACCATGAAGTGCGTTGAGCCGCTCCAGTAAGTGTGCTAGGGACGAGTCAAGGGCTCGGGTCGTTACCGTACCATGGCGTACCCCTGGCCCTCAGACAGAGCGCTGCTGAGCCAGCGAAAGGATCTGCTCTGAGTTGCACTAAAACAATTGTCATGCTCTGGTTTTTTTTAAAAAAAGAAAAGGGGGGGGCCTGGCTCTTGACTGTCGGCTGCGAGCGCCTCCAGGAAGGCCGGCAAACGGGCCCCGGTGGAAGAGATGGCAGCCAGGAGGTTGTGATCTTCACTGCAGAGGATGAGTCGCATGGCCTGGGTCTGATGTGAGCAGATGCTGGCCCCTCTTCTCCCTCCTTGTCAGTGCCACACAGCTGCCAGGGTCTCGTGTTTTCCTCTCTGGCATTTGCCCCAAAGGTGTCTTGTTGCTCGATTGGCATTGGAGAAAGGTGTGCCCTGGCCATGTGGGCACCAGCACGAGGTACAATTCTTGTGAGGACAAGGCAGCTTTAACACACGTTCCTGTGTTTAAACATGACTCAGTGTTTCCCTTGGTCTTCACCTCAACCTGCTGCTGCGTGTGTAAACGATGCCTGCCCTGGCTCCCTGAGGATTGTACCCCCGGCGTGGGGACCCACCTCTGGTGCTGGCCCTGTGCCTTCCACCGAAGACAAGAAATCAAAGCGCTTCCCAAGAAATCAACCCCCTCCCCAAGAAATCAAAGCACTTTACACACATCGGTTCCTCCTCCGCACCCCCCTCGTCCTTCCCCTTTGTCCAGCGGAGAAACTGAGGCACGGGGAGGAAGAAACAAGTTGCCTGAGTCCGTGCTACCAGACTGGGGACTGGAACCCCAGCATCCTGGCCACATTTCTCCCTGCTCTAACCACTAGACACAACTCCTTTCCCTGAGACCAAAGAACCAGGGCCTGCTGGAAGAAGGCAGGTTGGGGCTTGGAGAGAAGATGGGGGCGTGTTGGGGATGGGTGGGAGATGCTGAAATATGGGTATGGGAGAAGGATCTGCCTCTGGCCCCAGCGTGCGGTGGGGAGATGACCTTTTAGTCCAGACCTTTCTAGACGAGTTGCTTTCCAATAGTCCAGGGGCCTTTAGTCTGCAGCTTCCTTGCACAGACCAGATTTGGGTTTATAAGCAGTGCTACCCTAGCAACACTGCCCTCAATGGCTCTGTATTTCCACAGGGAACTGGCCTTATTAACCCTTTCCACCTTCCCTCTTTCTCCCCCGTCACCCACCCCCCTGTAGATGTCTGCGGCGCCTCGATGTCTCACATCTGCCCTTGGTATCCAACAAAGGGCTGATCCGGATTCTGATGGAAGAGATGCTGCCGCAGTGCGAGATTGTGGGTCTGGACTATGGGGACATGCCGGTCCTGGATGCGGGGGCCCAGCCGAGCAGGGATGGGATGGCAGAGCCTGACATCCCCAGCGGGGACAAGAAAGCTGGTGAAATCCCTGCCTGACGACGGGCGGCTCTGCCCTTGGCTTTTCCCGGCACTGATCGCCGCAAGCCATGCTCCCCTAGGCGCCCTCCGATCATGGACAGCAAAGGGCCCTGGCCTTGCTGCGGAAGTGACCAGCCTGCTCAGCTGTGGCCAGGCCGTCCCATGTGATCCCTGCCCCTTTGGTCTCACATAGGGCCCTGCGTCCCCTTGCCAGACTCGAACGGGGCCTTGTGATCGGCTGAGCTGTGCTGTGCTGATTAAAGGCATCCCCCCGCTGCTCTCATGTCCTTGTTGGTGGACTGCAGTCGGCACCAGGGGACGAGGCAAAGGGTCCGACAGGCATTGTTCTCTTGATTCAGATGAAGGGGTGATTAAGGCCGGTATAGACAGGACTCAGGTGGGCTCCAAAATCCTCTTTGGAGCAGGATGGTCTCTCCCAGGTTAAGCTGGCGCGCCTGCGCTCAGGTGTCGGATCTGCCCGAGTGACGGGAGAACTCGGGGGATGGCGAGATTCACGAGAGACTGAAAGTGAAGCAGCTGAGGGGCCGGGGGCCTTTCCAGCTTGGGTGGTGAAAAGCCATGGCTGTCGTTCGTTGGTTGCGGGCGGATCTCTGACGGCGCTGGCAGCAGGGAGCCAGGAATGGCTCTAATCAGCGTGGGAGAAGGAAAGATTTTTGCTTTGGGCTAAGAAAGTTCTCAGAGCACAAGGGCACAGCGTGTTCCCCACGTGTCAAAGGTTAGAAAAAAACAAAAGAAATTTAAAACCAACAACCCCCCCCCCAAACTCTTTCAGAGCATCTTCATCCAAGAGCAATCCTCCCCACATCCTGGCCCCCTTTTCAGGTCAGCTTTGAGGGCGTGCTTGGGAGGTGGGGAGGGCAGAGGTCTGGAATTGCCTTAATGTTTCTAACCAGAGCCTATAGTGCCCACCTCTTCTCATCTCTCCGCCCACCTGCAGGTCTAGAGCCGCAGATGCGGCCAGGGTTAGTTGCAGTGGCGGCCGCGTAGCCGTGTGGGTCCCAGGATATTCCAGAGACATGGTGGGGGAGGGCGTATCTTTTATTGGACCAACTTCTGCCGCGAGAGAAAAGCTGTCCAGGGAACCCGAAGAACAGCTCTGCGTTAGCTCCAAAGTGTGTCTTTCTCACCGACAGAAGCTGATCCAATAAAAGTTATGCCCCCCCCCACCCTCCCGGTGGTGCTTGGACAGGGCTGGACCCGGAGTCGCCCACCTGCCAGGCCAGAGGGGAGCCGTCCGGTAGGTGTGCTCAGAGACTGTGTACCGGATCGGGCCCCCCCTACAAAGGACGAAGGCCTCATTTCCTGGTCCCTGAATTGCCCTGGGGCAGCCCCGCACCTGTCCAGACCTAGGAGGCCCCAGGGCTCAGCAGATGTTTGGAGCAGTGCAGCAGAGCCAATTGTGGTCCAGGTTGGGACAAGCTGAGCGGGAAGGCCAGGGCTGCAGTACGATGGTCGGATCGAGGGGCATGGCAGAGCCAGGGGCTGAGAAGGACCGAGGCGTGGTGCTGCCCAGTAAGTTGCATAAGCAGAGCCGCGGGGCCGGCTCTCGACGTCACTGGCATCTGTCGGCCTCCACAGCGGAGAAAGGCAGGCGTGGCCTTGAGGGTGACAATGACCCTGGGTAGTTACAGGAGCCGGGTTTGGCTGGGGCAGGGCTGGAGGGTGCAGAGATCAGCCCCTGCAGCTCCGCAGTTGTTCGTCACTCAAACAAAAGAAGCATCTGGCTTGGTGGCCGGGTTGTTGACCAGGCCCGGGCGCTCCTCTATCATATGACACCGGCGTGGGACCCCAGGGGAGGGGAGGCGTGGGGCAGGGTGGACATGCAGGGAGCTGTCTCTCTCTTTCTGGGTGCGCTGGGGGTGGGAATCTCGTGATGTCTGGGGGTTTCTCAACCTCTGTTACTACACAGCTTGTTTTGTGCAAGCTTCTCTGTAATGTAAACAGGATTCACCTCCCCCCACGCCTCCTTCAGCCTCGAAGGCTGGGTCAATGGCAAAAGCTACCTCGACTGTGGCTTCCTAGTGAAAAGGGAAGTCGGGGTTATAGGGCGGGGGAGAAGCCCCGGGTAAAGACGCGCTGGCTCAAGTCCCCCTGTACTGCTGTCATTGTCTTCTTTTCCTCTTCCCCGTTCTCGGGCTAGGCTGTGCCTCGGCTCCTTCCAGCGGCAGCGGGGTGAGAAAGACTAAACAGCTGGGGCGTGTTGGCATCGTCCCTCAGGTGCAGCCCCCCTGCCCCGGGTCTTGGGTGTGAAAGGCTCCCGCGGGCTGCCTTCCTTGGCACCCAGGGTGTGCGGCCGTGGCTTGCTCCTGGGGGCCGGGCTGCGCCCGCGGTCGAGGGAAGGTGTCACTCTCCGGTCTGGGGGGCGCGTCAGCCAGTTGCCCCCCGTCGCCAACTGCAAGGCTTCCGTTGTGCATTGCACGAGTAGGGGCAGGTTCCTTACCCCCCCCCGCCCCAGCCTCGCGTCCGGCCCCGGCCCCTGGGACAAAGCCGGCTCTGTCCCCGCGCCCGTGCGCTGGGCGGCTCCGGGGCCAGGGTCCGAGCAGGGGCTGGGGAAATGGGCCCCGGCTGAATTCTGACAGCCCCCGAGAGGGCTCGAGCCCGGCCGAGACGGGCAGGGCCTTCGCTGGCGGGGGGGCGCCAGAGGCTACGGTGACGGGCGGGCAGGGACGCGGCGCCTCCCGCAGAGCCGGGCGCGGCCCCATGAATATTTGATGGGCGCGGCGATCCCGGCCGCTCCCTGCGCAGGGCGGCGCCGCCCGCTCCCGGCTCCTTCCCGGCCCGGCGCACGCGGCGGCCGGGCGCTCTGGGCCGGGCGCGGCGGCCGGGACGCGGAGCAGCGGAGCCGGATCGCCCCGAGGTGGGAGCCGCGCCGGGCCGGGGGTGCCCGGGGCGCTGGCGGAGGCTCCGGGCACCTGCCGGGGGCAGGGGGTCCCGGCTGGGGCCGCGGGGCGGGCCGCGAGCCCGGAGGGAAACTGAGGCAGGCCTTCGCCCCTCTCCGGGGGCTCCCGGGGAGGGGGGCGGAAAGAAACCCCGGCCCCCCCCGGCCCCGCGTGTGGGTGGCTGGCGCTCGCAGGGCCGGGACGTGTCTTGTCTTGGCGGAGAAGCGCCCGGGGCTGCGGGCTGGGAGCGGCTGCGTAGAGGAGCCAGTCCCCCCCCGCCGGCACCCCCGGCGTTTCCTGGGGCCCCCCCCACCGCCGAGCCGAAGACTCAGGGTTTGCTTAGCCCTGCCCTGGGGAGGGGGCTGCTCCCCCGGTGCCCTCCGCGTGTCCCAGCAGCCCCCCAGCTCGGCTGGTGCCCCTGGCTCCTGACCCACAGCCCCCTGCTACCGCAGCCTAGGCTCTGCCGGGGCCCCTCACTCCTGCCTTGCAGGCTCCTGCTATGGCCCCCCCCCCCGATTCTCGCTGCCATAGCAGCTCCCACCAGCCTGTGCTCCCCCCGGACAAGCTGACCCCAAACCCAGCCTGATTTGTGACCTCAGCTGTGCTGTGACCAGGGCACTTTCCCCTGGGACTCCCAGCCCCTCCCTTGCTCTCTGGATGGGACCTGTTCGCTCCCACCCCCTGAGAGTGGCCAGGGCGGGTGGGGGTCTTGGGGGAGACTTTTGCAGCGATGTTTCTTTGACCCTCCCTCGTTCCTCATCTCTTTGCAGAGAGGCGACCCGGGCGAGGGACATGGCCGGGCCAGGCGCAGACGACATCCCAGGTTGAGTCCCGCAAGGTACCACAGAGTGAAGGGATTGTCCCGGTGCAGGACCATTGCCCCGAGGGTGCCCCACCCGCAGGCTTCCGGTGCTCTAGCCGTCCCTTCTCGGGCAGAGACCTGCGTCCCTCTCTGTCTCTCCTGGACGTGGGCTGTTTCCAGGCTGCCCCGCACCTGGCCTTCACCATTATTCCCAGGCCTCGTGCGCGTCTCCCTTCAGAGTCACAGCCCCACGGCCTTTCTAAGCGAGCACATTTTATCCTTAAGGTAAAAGCACTCCAGAGGAAACAGAGCAGAGATCAGCTCCCCCCATGTCCAGCAGGGCGCTGGTCAGCGTCAGTCCCCCCAGCCAGTCCCCAAGGACTGGGCCCCTCCCCAGCTTGGATGCCGCCCGTGTTAAGCTCTGTTCGGGAAGGTTTGTTCAAGGTGCGGTTCCGTCCGGCCCAGGAGTGATGCTGAATTAACGCCCCTCGCCTGAGGCTGGCGTCACTAGATGCTCCTGTGAGGCAAATCATTAATTATAGCTGGGTAAACGAGCCGAGTTAGATGGCAAAGGCCGGTGGCCTGGCCCAAATGAATTGCCTTGTTAGCGGGCCAGCAGATCTCTAGCGAAGGTGAATGGGTGGCCAACATGGCACAAACCTTCTCCTGCCGGAGCAGCTGTAAAACGCCAGCGTGTGTCAGGTGCTGGGGTGGCAGCCGACCAGCCCTCTGGCCACACGGTACGATCGGCTCCCGGGGCTGACGAGTGCCATGTAGCTGTTCAGGTTGCGGCTGGACTTCAGGCCTGGGACCCGCCCGCCTCCTCGAACATTGGCAGGGCAAGTTTCTAGCCTCAATCAGTGGCCCCTGGCCATGGAGCCAGACACACCCCCGGGCACTCACTAGCTCCCCTGGAGAAGCCCTGCTGTGGTCCCCGACTCAGGCTGGGGGCGACTGAGAAGGCAGGAGCGAGTCCAGGCAGGATGGGGGAGTGGAGCCCAGGGAAAGCGATGGTTCTGGCTGGGGCTCAGTGCAGGGACCCTAACCCCAAAGGGGCCCCGAGTGGGGTGGGAGAGACCCCACGGCGGGAGAGGAGCCAGCCCCGGGTCCATGGACATGAGTCTGAGGAGGTAAATGTAGGGAAAGGCCTCTGTGGGGCAGCCAGTCGCTGGGTGCTGTGTCCAGCTGGGGTCTCCCTGTCCTCGGGGTTGGGGGACACCGGTGAGGGAGGGATGGGGGTGGGTAGCGAGCAGCCAAATGAGAGAGGAGGTGCCGGAGGGAGACAGATGGGCGGGGGATAAAAAACCCTCTAAGTGATAGCTGGAGGGCGCGGCGAGCTGGCCCCACGCACAGGTCAAAGGCACCGGGCTGGGGTATTGACTGTGCCAGGCGTGGTGGGGCACTTGCGTGGGGGCGGAGCTCAGCCCTTCCCCATGGTTATGCCCCTGCCCCAGCCCGGCCGGCCCCCTCTGAGCCCCCGGGGCCTGTTTGTGGCTCCAACCCTCCTGCTCTGTGTTGTAGGCTCCGTGATGGCGGAGGACCATGAAGGGCACCAAACTGCTGACGGTGGCCTTGGCCCTGATGACTCTGGTGGCCCTGAAGGTCTACATCGACTGGAGCTTCGAGCAACCCGAGCGCCCACCCCAGCCTGAGCTTGCCGGCCCTGCCGGCCCCACCAACCCCCTCCCTCCCACCGAGCTGCTGGGGGATGACCCGGCCAACCTCCTGCTCCGCATTAACGTCTCGCTGCAGCAGCTGCGCCAGAGCGTGCCCGAGGCGGACGCCTACTGGAACCGCCAGCAGCACAGGCTCTTCCAGGCGCTGGAGGGGGGGCCGGCCAACGCCACATGGGCCTGCGGGGCTGGCCCGGCCGCGGCAGCCGAGATCAAGGACTTCGCCTCGTACCCGGAGCAGCACCAGCGCTTCGTGCTGCATGCTGCCTGCCGCAGCTTCCCGCTGCTGGTGAACCAGCCACACAAGTGTGCTGGCAACCGCACCTTCCTGCTGCTGGCCGTCAAATCAGTGCCAGGCAATTTTGCCGCCCGCCAGGCCGTGCGGGAGACCTGGGGCCGGGAGGGGGAGCCCGGGGGGCGGCCGGTGCGCACCCTCTTCCTGCTGGGCGCGGCCCATGGCCAGCACCAGCCCGACTTGCAGCCTCTCATTGCCTACGAGAGCCAGGCCTTCGGCGACGTGCTCGTGTGGGACTTCGAGGACACCTTCTTCAACCTGACCCTCAAGGACTTCCTCTTCCTCCGCTGGGTGCTGGCGCACTGCCCTGATGCCCGCTTTGTGCTCAAGGGGGACGACGATGTCTTCATCAACACGCCGCGGCTGCTGGCCTACCTGGGCACACTGGACGCCCGCCGGGCCCAGATGCTCTACACTGGACAGGTCATGGCCAACGCCTCCCCCTTCCGTGTGGCCAAGAGCAAGTACTACATCCCCGAGTCCTTCTACGTGGGGCCGTACCCGCCCTATGCCGGCGGGGGCGGCTACATCTTCTCAGGCCGCCTGGCCCAGGCCCTGGTCTTGATGGCGCAGCACGTGGCCTTCTACCCCATCGACGACGTCTACACCGGGCTGTGCTTCCAGGGGCTGGGGGTGCCGGCCGAGGCCCACCCCGAGTTCCAGACCTTCGACATCGCTGAGAAAGACCGGGACGACCCCTGCGTGCACCGCCAGCTGCTCCTGGTGCACCGGCGCAGCCCCCAGCAGACCCTGCGGCTTTGGCGGCTGCTGGGTGACCCCCAGCTGAAATGCTGACGGCGTGGGGCTGAGCTGAGCTGCAGGGAGGGGGGGCAGTGCAGATCCTGGCCCCGGCAGGGCTGCCTGAGCCGTGGGGCAGGGCCGGAGAAGAATGTGCCAAGCAGAAATGCAGGGCCTGGTTTCCGGCCCAGCCCACTCTCTGCTGCCAGAACTGTGGCTCCCTCCCTCCCAGCCGGGCGCAGGGCCGTGGAAGCGCAGTTGGCAGCCTGCCCGGCTAGGGCCATTAAAGTGTTTGGCTGGACGCTGTCCTTGCTGCTTGCTGGGGTGGGGAGCGAGTGGCGCAGCCGTGAGGGAGGTGCCTGGCTCCACTCTGCAACTTCCCTTCCCTTCACCACCTGCCTGGGCCTCTCCCTCAGTAACCACCGAGCCTGGGGAGAGGGTTGCAGCAGACCTGGGTGGGGGAGTTAGGGGCACGGGCTGAGCTGGGATGGCGGAGGGGGCAGGGATGGGATGGCAGGGGGCTGCGGGTCTGGAGTGAGGGGCATAGGCAGAGCTGGGATGGCGGAGGGGGCAGGGCTGGGATGGCAGGGGGCTGCAGGTCTGGAGTGAGGGGCATAGGCAGAGCTGTGTGAGGAGTTCCTGGCTGCAAGGGCAGGGCTGGCAGCTGGCAACTAGCCCCTGCTTTGAACTAGTCTCACAGGGGCCCCAGCCCAATACTTGGGTCCAGGGCAACCCTTCCCCGCCCGCCGTGTGTGTCACAGCCCCCTACTACCGCCCCATGGAGGCTGTGGCCAGCAGTTACTATGTCCACCTTGGAGGGCAGAGTCACAGCAAAGGCAGGGCAGCCTCCCAGCAGCCAGAGCAGGAGACTGGCCCTTAGCTGGCACTGCTGGCTCCGCCCTAGTGCCTGGTGCCCTCAGCCTGCTTGGCACCACAGCGCTAGGCCAGGCAGCTGAAGCGCAGTCCCTGAAACCTGCCTTTCCTCACCCTTGCTGGCGGGACACAGCCTGTTCTGGGCCTGCGTGGGAGAGGCTCCCCTTCTGCTTTGTGGAAGGCACAGGTTGAGGATCATGGCACCTGTAATCCCAAAGCCTGCCCCCATGGACCAGCCCCAGCTGCCTGCTGAGCCCTGGCCAGGGAGGAGACTCGCAGGGCACGGCTGGCGTGTCGGGAACTCTCTGCAGGACAGCTGGGGGCTCAAGCAAGACCAGGACTGCACGGTGAGGCTGGAGGTGTGGGAGGAAAGGGGGGGGCAACTGGCTGCTAAGGAAAGATGAGAGGCGGAGGCAGGGAGCCATTAGCGTGTACAAAGTTTATTGCTCACCCTTCCCCAGGACAGCCAGCCCCGGGGTACGGGGGGTTGGCTTTACCAATGCCAGCCCCGTTGTGTAACAGCAGAAGGAGCAGTGCCCAGGCCTGGACCAGAGCTGGGTGAACTTGGGCTGCACCCAGGGGCCTGCCTACCTGGGGCAGAGGTTCAACCCGGCCTGATCTCCAGCCCAGCTCAGGGCACCGCTCAGTGGAATCAGTGGCTAATTTCTGAGATTGCACGAAAATACCCCCCTTCCCTCATGCGTCCCGCAGCCCCCCCCAGGGGACCCCACAACACCAGGCACCAAGCAAAGCTGGGGGGACGAGGGGGACATGGCCATTCCCTGCGGCTGGCAGACAGACCCTGGCCAGAGGGGGAGCCAGCTGCTTATCACAGCCGAGCTCTGGGTTCCCTCTGCCTGCAGCAAGGCAGCTCCATGCCCCCATGTGGCACTGGTGCTAGGCTGGAAATGGCAAGGCGGGAGGAGGGACACTCCCCTCAGGCTAGACACAGGGGGGGCAGAAGGCAGGCGTGGGCACAGGATGCTCCATCTCTGCCCGAAAGGCTGATGGCAAAGCTCAGGTGACAAGGCCAGCGCGGCCTGAGGGCGCGCCTGCGGGCAGGGCTTCACGCCTGCCTGGCAGGCCACTGAGAGACCCAGCCAGCCTGCGGCAGAGGGGAGGAGATCCCACAGGCAAGGCAGCTGGCGGAGGGGCTCTGTCTCCCCCCGGGGGCCGTGCCCGCTGCCCCGTCTCCCACTGGTTTCGCTCACGCACAAAGGATCCCACCCCAGTACTGCGCGGGCGAGGGAAACTGAGGCAGGCCGGGGCGAGGGGCGTCACTTCTCGAAGTGTTCCAGGGGGTAGTGCTCGCCGTACAGCTGCAGGTGCCGTGCCAGCGCCTCCTGCTGCCGCTGCAGGTGTGGGGGCATCTCGCAGTACACGTCCGAGAACAGGTGCTGCGGGCTGGGCTTCAGCTTGCGCTCGGCCTGCTCGAAGGCCTCCATGACCTGCCGGGGGGAAGGCAGCGTTAGCCAGGCCCAGCTATGCCCCCGCGAGCCCGCTCCCCGCTGATCCGGCAGAGAACCCAGGCATCCTGGCTCCCAGCTCCGCCCACTGGACCCTGCTCCCTACCAGAGCCCAGCCTCTCCCTCCACTGGACGCCAGCCCCCCCAGGGCAGCCAAGGCCTGGGGCAGGGGCGGGACTCACTCACCCTCTGGCGGGATTTCTTCCTCCAGCTCTTCTCCTGCTCCTCGTCCCACCAGCCCCGGCCCAGCATGTAGTGGCGCAGGCGGGAGATAGGATGGTCCTGTTTGTCCCAGTAGTTCACCTCGTCCACCGAGCGATAGGCCGAGCTGTCGTCACTCGTGCTGTGGTGCCCAATCCTGGGTGGGAGGGATGCGTCAGCCCCGTCCCCTGGCCTGGCCACACCCCCAGCTCTCCCCCCTGCCTGGGCCACACCTCCAATAACCCCAGCCCCGCCCCCGCATGGGCTCCGCCCCCTGCCCCACCTGTAGGTCATGGCCTCTATGAGGAAGGGCTGGTTCTCGGCAATGGCCCGGCGCCGGGCCTCGCGGGTGGCGTTGTACACGGCGAAGACGTCGTTGCCGTCCACGCGGATGGACGTGATGCCGTAGCCGGGGCCGCGGGCCGCTGGGGGTGGAGAGAAGCCACCTGTCATGCTTGGAGGCCCCCTCCCACAGCCCCGCCCTCCCACCACCAAACAGTCACGACCCCTCAACCCCCCCCACCCACTTCTGCAGCCAACCCTGACCCCCTCCACTTCCCTCCCCCCCTCCCGATTCCCACCCCAACAACGCACTGAGGCCGGTGGCGAAGGAATAATCCTGGGGGTTGCTGGCATTGCACAGGACGCGCCCACAGGGGGGTCACTCTGCTCAGGATGGGGGTGGGGAGTTGCCTGATGTGAGAGGTGGATGGGTGAGAAGCGAGGAGCTGAGGGGGGCTGGCCATTTGTGGCAGCTCCAGCTGCTGGGAGCTGGGGACCCGCCCAAGAAGGGTAAGCAGGGGACCACGTGACTCTCAAGTGTCCCAGGCAATGCCTGTGAGTGTGTGTGGGTGTGGGTGGGGGGAGAGACTGGATGTGTCCAGTGCTTCCCAACAGCCTCCAGAGAGGGTGAGATGGCGCCCCAGGAGTCTGAAGGGGCCGTGCCCTGGGATGGCAGTGGGTTCCAGGTCTCAGGGTGGGCGATAGATCTGCACCCCAGGGAGCCCCCGCAGACTGGGGCAGGAATGAGTTGAAACCCGCTGGGGCTCCTCTCACAGCAGGCTGGTGGGTGGCTGGCAAGGGGCACCTAGATCCCCTCCCCCCAACCCTACACCACTGCTCCTCCAGCCCACTCCGCCCGGCCCCCCACCGATGCCGTCGCCCCGGTACTGCTCCGAGGTGGGCGTGGAGATGGCATAGCCGTTGTTGCGGCAGAAGAAGAGGATGGGGCAGTCGAGGGTGGCGGCAAAGTTGAAGCCGGCGTGGGCGTCGCCCTCGCTGGCCGCGCCCTCCCCGAAGTAGCAGATCACAGCCCTGCTGGCGTTGTCCCGCTTGATGGCATAGGCGGCACCCACGGCTGCAGGGACACAGAGCAGAAGGGAGGGGTTAGCGCAGGCCTGTCGCCTCGGCTGAGCTGGGACCTCCACCGGGGCACTGGTGAGACAAGCCTCCCTCGCCCCCCCCTCTGGGCCTCTAGGTTAGGTTGGGCCGTGTCGTGGGGCTCAGGTCTGGAGTAGCAGGGACTGCGTGTTGGGATTAACGAATCCCAGTGGGGCAGGGGGAGCCATTGCGGGGCCGGCTGAGCCGTGTAGCCACCCTACATACGTTGGCAGACAGCTGGGTGGGTGTCTGCCACGGCTGGCCCAGCAGGGCTGCGAGTCTGGATTGAGGGGCACCAGCAGAGCTGGGGGGGAGGCAGCCCGAGGCTGGCCCAGCAGGGGCTAAGGTCAGGAAGAGCAGCAGCGCCAGCCCCCATAGCACACCCCTCCCGTGCGCTGGTCAATGGCAGCTGCCCTGTGAACTGGCCAGGCCGAGCCCCAGGCTGCCCTGCCCCAGAGCTCTCGGGTTCGAAGCAGGCAGCCGGGCAGGGCAGGAGGTTCCCCATTCCCCTGCCCTGGCCCATTAACGCAGGGACAATGACTCCCTATGAGGCAGCGTCCTTCTCCCGAGCAACGGCTGTGGGCCCCCAGACTGTCTCCTCCCAGCCCCTTTGTGGGCACCCAAGCTGGCCAGCCACTGGTGGAGAGGTTCAGGGCCCCAGATGCCATTGAAGGCCTCACCTTGGGGGATCTGCGTGGCCAGCGGAGACGAGATGGTGACGAAGTGCCGGTCTCTGCAGCCGTAGTGCACTGGCATCTGGCGCCCTTTGCCAGGGTCGCTGGCGTTGCCGTAACACTGCGCCATGAACAGGTCCAGGGGGTAACCCCGGTACAGCAGTACGCCTGGAGCCGACAGAACCACGGCCGGATTACAGGTGCAGTCAGCGCGGCAGGGCCTCAGGCTCGGGTCCTCCCCCCACCAGCTCTGCCCTGCCTGGAGGGGCTAGGGGTTGGATCTCCAACCATGTGCCTCTGCCCCAGGGATCAGAGCCAGGTTTGAACATGGGAGGGGCTGGAAAACAGCGAAGGGTCTTTGAGGCCAGCCCTTCCCAGCTTGGCTTCAGCCCAGTGTCCTGGGAGCCAGGGCCGAAGGGCTCCAAGTGCTCCCCTGCAGTCAGGACGCCTCTGTCCTCATCCCAGCCTGATGGGACCATCACAGCCAGCAGGCATGGCCCCAGGCTAGCTTTACGGTGCCCCCTAGTGACCACTGCACAAAACAGCCCCCTTCCCCCAGGTTGGGTGGGGTGTCTGTGAGCAGGCAGGGCCTAGCCAAGCAGAGGCAGGGAGGGCAGCCGGGAAGGGTGGGGATAAACCCACACTGATTCGCCATTACCTGCTTCTCGGTACTGCCCGAACACCAGGTCTGTGTCGCCCAGCGCCGCTGCGCTGCCCACGTGCGTCCCCTCCTCCCCGTAGTTGGTCATGTAGAAGGAAATTCTGCCCTGGAAAAGGAACATGGGGAGCATGCAAGGGACAGTGTCGTCATGACTGTGGGGGAAACTGAGGCATGGAACAGGAACATACCTTGAAGACACACACAGAGTCAGCAGCAGAGACAGAGACAGAACTCAGGAATCCTGACTCCCAGCTTCCCCTGCTCTAACCACTAGCCCTGATTTCTCTCCCAGAGTTGAGGATAGAACCCAGGAGTCCCGGCTCCCAGCGCTATGCTCTGATCACATGAATGTTCCCGTGAGCTATACCCTAAAAGACTCTGAAAATCCCACAAAGGGAAACGAAGATAAAGACAAGTGCAAAGCGCTTCAGTTCGGAAGGAAAAATCCATAGCACAACGGGGAACCCTTAGCCAGGCGACCGCGATGCTGCTAAGGAGCTGGGGGTCAGAGAGGATCGTAAACTGAGTGAGTCAACAACGTGATGCAGCTGTGGAAAAGGCGAATGGCATTCTGAGGTGCGTTAACAGGAGCGCTGTAGGTGAGACATGGGGGGTTACTGTCCCCTCGGCTCACTACTGGGGAGGCCTCAGGCGGATACTGCGTTCAGTTCTGGGCACTGGACTTTAGGAAAGATGGGGAAAAGTTGGAGAGAATCCAGAGGAGAGCAACAAAAATGAGAAAAGGTTTAGAAACTCTGATATAGGAGGAAAGGTTACAACAATTGGGCACAGTTAGTCTGGAGAAAATAAGGGGTGGGTCTGAGAACTGTGATGGGCTGTTCCACAGAGGAGGGATCGATTGCTCTCCATGTCCACTGGAGGTAGGACAAGAAGCAGTGGACCTCGATGCAGGGGGCTGGACTCAATGAGCTTCTGAGGTCCCATCCAACCCAACAGTTCCATCATTCTATGAAGCAGTGGGAGCAAATCGCATGGCATCACGGCCCTTCTGCCCATCAGAGCCACCGGGCTCCTATAAAGCAACCCCCAACATCCGCCGCACGGCCCCTGAGCGGACGCACCTGCCTCTGAGACTCGTACAGGATCCGGTCCATCGTGTTGAGCAGCGTCATGGTCTTGTAGAACTTCAGCACTTGCTCCTGGGAAAGCTGCAGCGGGAGAGGATGAGAAGCCGTGGGTCAGCTTGGGGCCGTGGGGGTCTACGTATGGCTCGCACAATGTGGAAGGGGTCTCAGTAGTGATGGGATTCTGTGCCCTCACTGCAGCCAATTCTGGGCACCTCATTACTGGTGATCCCAACTCAGAGACGGGAGCTTGGAAAGCGCTGATTTCGGGGTGGGGGAGGAGGGTGGTGATTCACTGGGACTAAGAACCGAAGGAGCCTGGCCAGGGAAAAGCCGTGATGGTTTGGATCCCTGCTTCTGTGTCAGGTGCTCAGGTACCATGGCCATGACAGCCAGGTAGAGTGAGGGGTCACAGCAACAGCCAGCCGTTGTTCCTGGGTCCAGCCCCATGCAGAGAGGTAGGGAGGGGGAAGGGGTGGAGTGAGAAGGGGGAAAATGTAGGGGAATGGGGGAGGAGAGCAGTGTTTTAACACTGCACTGGACACAGCCCTGGGGGGTAGACTCCGCACATCCTGCCCAAGCATGTGTCCAGCTGTGCTGGGCAAAGCCCTGGGGAACAGGGCACAGGGAACGATCCTGCACAGGTGGGGTGACTGATATGGGACCTGAGCTCCACCCCCTGAGCCACTCACCTGGGGATCTTCATCGGGGTTGATGATCTGCCCCTGCCGGTCCATGACCCGGTAGATGGGGATCCCCGAGATCACGTTGGGCTGGATAAAATCCAGCTTCTCCACAAAGTCGGCCGAGGCTCCGGGAAACTGTGGCTTCTCTTCCAGGGAGGTGAACTGCTGCTGCCGGAGAGTGTGCTGGTGTGGGGGGGAAAAGGACACAGGTGAGATGGGAGCACCGCTCTCAGACATCTCTCCCCCCCATGTGTCCATGCAGCACTAGCCACAATGGGAACATGCTGGGATACCTGCTCTTGTATTCCCATGGCGCCCTGCGGTGTGGGCTCAGTGCTCTGCCAGCGAAGTAGCTTACATTATTATTTATTCTTTGTATTACACTGGCACCTGGGGGCCTCAGTCATGGGCCAGCACCCAAGGTGCTAGGTGCTGCACAAACAAAGAACAAAAAGACAGTCCCTGCCCCTGGGTTTATAACCTTGGTCAATCTTACACCAGTGCACACACAGTTGGGACTCAGACCAGTGGTTTAATTGAAATCAATATTAACGATGTTGACGCCACTTTCCCAACTAGTCAAGGCCTAATGAAGCCGAGGAGAGGATGGTGGGGGTCCCTCCTGGCCTTAGAATCCTACAGCTTTTGAAGCTTCCTCCATGAATCAACATGGCTCTCGGTCAGACATTACTCTTCTAGGTTGGCGCGTGGCAGGCGGGGAGCACGGCAAGGTTATTCTAGAAAGCCCGGGGATTTTCATTCTCTTAGCGAGGACCAAGAGCCCTGTTTTAATAGCTGATTACATTTGCTTTGCACTTCGATCAGGGGCTAGGGGCGGGTTTGACTAAACAAATACCATGCCCTTGTTTATGTCAGTTCAAGGCCACGAGACACAGGGAATGATATTTAAAGACGGCGCGTGGCTGCAGCTGTCAACATTCATCTCTGAGATGTGAGAAACATGGCCCAAAGTAAATACATGTAAATGTGCAAGGCGAGGGAGGGAAGAGCTTTACGGGACCAACTTCTGGTGGTGAGAGAGCTAAGCCTCAGAGCCACACAGAACTCTGCTTCGGGGCTGGGCTGCGAGTCGCCCGAGAACGTGTCTCTTTCACCAGCAGAGGTTGGTCCAGTAAAAGATATTCCCTGGCCCGTGTCTCTCTGATATCCTGGGATCAACACGCCACCGTCAACTTAAAGGTGGCGTTTGACGCGGGCACAGGGCCCACCTCCCTCACGCCTCCCAGGAGGGACCTCTCAGGGCCGAGCAAAACACCAGTAAAACACAACCCTAACCCCCCACCGTGCCCCACACACGGGCACATTTTTTCTGCTAAGGGAGGAGTCGGGGGGGGAGGTTCAAACCCCACAACCATGCCCGACCTGAAATGCCAAACCTACCTTACCTGTCCTCTCACAAAGGGGCAGCCCCAACACCTGAGCTGCCTTCGTAAGGCAAATCTTAAACAATGCCGACCCCCTGGCCTCTCCCCAGGCAGCGCACGCCCCAGCGCCCCGGGAGCAGCCCGCTTCATAGCCACTGACTTCACGCCAGGGCAGGTTCACTCGGGCGACGGGCCGAGGCCCGGGTCGGCCGCTGGCGAGTGGCGCCCCCCGAAGGGCCAGAGCCAGCCGCTGATGACCACGCCCTGGGCCGCCTCGGGGGCTTCGGGTGTGGGGTGGTCGCCCCACATCCCCCGGCCCGTGCGATCATCCCCCCCCGGCCGGGCACCTCGTACTTTACCCGCCCCCCGTGTCCCGCCCCTCCGGGGACCTCGCTTAGTCTTCTCCAGTGGGGAAACTGAGGCACAAGACGGCGTTGCCTGGCGCAGCGCCAAGGGGGGGCGGGGCGGGGTCCTGTCTCCGGGCACCTGCCTAGGCTGGGCTGGGGAACCCAGGCGTCCTGCGCCCGGGGAGGGCCCCGATCCCGATCCCACGCCAGGGGAGGGCCCCGATCCCGCCCTTGGCCGTGCCCGCAGAGCGCGGGGGGCAGGATCGGGGCCCCCGCGAGCCCCGCCCCCCGCACTCACGGCGCTGCCCAGGCCCCGGGCGCCCCGCGGGCCCCGCAGCAGCAGGCTGCCCAGGCCCCGCCGCAGCCCCCAGCCCGCCGCCGCCATCTTGCTCGGAAGGCGGGGCCCCGGGCCCGGCCCCCATCACCATGGCAACAGCGCGGCGCACGCCCCGCCCTCCTCGTCCGGCTGCGTGTCACCATGGTAACGTGTCCCCCCGCCCCGGAGCCAGCCCCTCCCTCGCCAGGGCAACTCGTCACCGGGGCAACCGAGCGACCCGAGCTGGCCCCCGCCGCTCTGCAGGGCCCGGGGCGGCATTGATGGGGCGGGGCTACTAGGGGCGGGGCTACGGCTTGGGGGCGGAGCTATGGTTTGGGGGTGCGGGGCTACCTCTTGGGGGGCGGAGCTACTATCCGGGGCGGGGCCACGACTGGGGGCGGGGCGACGTCTGGGAGGCGGGGCTATGGCATGGGGCGGGGCTACGTCTCGGGGGCGGGGCTTGGGTGATTCTCCGCGTCCGGCCGCGGAAGCGCGGCGGCCACGTGTGTGGGGCCGGGCCGGGCCGGGGGCGAGGCGGCGGGATGGGCTCCGAGCCGGGGGGCTGCGCCCTGCGCCCCTTCTCCTGCGAGCTGGGCCCGCTCGGCCGGCCCGACGGCTCCGCCGCCTTCCTGCAGGGTGAGCCCGGCCCCGCCCCACGGGCCCCCCGCCCCCGCGCTCATTCCTCCCTGCCCCGGGACCGCCCCTGCCCCCCGGGCTCTTCCCAGGCCCATTTAACCCCCCCCCGTCCAGGGGCCCCCTCCCCGAGGTTTGCTGCGGGCGCGCCCCCTTTGGGGCCGGTTGCTCTCCCCGCGCAGGGAGCTGCTGAGTGTCCCCTTCCTGGTCCGCCCACGGGGCTCCCTGAGTCCCCTGGTTGCGGGGGTCTCCTGTGGCAGCCCCCCCGCGGTCCCATAATTCGGGGCTCCCCACTTGCCTGGCTGTCGGAGGCGCCTCCCGCGTCCTGGCCGGAGCCCGTGGGGAGCATTCTCCAGTCTGCCCCCTCTTCCGAGCTCGGGGGCTGCCTCGTCCTCCCCGGGCTTTCGGTTCCTGTCCCCACCCCACTCGGGCTTTGGTGGAAGCGCCGGGACGCGAACGTGCCGTGTCTTACCCTGGTCCCTTTCCTACCCGCAGGAGACACCTCGGTCCTTGCTGGCTTGTATGGCCCGGCAGAGGTGAAAGGCAGCAAGGAGATGTATGACAAGGCCACGGTGGAAGTGCTGCTCAAACCCAAAGTGGGACTGCCGGGTAAGCCACTGCGGTGTTGTGCTGGCCCCTCGGTCCAGTGGGGGCTGTCAGTAAGCCGGGGTGCTGGCTGAGGTACGGGCCTGCGTCGTGTGGGAGCTCACACTAGGTGGTTGTGGCTCCTGCTGGCCCTGAGCTCCCTGAAGTGTGTGTTTCAAGTCACTCTTTGGCTGCAGATATATGTTGATCAAATTCTATTGACAATAACAACTAAACATGGCCCCCCCCAGTTGGACTGGTGGGACGGGGGCTGGGGTTATGTCTCAAACAAGAACTTTGAGGCTGCGTTTGGAAAAACAAAACAGATTGCTATATCCTCCAGAACAAACCTTGCTCATATGTTTAAAATGAGCCCTACAATAACAAGAGAGCATTGTTATTAATCAGCATGGGGCTGGCCAGTGACCCTACCCTAACAATCAGTGCAGCCCTGCCATAACCCAGAGATGTACAGATCTCAGGTCTCGCAGAGCAATTCTCCCACAATCCAGCATGCCTAGGTCTGGCTCTGTGAGCGATTTACACTATCCACCCCGCACGTCTGGCTCCGGCTTCCTTGAGCTATGATCACCCAGCACACTGAGCAGCCCTGTGATAACAAACTGGCCCCTGCGCTCCATTGAGACCCTGTGATGAGAAATCGCTGCATGTGTCATGGCGCTTGCGCCAGGTCCGGATTCACAAGGTGGTGGCTGTGTCACTCTGAAACCTGTTGCCCTCTGGCTAAACGGGCCGCACACCCAGTGCGATTTGGGTTGCAGTGCTGCAGCTTGGTTTGTGCTGTCTCTGTTGCAGACAGACGATTGGCTGGACCATGGGGCGAGTCCCTGCTTCGCCACTGACTTCCCGTGTGACCTTGGTCAAGTCACTGCGTCTCAGTGCTTCATCTGTGCAATGGAGATAACAGCAATTCCCTACCATGAGGCGCGGGGTGTGGGGAGGATGAGGATACGATTGTGAGGTGCTGAGCTACTGTGGGAATGGGGGCTAGACAAGATCCAGGGGTGGATGTGGGGTGCGTATGGAGGGAGGCATGTGCACTGGGGGGAATGAATGGAGGGATATGTGCAGGAAGGTGTGTGTGGCTGAAAGGGGGGGTTGCGGGTGCATAGAATAGCTTGACATAAGGTCACGTAAGCCCTCTTAGTCCAGACTGGAAGGAAGTGTTGTTCCCCATCGTGCCACAACAATGGCTGCCGTTCACTCCAGGCCAGGTGTAACCCGTCCGTGCCCAGGGTAGCCCACTGATAATGCCGGGGTCAGGGCAGGCTGCCAAAGGAGAGCAAATTCTCCCAGCACTGGTGGGTGACACTGCAGTCAGACTTCCCAACCAGCCACAAACAGTGCTTCTGATTTCTCCACACTGGTTATCAAGAAGCCACTGTGCAAATACACACAGCCCCCTTTACTGCACTTCAGTCTCTGGCTCCCAAACTGCCCCTAGGTCCAGTAAAGAGACCAGTCATTTAAACTAAATGCTCTTTACTGAAAGATTCCCTCTGATCCCAAAGGATCAGCCACAGGACCAGTTCACTATAAGTTTGGATCTTACCCGAAATACCACGCTGCCAGCCAATCCTTTAGTAACTAAAACTAAAGGTTTATTAATAAAAGAAAAACAAACAATAAGAGAAGTGTTAAAGGCTTAAAGCAATCAGATAATACAAATGATTTAAAAGTCCATATACATCAGGTTTCTAGAACAATTGTGGAGTTGTATAGTCCCTCTGGTATACATCCAGTACCTGGATGGGTCTAAGTCCTTCAGTTCAATTGCAAAGTGTGTTGATCCAGAGGCGTGTCTGCAGCTGGACAGGAACACAGAACAAGACAAAAGATAAAATGGTTTCTGTGGTTTGATCTTATATACCCTCTGTCACTGGCCATGTGGCTTGTGGAATTTTACAGGAACCAAAATGGCGTCCAGAGTCACATGGGCCAATCCTGGTAACTCTTCAGGTATGCCTTTAGTTTCTTCCTGGGCCTTTGGCTTCTGTAAAGGTCTTGATGGGCCATTAAGCGGGCTATTGTCCTGCGGCCTCTCTGTCTGGGGTGTGTCTTTTACAGCACAGTTTGAAATACAGGGATATCAAAGATCTCCATAACTTTCTTCACATATATCACACATGAACACAAAAATTATCTTCTTACTCAGCACATTATAACCTTTCTAACAGCACCTGACATGGTATATCTCACATGAATTACTATGATGTTGACATACTAATGTCAAATAACACAAATGCCCCCCCCCAATCCAGTCCGCATGACACCAGGCTCGTCCCTGCCCTAAAAGGGCATGTCAGGGCGCTCTCCTGCAGCTGGCCATCTGCAGCCCGGCTTGCTGAAGGAAGCGGAATTGTTTCACGTTGAAGGTTCACACGTTTTCTGCGAATGTCACGGCACGCTCCCTTTTTTTCCTAAAGTGTCAGATTCCCGGGGGCGCTTCTGCAGCAAATAAGTAAATTAGGAAACAAGAGCATTTGCTTCTGCTGAAATATTTACATTTCTAGGCTTTAGCACATTGCCTATTGCCAAAGAGAGACAGGCTTCCGCAGCACAAGCATGCAGCCGGAGACCCCTGGCGAGTCTAGGGCTGGATGTATCAGCACTGGGGCAGCACTCTCTGAATAGACAAGACCAAGGATTATTCTCCCCTCTTTTCAGATGGGGAAACTGAGGCAAGCTATGTGAGCATGTAGAAAGGTCTGGCCTTGTGGTCAAGGCTCTAGACTAGAACTCAAAGACCTGGGTTCAGTCTCTTCCTCTGCTACAGGCGCCGCCTTCGACCTGGGAGAGTCACTTTTCTTTCTGTTTGTCTTGTGTAGTTAGGTCTTAAGGTTTGCTGGGGCAGGAACTCTCCCACTGTCTGCGGTGCCTGGTACAACATGGGCCTCCCCGACCTTGGGGGACCCGTTCTGGGGGCAGCGCCTGGCATGATGAGGGGCCCTGATCTCAGCTGGGGGGCTTTTATACAGTGCCTGGCACAAGGGGGGCAGTACTGGATTGAGGTGCCTGTGCATGTCTGTAATACAGGCTAATCAGGCAGACGGCTCTGGCGAGAACACACAGCTGCGGTGAGAGTGCTGGAGTGGAAGTTTATTGGGGGACCGGGGGTGTTTGTCCTACTCGCTCTTTGTCTGCCCGCTCCTGGCTCGGCTCAACCCAGCCCTGTCTCTCCTTCCCCAGGCGTCTTCGAGAAGAACCGGGAGCAGCTGATCAGGAAGACGTGTGAGGCTGTTATCTTGGGCGCCCTGCACCCCAGAACCTCCATCACCATCGTGCTGCAGGTGATCAGCGATGCGGGTGCTGTATCCTTCTCAGGCAGCAGGAGGCGCTCTCTAGTGTGTGCCAGGCCCTGCCTCCCCTCCCGCACAGGAGGGGAAGCCTCGCGCTCCCTCCGGGTCGGAGCTGATGTCCTCGATGCACAAACAGTTCCTGTTCCCCTTCCCTTATCCTTGGGGTCCAGCCGAGCACCACTAGTTATGTTCTCCCGGCACCACCCACTCCCAGGGTGGCAATTATCCCTCCTAGGATCAGGGGCGTGGTGGATGCTCCATGGAGCCACTAATGAGAAGGCTCCCTGAGTCGTGCTCTCTGTTCCTGACTTCTAGCAAAAGCAGCTCTAATTGCAGAGTGGTTTAACCCTTTCCTGGCTTGCCTCAAGCAGCTGCAGCCCCCTGGCGATGGGTGGATGATCAGAAAGGGCGGAGCAATGTTATGGGACCTGGCACTGCCAAGCCGTTAGCCCTTGCGAGTGGAGGAGGACCAGCCTATGTCAGGCCCTGCGGTGGGGAACTTCCAGGCTGCGGCATGGAAGGGTGTGTCATCAATGGGGTTCTCCCCTCCCACATGGCATCCAGGCAAAACACCAGCCAGGGAAGAGGGGTTGAGTGTCATGTCCCCCTTTCTCAGCGTCTCACCCAAGCAGGGGGCTAGTGAGGAGAATGGAGCCAGGTGGTGTGTTCTGCATGCTGTGTCCCTGGGGGCTCGGCCCCTGCTGCTTGTCAGGTCCCTGCGGGCCCTACCCCCAGGCACCAGGGTTCAGTGGGGTCTCTGGCTGAGCCCTACAGGAACTACGGGCTGTAGCCGCTAGGTGGTCCCAACACTGGCAAGGGCTGTTCTGGGAGTGGGGAAGGTTTGCTCTTCCACCGGGCATAGCACTTCCAAACAGGAATGGGCTCCCCTCCTCCTCCCACTTCTCCGTGGCCTGCCCCTCAGTCCAGACCCGCAGCCCCCTGCTCTGCCAGCCCTGTGTGTCAGTGAGTGCAGAGGAACCTGGCGTGAACCTGGGCTGATGGGACAGGCGGAGTTGTAGAGCCAGCATGGCTGGTCGTCCTCAGGCAGCAGTGCCTTCCCAGCGCGCAGGAGGAATTTAATTACGGCGCGTGATGCGGGTGCTAAGTGACAGTGTCTCTAGCCCTCGGGGGTGTGAGCCAGGCGTGGGGATTAGCGGCAGGCGGGGGCGCCTGATGAAATCTGAATAGAGGCAGAAGTGATGACTTAATTTGGTCTCGCCGGGAATGGCTCTTTTTTCACCGAGCCAAAGGCCTGGGGAAGGATAAGCTCTGGCAGGAAGGACGTGCTCCCCCTCCCCCTCGCCACCTCCTGGGACCCAGCAGGAGCCTTTCCACCAGCAATAGCTGCTGGCGAGAAGCACTTTGACCGCTGCCCCTTGGGTGGAGCACAGTAGGGTCCTGCTCCGTGAATGGGGCCCCTGTGTGCTACCCAAATACATCTAAGAAACGCACAGCACTCTAGCACAGTGGGGTTCGGACCCATTCCTGGGGCCTCGGCGTACAACCCATATGCACCCAATACCGCATGAACAGAGCCCAGCGCAAAGGCGTTCCAGTGGTGGTCCAGGACCTGGCTGTGGTAGGCATTGTTTGTTAGGTGTATTACAGTGGGACGCAGGCGTCCCATTTACCGACCAGGCCCAGATTGTGCTGGGCGTAGTGAATGTATTAGGTGTATTATGGTAGCTCCTTTTAGGGTGCTGGTATAGGATGGGTGCCTACATCTGATAAAGGTACAGGCCCTCGCACACTGGGGGCCTGATCCTTAACTGGGGCTCCTTTGTGCTTGGCGCTACTCACTTATTAGGTACATTATGGTAGTGCCTAGCAAAGCCACTGGGGACCAGGACCCCAAGGTACTACCATAATACACCTAATAAATGAACAGAAGCTAATGCCGTGTGGTCCTGGTCCATGATGTGCCTCCGGATGCTACTGCAGCTGTGAGCTGGGCCGGGCCCTGGGTGGTGGATTCAGCCTCCAGGGATCACTTCTCATGGGCAGGATTGGTCTGTTCCAGGCTTGGTGGGGTCTGAGTTTGGGGGAATATTCCAGCCCTCAGGACATGCTCCTGGAGGGAGGGCGGGCAGCCAGGACTCCAGTCCTGGGTTCTCTTCCCAGCTCTGGCAAGGGGTGGGCTCTGCGTAAGAGCAGGCGCAGGCAGGACTGGGAGCCAGGACTCCTGGCTCTCAGGAGGGGGGGAGGTGTTGTGAAGCTGACTGGCTGTGGCATGCTTTGAAGCCCAGCCGTGCATTCGTAGGCTGCCCTGTTTAAAGATTAATTGAATCGCACTCGAAAAGGCCGAGCTCCTGCAGTGCGCGGGGCCCTGTTGGAGCTGGAGGCATTGATTTAGCTCTGGTGGTGGGCGCCAGCTTGACGGCTCTGGGCCTGGGTTCACCGGGGTCCACAACCCCCCTGCCCTGCACAGCCCCTCCTCCCCCCATCAGGCTGGTGTGGAAACCGAGGCACGGAGAGGGCAAGTGGGTTGCTCAGGGTCATGCAAGTCTGTGCCAGAGCTGGGGGTAGAACCCAGGAGTCCTGGCTTCCAGACCCCCCAGATCCTGTGCACTTTCTGGCTGATGGGTTCTGTCCATGCTGAAATAAGGGTTCACAGCTCCTCGGGTAAAATGAGTGGCGGTTTTCCTCCAGCCTTAAGTGGTTGCTGCACCGCTTGCACGCAGCTGGGTTGCCACTGCTACAGCTGTTCGCTAGGGTGGCACGCGGCACCCCACCATGTTAGCCAGCATTCAGTAACAAGGCCGATATCCCAGTTCACGTCTGCCAAGGGCTTGGCCGGCGCCGGATGATTAACTTGCAGATGAACAGCGCTGTGGAAAGCTGCGTTTATGGTTGGGGTGAGTCCTCTCCCATTGGGGGCTGGTCTCTGCTCTGCTGTAGGGTGATAGATCCCCCTGCACGCTCCCTCTTTCCCCTGCTATCTCTGATCATTAGGGGTGATGAGCCCCGGTTACAGTCCAGCTTATGCCCCGTCTGGCACAGATGTTTCACGTACGTTTTTGGCTGGTCTGGCGCCAAGCAGCCCCAGCGATGCGGCTGCCAATCCAGGGAAAGCACGTCCTGGCTGGGACCCAGGAAAGCTGGCTTCAATTCCTGGCTCTGCCACCGACTCCCAGGTGTGACCTTGAGCAAATCCCTTCATCTTCTGTGCCTCAGTTTCCCGCCTGTGAAGAGAGAAATGGTCCTTCCTGTGCCTGTTTAGACTGAGCTCTTTGGGGAAGTGTGTGTCTCTCCCTGTGTCTGTGCGGAGACAGGGCCCCCGATCTTGGTCGGGATCTGTGCAGCACCTGGCACGACGGGGCCCTGATCTCGCTCGGCCTGATGAGCTAGCTGTCACTCCTCGGTGCAGGGCAGTTGCGTTCTCCAGGAGGGCATGGCGGTTCTGAGGCCCGAGCCCCTTGGTGTGAAGGGGGGTTCCTAGCAGCAATTGCTGCCTTACGGGCACCAGCTCCTGGCCTTGCAGCTGCTTCCGGCTTTGTCCTTGACACCCCCCCAGCTGCTGGCATGCTGCCTGAACGCAGCCTGCATGGGGCTGATGGACGCCGGTCTTCCCATGAAGTCGCTCTTCTGTGGAGTGACCTGTGCCTTGGATGCTGCCGGAGCCATCGTCCTCGACCCCACCGCCAAGCAGGAGAAGGTGGGGTGCGGCTGGCCAGGGTGGTGGGAGGATTGGCTGAGGTCTGGGATTTAAAGCCATGGTGTCCTTGCGGGCCAAGAATCAGCACCCAGCCCAGTGGGGGGCCCTGATTGTGTGGATGGGACGGCGCGTGCTGCGCCCAGTGTAGGGGAGAGTGGGAGGGTGTGTGCCACTCCTGGCCAAGTGCGGTGGGGGGCTGCGACCTGTGGGGTGCCTTGATCTCAGGTGTGGTCTTCACCATTGCCATAATACACCTAATAAATGCAGCAGCACACGCTGCACTGGCCATAACTGGCTCGTGTCTGGCCCGAGTCAGCCCAGGATGACCCGACTGCAGGGACCATTGTGATTTACCCGTGCACAGTGCGGGCCACAGCTAGTGGGTGGGAGATTGGGGATGGGCCGGGGCAGAAGGCTGGGATCCTGGCCTGGGGGGGCCCTGAATGACCTGGGAAGGGTCGATTTTTCTCTTTCCAGCTCCTCCCGGTGGTGGGGAGGGAGAGGGAGGGGGGACGATGACAGGACACACACGTCTTGGGCCAGTCTCACTCTCTCCCCGATTCCCTCGCAGGAGGCTCGAGCGGTGCTGACCTTCGCCATCAGCAGCGTGGAGAGGAGGGTGCTGATGTCGACCACCAAGGGGACCTGCTCGGTGGAAGAGGTGAGTGGGGCAGAGGGACCCGCTGTCTCCCTGTGGGGCTGGAGTGCCAGGAGAGGGGGCAAACCAGGCCTCGGGCGTGCTGCTAATCAGCCCCGATCTGGTGCCTGGCATGTGTTTGCTGCTCGGATGGCAGAGTCCCATGTATTGACACAGCCTGGGACCTGGTTAGACCACTAGAGTTAATGGGAGTCTTTCCACCAGCACCAACAGGCGTTGGATCAGGCTTGGAGATCTTGGGGGGTGTCTCTTGCGTACCAAACCAAGAGCACTTTTGGCAGCGGCTTTTCATTGGGAGCCGGCGTTTGATTCCTGTTGGATGCGAAGCTGCCCGCGTTATGGTTCTGCTGGCGGCAGGGCTGGGTTTTGGGGGGGACTCTGGGATGTTGCTTAACTCAGCAGGGTGGGGAGCAGCTAGAGAGCTGGGATTTTGGGGGGACCCGTGGGGTGGAACCACATACAGACATGGAGTGAGACAATCCTGTCTCCCGAGGCCTGGGACAAGGGTGGGTCTTCCCCCTCCCCCAGTGTTAGATGTAGGATCTGAAGCTGGAGGCTATGCGGGGAATCTGACGGAGCCGGGGTTTGGACCCTGTCTCCTGGTTCCAGCACTGTAACCACAAGGCTATGCTGCCTCTTGTAAATTGCTCCCGATTGGGTCTGGCTGGGGCGTGGGAGGGGCCCCTCCACACAGTCCTTGGAATCATCTGTCTGCCTCTGCCCAGCTGTCTCAACCCATCATTGCGAAGAAGGCAAACGGGTGCCACTGAGGCAGGGGGAGGTCGATACCCACAAGAGGGGGGAGAGGGCAAAGAAGTGAAGGTGGTGGGAGACAGGAATTGGCAGTTATCTGTCATGGCTCTCGGCGCAGCAAGGGGTGGGAGGAATGACACCATTTCTCCCCGATCCCGTTAGGAGAGGCTCTTAGTATTCCAGACCCGGAGCGTGTAGTCTTTTCTCATTACCGCCGGCATGTTCCTGGGAAGTGGCCTGGAACGCGGCGCCCGGGCGGCGAGAGAGAATTACGAGCGTTAATGTCTTATTGAACAGCAGCAGCAGCCAGGAGCTATTCGTTAGACAAACGGTTCTGTCAGGAAGGGAAAATCTCACCTTGTTCGAGGTGAATCCGAATGAGGTTTGTCAGCTTTTTTTGGTTTTTTAAAAAACCATTTTCCTCCTCCGGGTTTATTTCACCGGCGGGTGGGGCACAGATTTTCCCCCTTGTGGATTATATCGGGGGTCAGTCTCTGTAGCGCTCTTTGGCCTCATCCTCTTGACCCATGAAGGATTACTTTAATGCCCACCTTGGCCCCGTCTGCCAGGCCCGTTCCCAGACTGCCCTGCCTGCGCGCTAGTGGGTCTCCTGCTGATGGGATTCTCCTCTGCTCCAGGCCTGGCGCCAAGGATCTCCGGGTGCTTACAGGCACCAGGCCTGACCCTGTTGTGCCACAGCCGTTGACTGTTCCAGCACTATAAAGGGATCTTAAAGTGGATGGGAAACAGACCCACACCACCCTCTGGAAAATCCCCTGCCTCCTGACCCTGGCGTAGGGGTGTGGCTGGAGCGCACTGCGCTGGGGCTGTTTTCTGTCCCCCAGAGATCATGGGATGGGGCATGACTTAGAGCAGCCCCAAGGCTGCTCTCACTCTCACTGTGGGTTGAACTCTGCATTTCTGGCGTAAAGGGATAGCAACACCGCCTCCCCCCCGGCCCCTCCCATTCCTGCCCCAGGTGCAGGGATGGGGTAGCTGAGAACCAACCACTGCGTGACGCCTGCCTCTCCCACTCCAGTCCCACAACC
>ML675698.1:130381-185133 GCA_007922155.1 Mesoclemmys tuberculata | reverse complement strand
CCCACGCGCCCGCTGCAGCGAGGTAATGGAGTTGAGGGGACGCGGGCAGAGATCCAGCCCCCCCGGGAGTGGGAGCTGGGTAACTTGGGGGGCCAGAGCGATAGGCTAATTATAGAAGGGGGGGCAGGGAGCAGGTGGGGGGGGCTGTTCACTAGCTGGCTCTTAACCCTGTAGTGCCCTGGCAGGGGATAGGACTGGGTGATTAATGGGGAGGCCCTGGCCTGGTTGCTATGGTGATGAAAAGTGGGGAGCTGGGATGGAAGTTCTGCTCCCCTCGGCCCCCCGCCCTGACCATGGTCTCTGAGGCTGGGCGGAGGGAGAGGGGGGGAGGTCGTGACCCAGTTCCTGAGCTGGATGGGGGGGATCGAGGGGGTTCCTCTCATGAATCACAGGGAGGCTGGAGAGGATTGGCCCCCCCATGTGAAATGAGTTGTGGGGGGGCTCAGCCTGTCACGTTGGCAGGGGCGGTGCTGCCCCACTCACTGGGGCCCTCCTCCTCACTGAGCTGCACCCCCTGTCCTCCCACCGCCTATGCACAGGGAGTGCGTCCCCTCCTCTGGGGCAGATTGGTGGGTGCAGCAATCCCATCGTGCACCTGGCAGAGTGGGAAGCCTTCTCCCCTGCAGCCCTGGCCTGGGGGAGCTGTTTGAGGGGCGGTGGGAGCTGGGGCCAGAGCCAGTCTTGTGCCTGCCGTGGGGGCCTGTCTCTGGGTTGCCCCCGCTGTAACCGCCTGTCTCCCTGTTCTTCCCCAGCTGCAGCGGTGCATCGCCGCTGCCCAGCGAGCTGCCGGCGCCATCTTCCAGTTCTACCGCGACTCCCTCCGCAGAAAATACTCCAAGACATGAGGTGGGGCCGCCCCTAGCCCCAAGCTGGGTCCTGGATCCCCTGTCGGCACAACCATTCCTGGCTCCCCCACGCAGCCTGGGGCCAAGGAGACCATCGGCGCTGCGCTGGCCTGGCCGTCCTCTGGCCCCAGGCCTGGGACTCAGGGTAGCATGGGGCTGTGGGGGGTGGGGACTGAGGAGCAGTGAGAGCTTTTTCCATGCAGCTCTGGGGCTTGGGGTTTTCCTGCAACTGTTCGCTTCGCAGCTGCTTTGCAGCAGGGGACAGTGCCTCTGTCATCACTGCTTTCCCTCAGCAGACTGGGCCCTAGCTCACGGCTGTGGCCAGGACGCCCCTGAGAACCACCTCTGTCCCCGGGCTGGGCCTGCCCAAACCCGCCCGGCTGAACTCTGGGGTGCCAGTTTGCAGCTACAGGCTCTGTGCTTTGGTGCCCATTAAAAAGGGGGCGTTGCCCCCATCTGCCCTGCCAGCTGTCTGCGCCGTGTGTGGAATCTGAGCGCCTGACGCGCCCCTTGGCCGTACGATTTCCCCCCTGCTGTTCCGTGGGGATCTCGCCTGCTCGTGTTAAACCCCGGGGCAGGGCCTGTTTTGCTTTTAATTTTGCTCTGCAGCAGCCTCAGCGGAGCAGGGCCTAGGCAGTGCAATTTGGCCGTGAGGAGCTCCAGGCACTTCCCCAGCGCATCCCAGTCCATGGAGCCCTGGCTGTCTCCTGCCTCACTTGACAAGGGAAACTGAGGCCCCATGCAGATGCTGGAGAGGGTGGGGGCTGAGCCAGGGGTAGCCAGACCGATTTCCCCCTAAGCAGTCTCCCCTCCCAGCTGCAGGCAGGTGAGGCCAAGTGGCCTGACCTAGGTTGACCAGGCCCTGCCTGAGTCATTCCCACCCCATGTCACCCTGGGGTTAACCGTGCGGGTGCTACAGTTGTGCCTTAGCTCCCAGCACAGCCGAAGCCTGGGAGAAGAGAGGAGCTGCTCGGGTTTGGGGGGGAGGTTTGTTCTGCCAAAGCCCCAGCCTGCTACAAACTGGGGGCTGGCCCTGGAGAGGGGAGACAAGGATTAAACCGAGCTGATGGAGGAGGGTTCTTCCAGTCATGGGCTCATTTTAAAGGCAGGGGAAATGCTCCCCAGCGGGTGTGAACCCAGGTCATGCATCGTGCTGGTTTCACACTCTCCTGGTAGTGGCTTGTTTCCCCCCCTGTCACCCAGAGCCGGGCGCTGCACTTAGGGGTGTGAAACCAGCTCACCGGCCGGGTGCTGGGTGGCGTCAGACCTTCCTCTGTTGGACTAAAGGGCCTCTGGTTCTCAGGCTTTCGTGCCTGGGGGGTAGCCCTGCGTCTCAGCGATCTGGCTTTCCTGGGCCTTGAATCATTCACAGGGCTCTTCTCTGCCCCCTCTCTCATTTGTCTGCCCTGCTCCCTTCTCTTCCTCTACAACCTACTCCCCTCCGTGAAGTGGGGACAGGACCCAGGCCTCCTGATTTTCCCCCGTTGTCTCTCCTAGGCTCTCTCCGTTGGACAACGCTAGACGGGGATAGCATTTCTGCTGACGAGGCTGTTAATGAGCATGTGCGTCCACTGGCTCTTTAAGCAGGGCCAAAGGCCCAGGGAGGGCCTGTCCCGTTTGCTGTGAGCCTTCCTCAGCCTGAGCTTTACGGTCCCACCCTTGGCTGTGACACCGCCCAGCTCTGACTCCCCCGGCCTTGTCTGCGGAGGGGCATGAGGCACCCCAGGGAGCCTCTCATCCCTTGGCTGGCTGCAGTTCCCGTGGTGCACCCTTGCCCTGCTTCACCCCCGAGGCAGCCGCAGCCTGCGTAGCTGGGGAAACAGAGTGCTCTTACAGCCTGGGCCGAGTTAGACTGCGGCCCCGACCCCCTGGCTGTCCCCCTCTGGGTTCTGTAGGGGGGGCGATTTGCCCTTTCCCTTCTCCCCCCGCTGCAGCTCCTGTGAGAGGCAGCAGTCTCCCTGGCAGAGACCGGTCGGCGCTTTAATTAGCAACTCGTGGATGAAATGATCTTTTATTTGCCCGTCAGCGCTTTGAGCTTTGTTGTTTTCCTGCTTGGACCCAGCTCCTTGGCGCACCCCCCCCATCGCCTCCCATTAGGGGACCAATTCCCCATCACTTGCCCTGACCCCCGTTGCAGGCTGGGGGGCCCTGCTGATAACATCCCCCCACACACACACATTCCTCAGGCCTTGGAGCGGAAAATGAAGTTGGATCCTCATGGCCAATCCCTCAGTCTCCAGCGCCGGGCAGTGACTAGCCAGTGACCTTCTGTTGGCAGCGGTGAAGAGGGAGGTGATTTTTTTTTTTTAAATCTCACCATAAACCCCCCCCCCCCCAGCAGGAGGAACCACAGGGAGCTGTAATTTAACAGGCAGGGTCTTGATCCCATCCTGCTTTTGTCCCACCAGAATATGACAACTCTGCTGTGTTTTTCAGAGCCATGGAGGGGAGAGGTCGTTCCCATGAGCTGTGAGGGGTAAATCCCTTGACGCAACAGCGACCCAGCCAGGGGAATGGGGCGGGAACCCCCCGCCTCTCCCTGTGCATCCTGCACGCTCGTTCTGGCAGGTGGCTCTGCTGAAGAGAAAAGCAAAGCATGCGGCCCCCCCGCAGCCGGGGTTCTGCTTCTAAATGGCCCAGCCAGCGGCTGCGGCTTGACATTTTCACATGTGCCAGTGGATAAGCTGCCTGACTTTGGTTAATTTCTTAGGGGGGAGAACGGTGCTGAATCTCCTGCCTGGCTTTGAAAAAAAATCTCTCCACAGCAGTTCTCTGCTTGCAGCCCACCTGCTGTTTTCAGGGGTGCTGCTCATGTGAACGCTCTCCCAGTTGCTGTAGCAGTGTAGCTACAGGGACTCCTCCCTGGGGGCTCAGATGCAGCCACCTCTGGGGTGGAGGTGGGGAGGGGCCGTTTATACAGGGACCCCCTCACCCCACTCTGAGATGCAGCTGGTGGGGGCGTGTATTAGCAAAGCCATACAAGGAGCTGGCGAAGGAACCGAGGGGGGGGAGAGGGGGTCAGTGACACAGAAACTGGGCACCCCTGAGATAGCCCAAGCGGGGATGTCGCAGGGGGTGGAGGAAGGGGCTGGCTCCCACCCCCGCAGCCAGGTTTTTTTTAACCCTGTGCTTGCTGTTGCGGGGAGGGTTTAGAAAACTGGAATAAGAGGGGCTGCATGGAGGACTGATTTCAAGGGAGTTGCACTAGCCTGAACCAATTTAGGGCCTAATTCTCCTTCCAGTGCCCCTCATGTAAACGCCAAGAACGCCGAGAGTTCCTCAGCTGCCGTAATTCGATTTCAGTGGCTGCATCACAGCCTCTGGAGCCCTGGCCCCATTGCCTTCTCGTGGAGCGAAGCTGATGCACAGCCGTCGGGGAGCTGACCTCGTTCACTCCAGCGCTGCCAGCCTGTGTAAACCGACCTGGCCTTGCCTCTTTCAAGCACCCACCTGTGCCAGTTTTCCCTGGGTGAGCCCAGATTTTGCTGCCTTTCCCAAGTGGCAGTGAGTCGCTCAGCACCGCGGAGGACAGATGTTAGCTGTCTCCGCTACATCAGTTTCCCTGAGGCAGCCACGCGGTCTCCTGGGGAATCTTCCCACCTGACCTGGGCTTAAGGCAGGGAACATTTAAGGCTTTCAATAAAAAAGCATGGCTGGGCCAGGGCCCCGCAATCTGTGCCCAAGCACCAGAGCTGCTCAGGAACTCATGGCCTCAGGACGCTGGAAGCGGCCGCTTCCAGGATGAGGATGAATCATCACTGCTGTGTGGATGTCATTGGTTTGTAGGGAGAAACTGGGGGACAGGACTTGCTGAGGTCAAACAGGGAGATGGCATAGAGAACCCAGAAGTCCTGGCTCCCAGGCCCCTTGATCTATCCACAAGACCCCCCCCTCCCCTCCCAGAGCTGGGGATAGAACCCAGGAGTCCTGGCTCCATGAGAATCCACTTCCTTTAAACCCCTTTCAGGGGGGAGGGGGGGCCCTGTGGAAGCAGGATTTGAACTCAGGCCTCCCCCAGCTGAGACATTAACCCTTCCACTCCTCTCTGGGGTAGACCCCTCACCCCTAGCAGAGGCAGACAAAGTGCACAGGGACTTTATTGGGAGGGGTGCTGCCCTGGGACAGGTCGGGTGAGGGGGCAGAAAAGGAAGAAGGTGGGGGGAAGGTCCGGTGGGTCATCAGGAATCAGGTTCCCCAACCCTGCTCCTGGAGAACCCAGGCGTCCAGGCACGTGTCTTTGGGCAGGGGGAGCAGCCAGTCCAATCTCTCCGCTGGCCCTTGATCCCTGCAGCTCTGGGGTCAGGTGTGTCTGGGGCTCCTGTTTTCCCTGCCTGTCTCACTGGGGCAGGGGGACCCCCTTGGCCATGGGGTGGGTGCTGGTGACACATTAAGCCCCAGAGTCCCCCATACCTCAGGGCAGGAGGGGGCATGGGATGGTGCCTCCTGGGGGGCTTGCATTTGAGTCACCCCCATGGCGGGGAGCGGGATCCGGCCCCATCTGTCCGTGGGGCAGAGGCCCCCCCAAGTCTCTCAGCAGCAAGGAGACAGCGTCTGTCCCCGTTCCAGGGGGTGCTATGGGGGGGCCTTGTCAGACAGGTAGGCTACGAGCGCCACCACGGCGCTGATGTAGGTGCAGATGCCCAGCACGATGGAGAGCACGGCCAGCGTGAAGGTCCGACGGGAGGCCGCCCGGGCCCCAGGGAAATCGCCCCGGGCCGAGGCCTTGTTGGTCTGCGGGGGAAGGGAGGGTGGGTTAGCAAAGGGGGCAGGGAATCCCCTGAGACCTCCCCCACCCTGAGACTCCACCCCTGCCCTCATGGATACCCCAAGCCTCCACCTGGCCGAATACCCTGAGACTCACCCTGCCCCCCAACAGATGGATGCAGGGGCTCTCCGCTCATCTGCCCCCTACCCAACCAGCTACCTAGTCCCCCCAGCCAGATTCCCCGATCCACCCCTGTGCCCGAGTCCTGACACCCGCCATTTCCAGGCCAGATCTGCCCTCACCCCATGGGCCCTAGATGCCATTCTCTGCTCCACGCCCTAGCCAGCGCCCCACATCCCCTGACCACCTGGACCCACCTCCCCCAGGCAGCTACCCACGAGGGTTCAAGGAGAGTGTCCCAGCCCTCTGAGCTCTGGGGCTGGGAGACTGGGAGCAGAGACTGTGACCCCAACACCGCCCGCCAGTGCCAGGTGTGAGGTCACCTGAGGGATGGACCGGTTTTCGGAGGAAGGGGAAGTTATGCAAATATCATCCCTGATATATGCAGATTTATGTAAATATTCCAGAGTATACTGTGGGGGGGATCACCTGCCAATCAGCCACTAGGCTGAGGCCCAGTAAACTCATCTCCTGGAGGGGCTCCTCCCCACTCACCTTCTGGGACAGGTGGAAGGCGGCGATGCCCAGGGGCCAGAAGCAGCATAGCATGGAGAACACGGCCAGGCCCAGGTGATCCTGTGGCAGCATCGTGGCCAAGTCGCTGTCGCTGTCGCTTGAGGAGTCGTCCTGTGCGGGGGAGGGGTTAATCCGGATCTCCCCTTGCAGTCGGTGCTGAGCCCTGGCTCTCTAGCCCTCCTGCTCTAACCACTAGACCCCCCGCCAGAGCTGGGGACAGAGCCCAGGCGTCCTGGCTCCCAGCCACAGAGCTGCACAGGTGGGGCAGAGCTCTACTGATGCCCCTCAATCCCCAGGCTGGGACCATGGGGACAGGCCCCAGGCTATTGAGCTCAGTCCTGCGTGGGGGGCCCACACCTGGCGAGGGGAGACAGCGGGGAACCCGGACGGCAGGGTGGCCCCCAGTACCTAGTGCCCTCTGGGGCTGATCAGGGACCAGGGTGTGGGACTGTAACCAGCCCCGCGGCAGGCCAGCGATTTATTGACCTGGCTAGCGAGCCAGCCCCTGGAGCTGGCGGAGTAATCGCAGGCGGCTAGTGGCCTGGGTTCCCAGCCCCCTCACCTCGAACTCGGGCAGTTCTCTGTCCCCCACTTCGCAGCAGACGGTGTGAATGTCCTTCTCCAGGCAGAGCTTGTGCAGCGCGGCCGGCTCCCCGAAGGCTGTCTCGCTGTAACCCTGTTTCCTCCAGCAGGAGGGCTCCCCAGCCTTCCGTGGGGGCTCAGGGCGGGGGGCCGGCTCGGGGCTGCCCAGCGGCTCCACTGTCTTCTGCAGGGTCCCCGCGTCCAGCAGCTGCTGGGCCAGCTCAGGGGATGGCGGTGGCAGACGCCTCCAGCCGGGCCGAGTGAAGAAGCCAGAGTGCCCCCGTTGCGCTTCCCCAGCTGGGCTGCTCCGGCAGGGCTTGGCCAGCAGCGGGTGCTGCAGTTCGTGGATGTTCTCCATGCAGCCGGGGAAGACTCCAGCCCCGGGAGTGGGGGTGTGGTGGCGTCTTCGGGTCACCTCGGGGGAAGAAAGGGGTAAATATGGTAAGTTCCTTGGGGCGCAAAATGAGGAGACGCCAGGCTGGAGCCAAAGGAGGCGCTCCCTTCACTGGCAGCAGTGCTAGGCTGTTCTCCTCCATGCCCAGCACTTGGGGAAGGGAGGAGAATTGTCCCCGCGATACAGGAGTGGAAGCTGAGGCAGCAAAAGGGGCATGCCTCGCAGAGCTGGGAACGGGACCAAGGAGTCCCGGCTCCCAACCCCCACACTAACCACTAGGTCCATCTGCCCTTCCACAGGTCCCGTGCACCAGGATAAAGTTCCAGGAGAGGAAGAGACATTTGGCTCATTACTATTCTTCGATGGTGATAAACAAAAAATCCATCTGGGAAACCCCCATCTGGCCAAATCAGAGCCTCTGGGCCTTCCATTAGCTAACTGCATCATACGCCTGACATCAAATGAACAGGCAGATCAGAAAGGGCTCCTCCAGCTGGTGGCTCTGAGCAGCTCCAGCTAGACTCCAGGAGCCCAGGTGCAGATTAGACCACTGGTTGCAACAGCATGTCACTTCCTCTCCCGGTGCCTTTCAGGAGCACGGCGAAGTCTGCAGCCCAGCTGGCTGTTGTCAGAAGAGTGCTGGAGCTCCTTTCTAGTCTCCCCGGGGAAAAATGAAGTTGTTGTTACTATTAAAATACATGGGGCAGGTCCACAGTTGGCGTGAACCAGCGCAGAACCGGCCCCGTCAACGGAGCGGAGCCAATTACAGCAGCCGACACCCTGCCTCTAGGCCCATTCTTCGCCCGCTGCTCTGTTCCCACTTCTCTGCTCTGGCTTTTCCTCCCCACGTGGCTGCCGATTTAGTGCTAATGTTGCTTCAGCCAAAGGGTGAATTTTTGATCAGCAGCTGCCAGGAGAAAGGCAAGTGGTCTGGAAATCAGGGCCTCAGTGATCAGCCGGGCTGTGGGGGCGGCGGGAAGAGAACGACTGGCCCAAAAGTCATTGGGGGATGGGAGGTGGGCAGAGTGTGTTGAGGGAGGTGAGGCTCCTTTGGGGGCACCTGGAGGTGAAGGAAAGGACATGTTGAACCCCTCAGGGATGCAGACAATGGGGGATGGGGAGGAAGGTACCGTGCACCCAGTAGAGCAGCACAGGGCACTTGTGTTCATTCGTCCACAAGTCCCCCATGCCGGGAGGCCAGTTGGTGTCACTGCTGCTGACTGAGGGGGAAACTGAGTCACACAGAGAGGAAAGGGGGGGGCCCAAGGCAGCTGTGTAGTTCAGTGGCAGAGCTGGGAATGGAACCCAGGAGTCCTGGTGTCTAACCTTCATCCAGCTCTGACACACCAGACCCCCACTTCCCTTCTACAGCCAGGGAGAGAACCCAGGAGTCCTGGCTCCCAGCCCTCCTGCTCTAACCACTAGACTCCACTCCCCTGCCAGTCCACATCTACTGAATCCCGCTGCTGGAGTCCATTAGCTCCTCCTGTCCTCCAGGGCTTTGGTGAGGACTCTGTGCTGGGCCGCAGACGCTGCGCTTAGGGAGCTGCAGCCGGGCGGCGCGGTGGAGCCACGTGACTCAGCACCACTTTCAGGTGCGTGGGAAGCCGTGGGGGTGGCCAGGGAAGGTTTATCTCCTGTTCCCTGCGCCAGCTCAGCTCCAGAACATCCCCTCCCCTCTGATCAGCGAGGACCCCCTGAGATCCCATAACCCTGCGGAGCTGGGCCGAGACTGGACACGAGCTCCTAGCACCCGTTCTGTGCCCCTTGCTCCCCCCCCAGCAGAGAACACACCCAGCACTCTGCACCCTCCTCTCCCCCGCCATGCACCAGGGCAGGCCAGTCCACCTCAGGCTCCAGATCCCATCCCAGCAGCTGGGCTGCAGGACCCAGCCAGACCCAGGCTGCTGGCAGAGACCCCGGGCTGGTCCGTGCAGGGAAGGGGTCAGGCTGAGGGCATGTCACAGTCCAGCGCTCGGTCCTGGGGCTGCAACCAGCCCTGGGAGAGATGGGCTGAGCCTCACCAGCTGGGGGGCTGGCCCCACTGAATGCAATGGGGCTACGGCCGATGGACACCGGTTGGGGGGGCTGGCCCCACTGACTACAATGGGGCTACAGCCGATGGGCATTAGTTGGAATTTGGCCCCCTGCTAAGAGGTTTGGGAAGGTAAGGTGCCATCTGGCTTCCCTCACACACACTCCCGCAGGACTCGGACACCTAGGTCCATCTCCTCATCTGAAGCTTCAGGATCCCAGCCCTGAGTCAGCCCTGGGGGATCCCAAACTTTTTTGGGGGGGCTGCACAGATCCCACCACAAGTTACTGGCCCGGCCCGGTTTCAAGGCTGCCAGTCTGCCCTGGAGCCTGGTCCCCCCCCCTACATTAGCGGTTCTGGGCAGGGGGAGAAGTAGTGAATGGGGGGGGTGAGTCCAACAGCTCCCCCGGGAGAGGGGCAGGAAGGAGATTTGGCTTCTTCACCCCCCCTCAACCCCACTGACTCCCCCTCCCCCTTGTCCAGCTTTGCCCAGTGACCCCCCCCACAACAAGCAGCTGGGAAGGAAACACCCCCCGGCACCTTCCCCCCCAGGCACAGGTGGGGGTTGCTCCGCACGTCGGCCCCAGATCCCTCCGGAGGGGGGTCCTGGGAAGGGTCTGTGCTGGGGGTCAGCGCCCCCGCCCCCAGTTCTGGGCCAGGTCCGTCGTGGGTGTAGAAGGGGGGATTTAAAGTGACCGACCACAGCCGGGGCCGGGCCCCAGTGACACGTCCCGGTCCCCGGGATGCCCCTGCCCGGCCCGGCCCCCCATCTTCGCCCCCACCCAGCCGGCCGGGGGCACTTACCGGCGAGCCGAGCTCAGCGCCTCCCTCCAGCTCCAGCCCGGCCCCATCGCCCGGCCGGGGCGAATCCGGCCCCCCAAGTCCCGGGGGGGGGTCCAGCCCCAGCTGCGCCCGCCCCCCTCCGGCCGGAGCAGGGACAATCCCCCCAACCCCGTTCCCCCGCGCCGAGCCGAGCCGCGCCGCAGCGACAGCCCCAGCCGGGCTCCGCCCCCCGCCTCCCCGCGGGGCCGGCTTGGCGGGGGGGGGCGTTTTTGGGGGGCAAGCTGCTTTCTTAGCAGCATTAGGGGAGTGGCGGGGACACGGGAGAGCCCGCCCCAGTGCAGGGCTGGGAGCCAGGACCCCTGGGGGTGTCAGAGCCTGGGGGGGGGCGCCAAGGAGCCCCAACGCGCCCCCCCTCCAGCTGTGCCGGCGCCCCTCACTCCCTCCCCACAGCCCCCTGCTAGCCCAGTTCTTCTTAGTGGCCAGGGGCTTCCCTTTGCAGCCCGGCCAGTCCCAGCTGAGACCCCGCCGGCTCATTGCACCAAGGGCGAGGTTTTAAAGTGGCTCTGGCGGGGCGCGCTGGCTGCCGGGTCTCTGCATCCTTCTTTCAGAGCCTGCCCGGCTGGTGAGACAAGGGGCCCATGAAAGATTGAGGAGGCTGGAAAAGCAGAGCCGTGTTTGGGGGGGAGGGGGGGGCAGAGCCGCAGCCGGGCCGGGCTCTTAAAGGAATAATGCGCCCGCAGCCTGAGGGGGATGAATCATTCATAATCGCCTCCGTGGGAGAGGGAAGGGAACCAAACTGGCAGATGGGGGGGCTGTGGGTGGGGAGTGAGGAACCCTGGCAGAGCTGGGGGGCAGGCCGGGTCAGCCGGGAGCTGGGGTGTGGGGCCTGACCCCCCAGCAGCAGGGCATCCACTGGGCCATTTTGCCACCAGCTGTCCAGTGCATTTGTGGGGGAGGGCTCGCCAGCTCTATGGGGCGGGAATTGTCTTTCGCTCAGGGTCTGTGCAGCACCTGGCACAACGGGGCTTCGACTTGGGTCGGGGTCCTAAGATGCTTCTGTAATACACCAGTGTGAGCTGCACTTTTATTAGGTGAACTACGGTACCACCTGGAAGGGGCCCCCCGTCTCTGGGGTGGTCTTGCCCTTTGCTGGGGCCACTGGGTCCCGAGTCCAGCCCCTCCAGGAGGCTGGGGGTCACGTGAGGTGTCGGAGGATCTGTCAGGCCCTGTGGGGCACAGATGGAGCTGGGTGCCCCCCCATCCTGTATTTATCTCCCCCCAGCTCTCCCTCCCCCCTTCGCCATCTGCTGAAGCTGCTGCCCTCTGCCCACAGTGCTGGGCACCCTGCCAGCTCCCTCCCCATGGCAGGATCTGTCCCGGGGCCCCCAGCTGAGCAGCTGGCAACATCTGGCCTCGAAACCCTGCAGGACCATGGAGCCAGGCCGGGAAGGCAGCCACTGTGGGGGATCCGGTGTGGGCTGCCCAGTGCACAGCGTGGCCCCTGGCTGGCCCAGTCCCCCCCGCCCTGTTCCCAGGCCGTTCCCAAGCTCCCGCCCCCCCTTGCAGGGGATACATGGAGATGGGGCTCGTGGGCAGCTGGTCCATGGGCCCAGGCCTCACTGCCAGACCCCAGGGGGAAGTTGGTGCCTGGCTGTGGCAGGAAGGGGCAGCACGGCCTAACGGGCAGAGTCCGAGACTGGGACTCAGGAGCCAGCAGCCTCTATTCCCTGCCCTGTCTCCGCCCTGCTGGGCAAGCGGCCTGCTCGGTGCCTCAGTTTCCCCATCTACCAAGGAGGGGAAATGATTCCCCGCTTCCCTCCCTGCAAAGTGCCAACGGCTGATGAGAAGCACTGGTTGGGAGCTGGGGAAAGTTACTGGCAGCTGGCTGGGGACGGTCCAGGGGGGCCCCAGGCAGCCGCTTCTGGCAGCGGAGAATCTATTAGCTGCAGTTAATGGGCTGCTGCGAGCGTGGGGGCAGCGGGAACAAGGCGCCTGCTGCAGACTCAGCCGCTCTGCTGCCAACGGGTGTTTAGTTCTGGACAGGCTGGTTTCGCCTCGTGCACAGGGAGCCAGAACAGCCACCAGGGGCCCAGGAGTCACTGCCCCGCGGGGTGATGAATAGATCCATTTTGTTCCAGGCCTGGAGCAACCTCGCTGGGGTGTCCCTCACTCCTGACCCGCAGCCCCCTGCTAGCCCAGCCTGGGGCTCCCCGCCCCCCTTGCTCCGCTGGTGCCCCTCACTCCTGACCCACAGCCCACTGCTGGGCCAGCCCTGTGCTCCCCCAGGCTGTGTTGGTCCCTGACCCTTTTTCCGGAGACCAGCCCAAACTCCAATGCACTGGGTGCCTTTGAGCCCAGGGAGTTCCCTCCGTGGAACAAACCACGGTGGGCCCTGGGCTGGGTTCAAACTGGTCTAACTGCGATCCAGCCAGAGTGGGACCAGGCAGGGGCCACCAGCTGGTGGCCCCCCCGCAGGAGGCCCGCCGGGCTCTGTGGGCAGGAAGACAGATGTAGGTGGGGGGCCCCATTAGGCGCCTTTGTTGTCTTAGCTCCACGCTTGACGTTTTAGTTTAATTGCGAGCAGCACAAAATAATCCCAGCTGGGGGTGGGGGTAGCAACGGGGAGCTGGAAATAGTCTGGTAACCACGCGACGCTGGAGCCAAGGGTCAGCGTGACAGATTGGCTACAAGAGGGAAGCGAAGCGGTGCCAGGGATCTGTCGCTGAGTGGCAGGAAGGAGCAGTGGTTACAGCAAAGGGAGCCAGGACTCCTGGATTCTCTCCCCAGCTCTGGGAGGGGAGCGGGATCTAGTGGTTAGAGCAGGGGAGGGCTGGGAGCCAGGACTCCTGGGTTCTCTCCCCGGCTCCACCGCTGATTTCCAGCGTGACCTTGGGCACATTCCAGCTCTCTCTGCGCCTCAGTGTCCCTCTCCATAGAGGACGGTTCTCCCCCCACCCCTGCGCCATGGAGCACTTTCCGGCCCTCAGTGGGACTGAAATGCAAGCCAACCAGGCTGCTGGAATAGGTGTTTCCAACCCCTGCTGTCGTGCCCCCTTCAGGGAGCAGGGGCCCCGCAGTTATGGAGAGTGCCTGGGCTGGGAAGAGTCACTGTCAAAGGGAAGGGCCCTGGGGCTGCAGCTGTGGAGGGGGGCGGTGCCCACAGCTGAGCAATGCGGATCTCTGGCTGGCTGGAGGAGGAACGTTAAGGGCTGCACTCAGCCAATCAGTTCTCACTGATCAGTGGTGGGTGTAAGCCCTGTCTGCTTTTGGGGTGCTAACCAATTGGCACCCACCTGGGGTCAAGAGGGCCCGCCTCCAGGAGTGGCTTATTCCAGAGGTCCAGTGGAACTCACTGCCACTAGATCTTGCTGGGGCCCAGAGTTCAGCAGGATCCAACTCACCTGCTTCCCTGGTTAGACCTGTGCTGATTTAACAAAGCCAGAGCTCGGGGTGGGGAGCCACCAAACTCACCCCTGCGCTGAATGTGCCTCCCCGCCGGCTGGATTGGAACCCGCAGCCTCGAGTGACCCCCACCGGGGAGCTGCAGCAGCCATGAGGGCCTGGAGCAGGGGGGGAGGTGGGGGCTGAGCGAGGGTCTAGCTCGAAGGCAAGCTAGGGGCTGGCTGCTGGTGTGGCTGGGGGAGGGTCTCTGGCCTGGCTATGCCAGGAGGCCAGGCTGGCTGAGCAGGACAAGGGGGGGCTGATCTCAGCTGGGTCTGAGCAGTGCCCAGCACAGGGGTGGGGTGGGGTGGGGGGGCGGGAACGTTACCCAGGCAACATGGGCCATTGGGGCCTCTGCTCCCAATGGGTCTAGCCCTGCCACTAGGTTGTCAATCTCAGCTCTATGCCCCGCCCCTGGGCTGTCAATCTCAGATGTATGCCCCGCCCCAGGTTGTCAATCTCAGATCTATGCCCCGCCCCTGGGCTGTCAATCCCAGATCTCTGCCCACCCCTGGGCTGTCAATCTCAGATGTATGCCCCGCCCCAGGTTGTCAATCTCAGCTCTATGCCCCGCCCCTGGGCTGTCAATCAGATCTATATCCCGCCTCCCACCTTGCCACTCTCCGCTCTATGCCCCGCCCAAGATGGCTGCCCCAGGGCTCTGCCCCGCCCAGTGGAGACGTTCCATTCCTTTTATGACCCATCCAACATGGCGTTGCCCCCCCTCGCCCCACTCAAGATGGCCCCGATCCTCGCTGGAAGGCGGGACTTCCAACCCAAACGCCGTCACGTGTCCCCGCCAGCCAATCAAGCGTCTGCGCCGGATAGGCCCCCCCGGTTGCCGTGGCAGCGGGAGGCGGAAGAGGGCGGGAGCCGTGGCCGGCGGGCTCGGGAGCAGCGGGCGGCGCCTGGCGGGGCCGGGTGGGCCCTAGCGGGGTCTGTAGCGCCCGGTGGGAGCCGTGGGGACGGGCGGGCCGCTGGACGGGGGCGCGCACAACCACCGCGCATGCGCGGAAGGGTAGCGGCGGGTGTCGCAGGGCGCACGCGCGAGGCGGACGGCGCTGGGGAATGCGCGCGCGCCCCGTGCTATCCCGGCTTTCGCCATGCGGGGGCGCCGCGACGCAGGTGCCGGTGGCGCGAGGCTGCTGCCCGGGCCATTGGGGGAGGGAAGGCTTCCCCCAGCACTGCAGGGCGGCCCCCTCTGGGCTGGGCGCGGCAGCTGGTGGGCAGCGCACAGCCAGGCTCAGCCCCAGGCTGGCCCCCGGCACGGCCCGTCTAGCCCCGCCATCTGGCCACCCCAAGGGCCCTGCGCCGGGCGTCGGGGTCTCCTCTGAGAGACGGGCCCCGTAGCCGCGCGGCTCCCAGGCCGTGGTGGCACCCGGAGATTTTGGCCAAAGGTGGGGGGGCAATTTGCATTGCCCCAGCGGAGACGGCAGCGGAGCGGTGGGGAAATAATTGCAGCCGTCGGGCGGCAGAGGAGCCGGCGCAATGCCGGAAGGAGTGGTGGCCTCAGAGTTCGACCTGGGGCAGAGCGTCGGGACACCTGGGCCCTGTTGAGACGCCTGGGTCCTCTCCCTTGCTGTGGAGGGCAAGTGGGAGCCAGTGGTTAGAGCAGGCTGGGCCGGCAGCCAGGACCCCTGGGTTCTATTTCTCACCCTCCCCTTTGTTCCCTCCCTGCTGCAGGATCATGGCCGAAGTACACATCATTGGGCAGATCGTGGGAGCCAGCGGCTTCCCCCGCAGCAGCCTCTTCTGCAAGTGGGGAATCCACACAGGTCAGCCGGAGCCATGGGCAGGCGTGGGGCCCAGCCCGATCACAGGGCACCTTGTTGGGGGGAAGGTCTTGGGGCTAAAGGACTAGAGAGGCCCAGAGCAGGAGCTAGTGGGTTAGAGAACTGGGGGGCTGGAAGCCAGGACTCCTGGGTTCTCTCCCCAGCTCTGATGTGCTGACTTGGTGGAGCCTCCGCCCTGACTGCATCCCTCCTTCCCAGGCGGTGCCTGGAAGCTGCTCTCTGGGCTGCGGGAGGGGCAGACGCAGGTGGATCACCCCCAGCTGGACGACGTGGCCTACTGGTCCCACCCCATCGACGTGCACTTCGCCACCAAGGGCCTGCAGGGTAAGCACCTCCCGCCAAGGGGCTAGTGCGGGCGGCTGGGACACGGCTCCTGTGCATGCTCAGGACGGGCTTGGAACTGACAACGCCGAGACTGGGAGGACAAGGGGGGGCAGGGACAGTGACATCAGTACATGGGTGCTAGTGGGCCCATCTACCCTGGTTTCCCGCTACCCTGGGTCTGCCCAACAGGGCCCACCGCAGGAAGGCCGCCCGGCTCCCCTTTGAAACGATCTTTCCGTTCCTGCCCCCCATGCTCTCGGTTGCCCCCTGGAGGCTGGGGAGGTCAGTGCCTCTGCAGCCACCCGACGCAGGTTCCAGCCGGGGTGTCGAGTCCCTCTCTCCACGGGACTGATGCAGCTGAGGAGATCGGGGAAAGCCCCGGACTCCAGATAGGAACTGGAGGGGAGGGGGCAGACAGCCCTGGCTGGTTGAGGGGGAGGGACGTGGCCGCCCTGGCTCAAAGGGGGCAGGGACTTGGCAGCCTTGGCCGGGCACAATTTAGAGTCTCTCAGTGGAAGGAATTTGCCTCCTGTTGTGTGAGGCTCTGGGGGCCATTCGTTGCCCAAGTGCCGGTCCCATCTGGGGATTTTCAGCCCTGCCTGAGCTGCAGGGAAGATCTGATTGGGGAAGGGGGATAGATGCATTCAAACGGCCCCCCTGCTTCTGAAAGCTCCTCCTGTCCTCGGCTGCCGAAGAGTCCCCACGATGAATATGTGCTAGTGGCTCTGATGCAGCCCTCCGCAGGTGACTGGCTGGCTCAGGGGGGTGGGGAATGGGTACCAGCACCGGTCTGGCCCCAGGACAGGGGGGCCTGCAGGCTGGGCGGGCCAGGCATTGATGGGTCCCCTCTCTCACTGCCAGGCTGGCCCAAACTCCACGTGCAGGTCTGGCACCAGGACTCCTTCGGGCGCAGCGAGCTCTACGGGTACGGCTTCTGCCATGTGCCATGCAGCCCGGGCTGGCACACGCTGGCCTGTGTCACGTGGCAGCCCCTGGGCTCCTGGCAGGAGCGGCTCTCCCAGCTCTTTGTGGGTGGCGGGCCCCAGCTGCTCAACAGCGACCTGATCTACACCGGGGCTGACCGGTACCGCCTGCAGACCGTCGCCACCGGCACTGTGCACCTGGAGCTGGGCGTGCTGCTGCGCCACTTCGCCCGCTACGGGGTGGAGTGCTAGGAGCAGGTGAACCCCTGCCCGTGGGCCAGGTGCTCTACGGACCCCCTGCCACAGGGTGGAGCGCTCGGGGTGGGGAGTGGGGCACAGGCCCCTTCCCCTCTGGGGGGCTGGTTCCAGTCTATGTATGGTTCATGTGGAGGGCTAGGACTCCTGGGTTCTTTCCCCACCACCACTGACTCTGGTGACCTGGGGCTGGTCCCTGTGCCCCCTGCCTGCTGTCAAGTGGGGCAGCGCTGCCCCCCGGGAGTTGGCTGGGCGCTTGCAGCAAGCACTGTCCATGCAGGGCTCAGAGCCTGGGTGGGGGAGGGATCAGATCCCACAATCCCAGCCCCGTTCTGCCCCCCAGAGAGCTGCCCCCACCCCTCTGACCTGTCCCTCGGGTCTCTCCCCAGCCCAGCATTGAACAAACTCCCTTTATATAAAAAGCCTTTTGTGCTGACAGCTTTTTCTGAGCGTTTCTCTGCCTCCCCCCCTTTTCTGGTCACCATGGTCACCCCTGCAGGGGTGCAGCTGCAGAAGGGGGTGGCTGTTGACTTGTGCAGGTCCTCAGGTTCATTCCTCTCCCAAGCTGCTGCCCTCCAGAAACACCTTAGCCTGTGGAACTCTTCACCACAGGAGCCGAACGGGGCTGGTGCTCAGGGCCAGAGGACAGCCCATGGGAGGGTGATCACGGCCCCTGCTCTGACCCCTGGCTCGGGGGGGGCTGGTGGCCCCTTTGGCAGCCTCGGTGTGGCTCTCGCTTACACTCCACCTCCTGCCAGGGCAAAGCTGGAGATGCGTCCCCAGGGGTCAGTGGCTGGTGCTGTTCCAGTGTTGCCTCAGCAAGCGGCTTCCCTGGGCCAGGCCAGCCACGCATGGGCCCCAGATCAAACCCTTCCCAGGCAGCTTCCCAGAGGGGCCGCGGCCCTGGCGAACAGGGGTAGCCGCAGAGTTAACGCCACGATGGGCCCTGCGGGGGCTGGAGCGGGCAGCTGTCAGCTCCAGTTAACACCCCCCATTCTCGGGCTCGCTGCAGGGTGACAGATGCCCCCGTCCCCCCCCCCCCCGGTACCCAATCCGGCTGCTTGGCATGTGTCTCCCTTTGGAGCCTGAGTGTGTTGTGTCTGGGAGATCACAAGGAGCTGGGTCAGCAGGGGCTGTGGGTCAGGAGTGAGGGGCCCTGGCAGAGCTGGAGGTGAGGGGAGCTCAGGGCCAGGTAGTGGGGAGGGGGGGTCCTGACCCCATTCCCCCTCTCACCTCCCAGAGCCGGAGACAACCCAGGAGTCCTGGCTCCCAGCCCCCCTGTTCCTAGCCCCGGGTTCCGTGGCCACTTGGCACCAATGGCTGATGCTGGCTTGGCCCCGTGCCCGTGCCTACCTGCAGGCCTCTTCCAGCCTTGGCCCACTGACCCTGGTGGCCTCCCCGGCTCCTGCCTCCGCCCAGCCTAATCGGGGGTGAAATTCCAGGAAGCGCTGGCGAGAGCCGAGCCGGAAGCCTCCGTGCCAGCACCAGCTCGTCGTGGCACATCTGGCCTTCGCCCCTGCCCTGGCTTTGGGCCCGCACAGGGGCTGGGCTGCCAGGGTGCCCGCTGGGCTCGTTAACTCTTCTGCTCGGGGGTGAGGTGGGGGCGCTGGCTCCACGGGGAAGCCTGTTAGTCACGCGGCAGGGCCGCACTCACTCTCCAAATGGGATGCGGCTCGTCCGCAGCGGGGAGGAGCTGTGGTCCAGTGCCCAAGGGTCCAGACTTCTGGGTTCTCTCAGAGGGGAGGGGGGCCTAGGCGTTAGAGCAGGGGGCTGGGGGTCCGGACTCCTGGGTTCTCTCCCCAGCTCTGGGAGGCGAACATGCCAGTGGTTAGAACCAGGGGCTGATAATGTTGTAGGCTTTTGCCATCCTCCTCACTGCTCTTCCCCCTTGAGCCTGGCAGAGCCGCACCAGTGCCCAGCTGGGGGGCCTGAGCTGAGGCCATAGCGCTCGTTCCACATGCCGCCTGGCTGTCCCTGGTGTCCCAAGGCACTTCACTGGCAGCGTCTCATTCGTTGCCCTATCCTCCCGCCGTTGGGAGATGGGTTGAGGGGAAACTGAGGCACCGAGCGGGGCGCTGTGGATCGGAGCCAGGGTTAGAACCGGGGTCCCAGCCGGCCCGGCTTGGCAGGTCCAGGGCTCTGGTGCTGTCTCAGCTGAGCTCAGAGGAGCTGCAGTTCGGGCGCTCGCCAGCAGAGGGCACCCCAGCAGCAGTTTTGGGGTGTCTCCATTTGCCTAGTGGGAGTTGCGTGCTGGACAGCGAGGGGGCTTTGGGGTGGCCTGGAACCCCCAGCCCAGGAATGTGGGGTCTGGGGGAGCCCTATGGGGCTGGAAAATGCTGCTGGACATGGCTGTATCCCAGGGAGCCAGGCTCATTGCTGCATGGGTTTGCTAGGCCAATGTACACAGCTGGGAACCAGAATTCCTGGGTTCTGACCCTGACCCTGAGGGATTGGAGGGATCTAATGGTTAGAGCCTGGCGGGGCTGTGAGACAGGACCCCTGGGTTCTATCACTGGTGCGGTCTAGTGTTTCAAGCAGGAGGCGATTGAAGCTGGGAGTCAGGACTCCTGAGTTTCATTTCCAGCTTTGCCACTGGTTTACGCTGGGAGCTTGGGCAAGTCCCTGCCCTGTGGTGTGCCTCAGTTTCCCCATTTGGCTCTTGCTTTGTGGTGGATTAGAGGAGGGTTGCGAGGATGCGTTTGTTAATGTCTGGAGGCCTGGGATTGAAAGGCAGAGGGACAGAGCCCAGCTGCTTGTTACCTGAGCTAACAGAAAATCCCCATCCCTGCCTGCAGTACAGGGCATCTGACACACAGCTATGCTGTACCGATTCCATCCAGATGAGGGCAGCAGAACTGGGGTTATACTGCACAAAAACAGCCCATGGATCTGGGTTGAAACAGGAAGCAGTTTCCCCTCCCCTTACCCCCAAGGAGAACTGCCTTGGGGATATGAAGCCAGCAGTCCCATTTCACCAGGCTCTGCCTCCCTGCTGGGGGCTCTCCAGGTTGCTACCCCCAACCCCCTGCCTCTTTGGAAACCAACAAGGTCTTTGCTCCTGGCTGTGTGTCATGTGCCCTATAGTGCCCACGGCAAATAGGGATTCTCCTATAGTTCAGGGGTTTGCAAGTTTGGAGCAGGTGGATTCAGATTCCTCTCCTTTCCTGTCTGGCTCTGGCCCTTTCACAGCTCGGGCCCAGCCAGCGCACAATACTGCTGAGGAGCCAGGGAGCTGCGTGACTGGGTTCCGGAGCCTTTGGGTCCTTTGAACTGACCTGGGCAGCAGCCCCTGTCCTGTTGCAGTGCCCCTAACTGAAGCTGGTCCCCAGAGCGGATTTCCCTGGGATTGGGGCCGCCCCCCGGGGGCCCTGTGTACTCTCCCGACGAACCCATTCCTGATGCCTACCGCTCCCCGTTTGCAGGGCTGTGGTGGTAAAAAAGAAGTGGGTGAACTCAGCTTCCTGGGGTTCCAGGCTGGGTGGTGGTGGGCTGGGCTAAGCATCTGCGGAGATGCCCTAATGGGGACCCTGCTGCTCCACGGCTGCTCTGAGTGGTGGGTGAAGGGGCCAGAGCTGGGGGGCTCGGGACGGGAAGCTGAGTGAACGCCTGAGGCCCAAGGAAGATGTGGGACAATTCTATTTGCCTGATTCCCCTTCAGCAGTGCCACGTCTGTCCCCTGGCGCCAGCCCCAGATGTTCAAACACCCAGACAGGGGCCGACTGTGCAAACGATGGGTTTGGGGTGCTTTCTATCTGCCACCTGCTTTCTGAGCCTTTTGGGCACCCTGGGGCACAATTTGGTGCTAGCCTTACAGCCACCAGGGCTAGAAACTTACTGTTTCCTGAAGCCAGAAAGCTGAAATCAGCACGTCTCCCCGGGACTCCAGGAGCTGGAGCTTGAAGGGAAACAATAATTATCATGAGACTTGTGACAAGACCGTGAGATTTGCAACGTTGCCCGTCGGACAGGGCAGGGGGGAGCAGTCCCAGTGGAGAATCCTAGGCATGGACAAGGAAAAGGGGCTGGTGGTTGATCTGATGATGACCCCCCCTGAGGAGGGGACTGAGCCAGGACCCCCCCAGCTTTTCTCCAAGACAAGAGGCATGAATCCCCTGCCCCCAGAGCAGGGCAAGAGAGGAAGGGGAGGAGGTGGGTGGGGGGTGGAAAGTAAGAAAGGGATGGGGAAAGAGAAGTGGGGGATAGTAGAAAGTAGAAGCGAGCAAGGGAAGGGAGGTGAAGCAGTGGAGTGAAAGAGGAAAGGGGGAAGAGAGACAGAAGAGAGGCGTGGAGAGAAAGTTAAAAACAGAAAAGGAAGCAGGAGATGAAAGTCAGAGCAAGAGGAGAAGCGAGGGGAAGCCGAGCGGAGAGGCAGGAAGGGGGGCCAGGGAAAGAAGGAGGGATAGAGAAAGCCGGGGGGAGGGAGGGAGGAGAAAACGGAAGAGAGGGAAGGCGCTGGGGACCGGAGCAGCCCCGGGGGCTCCGTCGAATTGGCCGTGCCGCGCCAGGCGCCTGAGAGATATACGCAGCTAAGCTCTGGGCTTGCCCCCCCCCGCGCTCATTTCCTGGGTGGGGCTGGGCACAGGCAAAAGCCTTTAAAAGCCTCCAGCCCCAGCTCGCTGGAACCAGCAGGTCCCAGCAAGCGCCAGGGAGCGAGGAGCTGGGCTGGAAGCGGGTGGGATCTGTCCGGCTGGCCTGACCCTGGGGTCACGACTGTGTTCCCATCCAGCCCGATGTGTCTATGAACCCTCTGGGCTGGATGCCAGTTAGGCCCGGCTGAGTCTCTGCGTGGCCCCATCCCCCCGGCTGACTGGGCACGAGGAGGGGGCACGAACCGGGACGTTGTGTGGCCCATGGACCTGGCCGGCGGCTGGCGACGTCGCTGGGGTTCCCTCTGGCTGCTGCGGGCCTGCATCCCCGGGGGCAGGCGCTAGATCGACCCCGCCGCACGCAGAGGAAGCCGCTTGTCAATCGCCAGCCCCCCCGTCGTGGGGAGGCCATGGGGCCGTTCTTTCTTTTCCTCCTGGGCCTGGCGCGGCTGTGGGCAAGCCAGGCCCTGTCCACCTGCAAGACCATCGACATGGAGCTGGTGAAAAGGAAGCGCATCGAGGCCATCCGGGGCCAAATCCTCAGCAAGCTACGCCTTGCCAGCCCGCCCCAGGTGGAGGGGGAGGACGCCGCGCTGTTCCGCCTGCCCGAGGAGGTGATGTCCCTCTACAACAGCACCCGCGACATGGTGCGGGACATGGCCCGCCAGCAGGAGGCGGCGCAGCAGTGTCAGAGCGCCCCGGACGAGTACTACGCCAAGGAGGTGCACAAGTTCACCATGCTGCCCGTGAAAGACGGTGAGAGACCCGGGGTGGGGATCTCGGGGGGTGGGGGCCTAGTGCTTAGAGATGGGGGGCTGGGAGCCAGGACTCCTGGGTTCTGTCCCCAGCTTTGGGAGGGCAGAGGGGTCTAGTGGTTAGAGATGGGGGGCTGGGAGCCTGGACTCCTGGGTTCTGTCCCCAGCTCTGGGAGGGCAGAGGGGTCTAGTGGTTAGAGATGGGGGGGCTGGGAGCCAGGACTCCTGGGATCTGTTTCCAATTCTGCCACTGACTCTCTGTCTGACTCAAGGCAAGTCCCTTGATTTCATGGGGCCAAGATGATGCCAGGTGTAAGTCCGTCGGTGCTGAAGGGGCATGGTGGGGTAACAGTAAAGGCTCCTGGGGCAGGCAAAGCGTCAACCTAGGGCTCTGAGATCTGCGAGACATGGGCACTTGGTCCTTACCGGGCAGAGTTAGCAGCACAGGACAGTGCCCATCTGGATCAGAGCAGGGGCCCATCTACCCCAGTATCCCGTCTCCCCAGTACCGGTTACTTTAGAGGAAGGTTCCAGGAAGATAACGATGGTATAACCTGTCCTCAGGGCAAGTCCCTTCCTGGCCCTGCCGCTTAGAGATCAGCCGATACCCTGAAGCTTAAGTGTCCGTAGCCGTGTTGGTTATTGTTTAACCCTCGGCATTCCGTAAATGTCTCATCCTTGTCTGAATCCTGCCGAACCTTTGGCCTCCGTGGGATCCAGTGACAGTGAGTTCCACAGGATAATGCCGTGGGGTGGGAAAACAACATCCTTGTAATCCGTGGGGAATATTTCCGTCCTTTCAGTTTTGTAGAATTACTCTTTATTATGTGTGTGGTGGGAGCGCTTCGAGCCCCTGACTGAGATCAGGGCCCCTTTTGTGCCCAGGCACTGCACGGACCCCGACCCAGATCAGGGCCCTGTGACCTGGTTCTCAGTCACACTTGGGCCCCTTTGGGGTGAGATCAACCCCCTGAGAATCTCCTCCACGCAGGGGCCTCCTGAGGTTGTCTGGGCCTGCTTCCAGCATAGGGGGCAGATCGGGGGCGTGGCTGGAGCACGCTGCATGGTGGCCATTCCCTGCCCCCCAGGATCCATCAGGGGCAGAGAGTGAATTAGAGCAGCCCAGAGGCTACTGTAGCTGACACCACAAGGCTGAGCAGGTCCCACAATGTAGAGTGCAAAGGGTTAAAGCAACATTAAGCCCCCCTCTGCAGAGATGGGGGGAGCTGAGTCCCAAAGGCAGGTTCACCCGCTGGGCCTGGCCTTTCCAACAGTTCCCTCCCCCAAAGCAGGATTTGCCAGTGGAACCCTCTGCCACTAGGTCTCCTTGGGAGCCTGGGGCTGGGAGCTGAGCCTGGCAGGCCTTGGCTGCAGAGAAGGAGGCTATCCAGTGAGGGTTAGAGCAGAGCGGAGAAGCTGGGCAGGCCTCGACGCCCCTATGCTGCCCCCTAACCACTGGCGGGCAGGTTATTTCATCAGTGTCCAGTGTGAGGAGTCCCTTGCGCCTTCCCCTGAGGGAGCTGCAGCAGCTGGGATACCGGGCTAGATGGGCCCCTGCTCCAATCCAGTCTGGCTATTGCTACCTCCTGAATTGTTTTATTGTGCAAGTCACAAGGTCTGGAGACTTGGATGCCTCCAAATCGGCACATCCCAGCTGCCTTCCCTCTCGGCACCGGATCACAACCGAGCCCGGCTGCCGCCCCGACCCAGACTCCCTCCCTGTTCCTATTTCCGCCCCCAGGAAGCTCTTTGCGGAGAGTAATAATGTGTGATGAAGCTGTCTCAGGCCGTGGTGAAATGTCCCAGCCCTTCCTTGCCCTGGGGCCATGTCTCAGCGCAGAGCTTCCAGTTGTAACTGCTGCCTGGGCCTGCCGGATCAGCTGCTGTCTGCACGGGATGGGTTATGGCCCGTGAAGGGCTCTGCCTCGGGAGCGGTGGGTGTCCACAGGAGCCCAGGGGATTCCCCCCCCTTTCCCCAGAGCCGGCTCAGCACATCGGGCCCTGGCAGGCGCTGTCTGCCTTTCCACAGCAGGGATGCGTTTGCCAAGTCGGAGCCAGAAGCCAGTGCCTGGGCTCCCCGGCAGCGTCTAGAGATACTGTGATATTACGGTAGTGCCTACAAGCCTCATCTCTGCCCAGGGCCCTGTTGGGCCAGGCGCTGCACAAACCCCGGCCGAGATCAGGGGCCTGGCGCACCAGGCGCTGCACAGACCCTGTGCCCAAGAGCTCTCCGCCTGACCTGTCAAGGGGGGCTCATTTTCCCCGTTGGAGGGCTGAGGCCCCGGGCAAGGACCGATCTCCGGTCATACAGTCGGTGGCTGAGCTGGGAGCAGACCGCAGATCCTCTGGGGTCCAGCGCTGCGCATAGCCCCTCTCACCCTTATCTGCCAGGTGCAGTGTCTGCCGCAAGCTGCTGCCTGGCCCGGCTGTGCTGCAAGGCGCCAAGCGGGGCCGTGGAGGTTGAGGGGCCGTGGGGGGCTTGGCGCACACAGGGCTGAAACTGCCACCAGCCACAACGTCACTATCGCCAGGACCCTGCCCGTGTGGGGCTGAGCCGAGGGCACAGCTGGGGCTCCAGGAGCCAGGACTCCTGGGTTCTGCCTCTGGCCGGGCTGGGGCTCAGCACAGAGTCCTGGAGCAGCCGAGGATTGCTTGGGGTCAGGAGCCCTGGGAGTGAAGTACAGGGGTTAGAGCGGGGCAGCTGGGTGCTAGGACTCCTGGTCCTAGCCCCTGCTCCGCCACCGATTCGCTGAGGGAGCTTGGGCAGATCACGTCCCTGGTGTGTGCCTCAGTTTCCCATCAGTGCCTGTGAAATTAGGGCTCAGATACCGACCCTGGGTGTCCGGATGGCTGAAGTGGTTGGGGACATGTGGGGCTGAGGCGAGTTGTTCCTGGTGGGCCCCAGGGCCCGTGGCCAGTTATGCCATGGGAAAGACAGAGGTCAGACCCCAAATCTCCCCGCACAGGCCAGGTAGGTTAAACACCTTCCAGACAGGCCCACTGCCGCCAGCCCCCCTCCTTCCCGCCCCCCGGGCATATGTCTGGGGCGCTGCCCTGGACCTCCAGCACAGCTGGGGAGAGTGAAGATGGGGGGGCACTCACCCAGCCAACCACTGCAGCAGGGATGGGGATAGAACCCAAGTGTCCTGGCTCCCACCTCCCCTGCTCTTGCCACTAGACCCCACTCCCCTCCCAGAGCTGGGGTAGAACGCAGGAGTCCTGGCTCCCCGCTCCCTGCAGAGCCACCAAGGCTGCATCTAACAGCCTGGCTCATGGCTGGTGCGTGCAGAGCGAGGTGTCTGGCCAGGCCTCCCTGTGTGACGCCTTCCCCCCCCACGCCTCTATGCCCCAGCCCGGCCCCCTTGCCCAGTGTGCCCGCCCCCAGGGCCGAGTCGTTCCAGCTCCAAGCGACGGTTCCACAAAGCGTCTTTAGTGTGAGCGGCCGGGGCCCAGTTACTCAGCAAACCACAGAGCTCAATGCATCCGGCCAGAGCCATGTGTTGTGTGTGAGCTGGGGGGGTTGGGAGCCAGGACGCCTGGGTTCTATCCCTGGCTCTGGGAGGGGAGTGGGGGCTAGTGGTTAGAGCAGGGGCAGGGGCTGGGAGCCAGGACACCTGGGTTCTATCCCCGGTTCTGGGAGAGGAGTGGTCTCCAGTGGTTAGAGCAATGCCAGGCGCTGCACAGACAAGCTGCTGGCGGGTTCAGGGACAGGCGGGGGCTTGCGCCCGGTCAGGGAGCTGGACGGTCAGGGACTCGCCCATGGACAGTCGAGGCAGAGCGGGGAATTAAACCCAGCTCTCCTGAACTCCAGCCCAGCGTCGCCAGCACCAGGCTGTGCCCCCGTGCCAGCCCCTTGGCGCCAGCCCCAGCAGGGGGGACGTGTCAAATGTCTGCAGAACTAACCTCCCCCCCACAGCTTCCTCCTTCCCTGGAGTCTCTCCTCCTCGCTCGTTCCTCCTCCCCGCCTTTTCCTTCGCTCTCCTTTGCTTGCGTCCCCTGCTCTCCGGCCAGGCGTCCGCACTGGCTCCCATTCATTTCTTCCTTCACAGCTTTCCGGCCTTTGCCGGTTCGTTCCCGTCACCCGCTCGCTGCTTCTCTGCATTCGCTCCTTCCTTCCTCTCCCGGCTCAGCCCTTGGCTCTTTCCTCTTCTCCTCCACGCTCCGTGCTCTCCCCTTTCCCTTTTCCCTCTCCTGCCAGCCGTCCCTCTGTCCAGCCGTCCCCTGACTGTTGTATATTCCCCAGGCCCATTCAATCCTTATTTTACCCCCGGCCCTGGCCCAGGGTGCAGGGGCCGAGGGCACGTTGGCTGAGGTTTTGGCCCAGCCACACCTGGTGGGGGATGGGATGGTGTGAAAAGCCCTTTTGATCCAAAGGGAAAATGGCTTAAAATAGCCTCTTCCTGCCGTGTGTGTGGGGGGAGAGGCAGAGCGTGGCCTGGGTGGGATGTGGCAGGGGGAGGCATTTGGGGGATGAGGGGATATGAGGCCAAGAGGAGAGGGGAAGGTGCGGGTGGGGGGACAGGCGCAAGTCTGCGGGGAGGGGAATGTGGTGTGGGAGTGAGGGGCACCGAGCCCCAGCTGGGCTGGCAGGGGGCTGCGGGTCGGGAGTGAGGGGCGCCGCGCTGCATCCTCACGCCCTGTCTCCCTGCAGCCAGCTACAAGGCGTGGGAAAAGACCAGCCACTCCACCTTCTTCCTGTTCAACGCCTCGCAGGTGCGGGCGCAGATCAGCAGCGAGGCCCTGCTGCACCGCGCCGAGCTGCGCATGCTGTCCCAGAAGCTCTCGTCCGACAAGGGGGACATGGAGCAGCAGGTGAAGCTGTACCAGGTGCGCTGGGGCCCAGGGGGAGAGGGTGGGGGAGGGCTGGAGCAGGGGAGGTGGGGCTAGAGGAGATGGGCGGGGGCATGGGCGGAGTCTAGTGGAGAAGGGGGCTAGAGCAGTTGGGGGTGGAGCAAAGTGAGTTGTGGGCGGGGCACAGAACAGGTGGGAAGAGCACAATGGATTGTGGTGGCGCATGGGGGCTGGTTGGGGTGGGCAGGGCCTGTGGGTTGGTCTCTGGGGTGGGTGGGGCTAGCTGGGAGCTGGATGGGTCCTGAGGGGCAGCTGGGCTGGGCACCCACCCCCGGCATGCTGGCTCACGCCCGTCTCCCCGCAGTGCTACGGGAACAAGTCCCAGCGCTACCTGGCCAGTCGCTCGGTGCAGCTGGGGGCCGAGGAGTGGCTGGCCTTCGACGTCACCGACGCCATCCGCCAGTGGCTGAGCAGCCAAGGTGAGGCGGCCCCCTCCGGACACACCGTGCCCCCTGTGCACCCCGGGGCGTGTGAGTGACCTGGGCACCCAGTCCCCCAGACCCAGCGCAGCGTCCATCCTTCCCGGTCCTCTCCAGTCCCCATCCCTGCGCTGGGCATCACCCTCCGGGCTGCTCTAACATGAGCTGCGCCCCCATGGGCTCTGGCCAGAAGAGAATAGCCACAGCGCAGCGGGGTCTAGTGGTTAGGAGGGGGGGGGCTGGGAGCCAGGACTCCTGGGTTCTCTCCAGGCTCGGGGGCTTGCCCGGTTTGTGAATGGAGGGGAGGCGTGGGCAGGGCTGGTTGTGCCTGCCATTCCCCTCCCTCTGCCACTGCAGGGGGTCTCGCCACGCATGGGGCAGGCCCCCCCGCCCTTGCACATTCTCATGGCCCCTTTGCCTCTTTCAGCGGCTGTGGAGGTCTTTAAACTGAGCGTTGACTGCTCCTGCGAGCCCAACAGCCCCCCGGAAGAGCTGAAAGTGACCATACATGGTAGGACACCTGGGTTCAATCCCGTGCTGGGAGGGGAGTGGGGTCTAGTGGTTAGAGCGGAGGTGGGCTGGGAGCCAGTCGCCTCAGCATGTACCTCGGTTTCCCCTGCTTGCAGTGGGTCATGCAGAGGAAACGCTGAGACGCCCCCTCCCTTGCTTCCGCGGCCCTTGGTCCCTGGGTGTCATCCAGAGGCCCTGAGCTGCCAGGCTCCCGGGCTGGGCCCACGGGGGCCTCCTCCCACCCTGAAAAGCCTCCCCTGAGGTGTGCCCTTAGGAGGGGTCCCCACCCCCTGCCAGCGAGCCCCTCCACCCTGCACGGCCCCACAAGAGGGAGAGCGGAGCTCAGGCTCCGTGGGGCTGAGGCTGGGCAGGAGGTTTGGGGGATCCCCATCCGACACGCCCCATTAATGGGGACTCCATCCCTTCAAGGCTTCGAGAAGAAGCGGGGGGACTTGGAGACTGTGTCCGCCACGGCCCAGAAGCTGCCCTACGTGCTGGTGATGACCACGCACGAGGAGCACGCCAGTCATCTGCAGAGCTCGCGTCACCGCCGGGGGCTGGACACCGACTACTGCTTCGGGTGAGTGTGGGCCCGCTCGCGGGGGGCTGCCTGGGGGCATCGCGGAGGACACCGATCTGGGACACCGCAGGGGATGGGCAAACACAGGTTTGAGCAGGCAGTGGGGAGATCTCCCCCTTCCCATGAGGCTGCCCTTCTCGGGCATCGCTACATCCCGTCCCGGGGCACAGAGCTGAGCCCTGGGACCCTGCACCCCAGAACCCTCCGGTCCTGCCGCCAGCCCTGGACAGCTCCAGTGTCTGTCAGCTGGAAGGAGAGCGGGGTCTAGTGGTTAGAGTGGGTGTAGGGGCTGGGAGCCAGGACTCCTGAGTTCTCTCCTGGCTTTGGGAGGGGAGCAGGGTCTAGTGGTTAGAGTGGGGGGGTCTCTCCTGGCTCTGGCTGCCTCCCCTCTATTGGGCGTGGTATTGATGCCCCGATGGGTCCCCTTCCTGCAGGACGGAGGAGAAGAATTGCTGCGTGCGGCCGCTCTACATCGACTTCCGCAAGGACTTGCAGTGGAAGTGGATCCACGAACCCAAGGGCTACATGGCCAACTTCTGCATGGGCCCCTGCCCCTACATCTGGAGCTCCGACACGCAGTACAGCAAGGTGGGGCGCCGGGGCAGGGCTGGGAGCCGGGACGCCTGGGTTCTGTCCTGGCACGGGGAAGGGAGAGGGTCCCGTGGCTCGGGCAGGGAGCCAGGCCTCCTGGGTTGGTTCTTGGGGAAGCCCAGTTTGCAGCTGGACTCGAATGTGAGTTGCCCTTCCCGTGGCACTGGGTGGGAGCTCTGGGGACCCTCCCTGATCACTCCAAGCTGCTGCTGTCCCCAGCCTGTCGCTCTCCCGTCCCTCCAGCCTGGTGTGGGATCGGCCTCCCCAGGTGCCCTGGCACCCTCAACCCCCACCCAGGCTGACTTGGCGCCGCGGGGAGACGCCCCCTGGCCAGGCAGGGAGGGGTGAGCTGCAGCCAGGGCCGCAAGACTGGGAAGAACCCAGCACCGGGGGCCACCTGCCTCTCTCGGCATCCAGCGATCACCCGGCCTCTCCTTCTGGCGAAGGAGAGCAGCTCCAGAAGGGGGTCCCCCTCCACCTCAGCCCCCCTGAAGGGAAGAGGCCCCGTTTCCCACTCCCCACCCCCGGGGCCAGCCAGTCCCCCAACAAACACCGAACTAGCCTTGGCTAATTTTCCGTAGGTCCTAGCGTTATACAACCAGCACAACCCTGGAGCCTCGGCCACGCCGTGCTGCGTCCCCCAGGCCCTGGAGCCCCTGCCCATTGTCTACTACGTGGGGCGCAAGCCCAAGGTGGAGCAGCTGTCCAACATGATCGTCAGCTCTTGCAAATGCAGCTGATCGCCCGGGCAGGCGGGCTGCTGGACTCCTGTGGGGCGGGGTCGAGAAGAAAAAAACTCAATCCTCTCCTCCCCTGAATAACGAAGGGGGCGGGAATCATGGGGGCTTTTTAAATAAGGTTTTGTGGACTCATTTGAATTTCTATTCATTGTTTGTTTGGGTTTTTTTTTTTGTAAATTTCCTCGGTGTTTTTGGGTGAAAATCTTGAATTATTTGTAATTTAAAAAAAAAAGGGGGCGCGAGAGAATTATTTAAAGAGGTTTCGTTTCATGGTTGGTTTGACCGGAAATCCTTGGAAATCCGCTGCTGCACCCCACCGATATTCGGGCCGATGAATAGGTCGCGCCGTGGCTTTAATGTATAACTGATGGGCGGGGCCTGTGGTGTGGTGGCAGCCCAAGTCGAAGGCCATTGGAGGACACGGGGAGGGGCGGATGCTGACACAGTGCGTGCGTGGCCTGAGCGCCATTGGAACCTGCTGGGTGTGTGACTCCGCCCCCTCGTGCAACATGGCTCCGCCCACAGGATGTTTGACTCTGCCTCCTCACTAGGGGGCCTGCCTTCTGTTCTATTGTCGACTAGGCATTGGCTTGGCAGCCACAGGGGGTGGACCCCGCAGGCAGTGTGACTCCACCCACACAAGGTGACCCCTCCCACCCACCACATGGCTCCACCTCCAGACCCCAAGCCCCGCCTCCTCAGGGGAGCCCATCTGCTGCTCTGCCACGTGACTGGGCAGCACGAGCAGACCACATAGCTCTGCCCACTGGACGTGACTGCCTCCAGACATCTGGCCCCGCCTCCTCACCAGACCATCCCCCACCTGCTCCGGAGGGGGCTGGCGGAGGGGAAAGGACAGGGGAGAGGGAGGTTGGCACGTGGGGGACGGGCTGGCTTTGCTCCCCGTGGCTCATGGTAGCTCGATTTGGGGCCATCGCGGCTCCGCTCCAGACAGCCCAGGATGCGGGTTTCTAGTCTGACCCCTCTGGAGGGACATCAGACCCCCTGGGCCCCTGCCAGCCACAGCACAAGCGCCCCACTTCCCGCTGCTCTAACCACCAGGCATCACTCCCCACCGTAGCAGGGCTAGAACCCAGGAGTCCTGGCCCCCTGCCCCGGCGTGTGTGGGGTGTTTGGAGCTGGCTGCCCCCCCTCTGGCGTCAATGCAGGATCCCCCCCAGCTGCCGCCCCGGGTGCGCCCCGGGCAAGGGCGAGGCTGTGCCAGCAAGGCCAGCGCAGGGTCTGTGCCCAGGCTGCCCTGTGAGCCAAGCCAGGCTCTGGGCAGGGGGCGGCGCCTGCAGCTCAATCCCTCCGTCCCAGCCCTGCGGGGGGCACGTGGGCATCTGGGGCCCCGTTCGCTCCTCAACCCTCTGGGATGGGAGCCGCCAGCGCCTGGGCCAGCAGCACCGTCTGCTGAGGAGCCGCCCAGCCCTGGCCACCCACCCGCTACACGCCCCCCAGCCAACTTCTGGCCCCGTACGGGCCCCAGCCAGTCTCGGCCCCATACATCCCCCACTAGCCGTCCCCGGACCCCCCAATCAAGCTACCTTGCTAGTGTCATGGCAGAGGGCTAGGTTGGCCAGCTGGCCGGAGCCGGATGGCTGGCTGGATGGACAGACAGAGGGCTTAGGAGGTGTACGGTGACCAGCCAGCATAGGCGCTAGCAGCCGGGGGTCTGGGCCAGCTCTGGCCGGGGGCTCGGGGGCCTGCGTCTCGCTGGGCCCCACGTGCCGGCTCATTTGGCGGGTCACACGGGCTGCTCCGGAACCGCACAAGGGCTCACGTCGCCTGCTGCCAGCGGGTCAGAGCCAACGCTCGGCCCAGCCCCATGTGCCTGCCCCGCGGAGCCAGGCATCTGGGGGGGACGTCCCAGCCTGCCTGTAGTGGGGCGAGGAGAGAGTGTCAGGCCATAGCCCTGCCCCCCTGCCCCGCCCCCACTCTGCTGGGGCCCCTCACTCCTGACCGTCCGCCCCCCAACTCTCCCCCCCCCACTTCTGTCAGTGCCCCTCACCCCAGCCCATGGCCCTGGCTGGCAGCAGGGGCCTATTGTCCATGTGCTAAAAAAGCCCCATGAAGTTTCCCCTTTTCCCGGGGGGGGGGAAGTGAAAGCAACGTGCTCAGTGGCTCAGCATTTTGGAGGGGGAGGGGGAATCACACTCGCTAGAGCTGCCCCCAGGCCCCACAGGGACCATTGCATTGGGGGGGGCTGGTCCATGAAGTCCCCCCCCACCTACTAGTCAGTGGCTGCAGCCAGAAGGCCAGTGGGAAGAGGAGGGGGTCCACACTGGGGGCTGTGGCGCTGGGACCAATGGGGCAGGGATGTGGGGAGGCCCAAAGCTTGAGCCCCCCCCAAATTCTGGCCCCCTCAAACTGCAGCCGGAGCCCTGAATTCCAAATTCCTCCCCCCCCATCCATCCGCTCCACTCACCCATCATGGCACTCCCCCCCCCAGTGCCATCCTGCCCTGATCCCAGGTCCCGATCCTGCTCCTGGGTCTGGCCACCTCCCCACCAGGGCCAGCCCCCCAATTCACCATGCCCCCCAATGTCCCTTAAACACCTTGCCCCCTGGAGCCCAGCTCTTCTGCCCCACAGTGGGGCACAAACAGGGTGAGTGTTTCTGCTCCCCTCCCCCCCTCCGGAACTGGGCTGAGACCGACCAAGCTCATCTCACACATGGCTCCAGCTGGGAGCTGAGGCAGGCAGAGGATGGGGAAGCCTGGCTCTCCCCTTCCCCCAAGTGTCCCTGGGCTGGCGGGATGCTAGGGCCCAGCGGAGGCCCTGAATTGACATGTGGGGCACAGGGAGGAAAGTCCTTGTCCCCCCCCTCCACCCACCCGGCTGGCATCCCAGGCTGCAGGGGGCAGCAGGAGAGACGGGGCTGAGCCGCATCTGGGGAATGGAGCAGCATTCCCGCCCCCTCCCCCTGCGCCCAGCCCTGAGCTCAGCACTGCAGTCTGCCCAGAGCCCAGGCGTCCTGGCTCCCAGCCCACCACAACCACTAGGTCCCACTGCCCTCCCAGAGCCAGGGAGAGAACCTAGATGGCCTGGCTCCCAGCCCGCCCCCTCCCCCCCTTGCTGTAACCACTAGGCCCCACTCCCCTCCCAGAGCCAGTTGTAGAACATGAAGGCTCGGGAAGGCGCTGGCTTGGCCCAGGTTGGAAGTGTCGGGGGCGGGGGGGGGAGACGTGTGTGGTGGGGATCTCCCAGCTGACATCTCCCCTTCCCTAGAGTGTCTGTGCCAGGCTGCCCCCCAGGTCAGGCATTCAAGGCGGGGGTGGGGCGGTGGCAGGCTGGGGCTGACCCAATGGGGGGGGAAGCAGGGGATCTAACTCTTGCCCCCACCCCCGGGAAAGGCCTCTGGCTCCCATAAACACAGGAGCAGCTGTGGAGTTTGGGGCGGGGTGGGGGTGTTGGGTGAGGTGCAAACAGGCTCCGTCTGCCACACCAGCTTCAATCCAGAGTCAACCCACTGAGAGCCCACTCCGGCCCTGCCCCCATTTGCAGTCGGGCGGAGGGGGGGGAGGGGGAGGCTCTGGCTTGACCCTGGGCAGAATCCAGCCCTGACCCCATGGGGCTGCCCGAGATAAACTGATATACTGTAGCTCCCCTCCGAGTCCCAGCTGTGGAGCAGGCCCTTGCTGTCCCAGGCGCTGTATAAACACAGGCTAAAACGCCCGTCTGTGATTCGCTCAGCTCTGCGCCCACCTTCCATGGGTAGGGCAAAGGGGAAACTAGGCGCCAATTTCTCCTGGTAGATGGGTTTTTTTGTGGCCTGTGCTGCTCAGCGCTGGACTGAGACCCCACAAACTCGTTCCACCCACCCGCCGACAGCTGGGGAAAGCATTTGCTTGCTCTTGACTTGGCCTGGAGTTGAACCGGAGCCCTGGAGGTGAAAGGCTTTGGTTAAATAGCGCTTAAAAAAACCAACAACCCAGCGCAACATATTGATATTAAAACTAACAATGGTGCTTTTCCGCTCCCTGTTAAAGCCGTTCCCAGTTGTATCCTGCGCCCGGTAGGAACATCTCTCTTGGAAGGGGGATGAGCTCCCTGGAACATCTGGAGGCTGGGCTGTGTTCCAGATGTTCACCTACTGTGTTAGCGGCGAGCACCGGTGGGCGGCGTGTGGTGTCGTGAGCAGTCGGAGGCTAAAATTGCCCTAGGAAAATAAACAGCAGCCACAATTATTCCATGGCTTAAAATAGGCCTTCCTGCCGCTTCCTCTGCGGCTGGGTTGCTAACATCCCGCATCCCACCTTTATAATCGCCAAATGGAAACAAACAGCCCCAAGTTCCCAGCCCTCCATGGGGTGAGGGCACCAAGGTGGATGAATGGCCACTGCACCAAACCAGGGGCATCCGGGCTGAGGTGCTGGTCCCCAGCGTGAGCCGCTGGCTGATAAGCAAAGCAAAAATGAAGCCAGCCTGCGGGCTAAGTCTGCGGGTAGCTTAAATGACGCAACACGCCATGCTTTGAGATCGGCATGTGAAAATGCCGATCCATGCGCTTGGTGTGACCGTCAGGAAAGACAGGCAATTCCAATGCAAAAAACTTAGTTAAGGTCGCGGGCTCATGAAGAAATCATGAAGACAGCCACACAAATGTGTTTCTAGGCAGATCAAATGCTCCAGCATAAAGTGTTTTGAGCTCTGAGGATGACAATGAACCAGGCCTTATTAGCAATAAAAATGACAGATTCCAACGCAAAACACTTTGTTAGTGTGCAGGTAAGGCTGCCGGCTTAGAAAGCCATACAAAAGAACCCCTCAGCAAAAAATGTCCTTAAGCCTTGAGATCTGCGGGTGAGAACGCCTGGAGAAGAGCAGGGGGGTGTTATTGGGAAAAAACTAAGGAAATTCCAATGCAAAAACTTTGCTATGGTGCAGTTACAGCAGCAGGGGTTTGAAGGCAGGTTACCTTTCAGGGACCAACCCTCCAATCTGAGCTTGGGACCAAAAGCCCAGGAAGCAAGAGATGTGCAAAGACAGCTAGAGCTTTGCTGCGCACAGCTTGAGCAAGCTCTCAGCCAAGCGCCAAGCAGCCGCTTCCTGACGCTCAGGTCCTTGAAGTGTCTTGAGCTGAGCCATCACTGGCCCCTTGGGAAAGTCTTGGCCTGGGGGAATTTTGGAGGTGGCCGGGCTCAGATCCCCCTGCCCTGCTGCGGTCTGCGAGGCCAGGGCAAAGCAGGCATGAAATGCTCCTGGGGCAGCCGACGCTTTGCTGCTGGTGCGAATGGCCGGGCTCGATGGCAGAGCCTTGGACCCAGCGCTGGCACTCCCGCCCGAGACTGCGGGTCTGATTCCGGGACACGTGCAGGCCCTTCTGAAGGGAGGAATTGCTCCTCCTGCTTGGCTGGTGTGCAGCTGTGCCAGGCAGCTGGCGAACTGCCCCCCGTACTCCAGCGCCGCAGCCACGGGAGGGGAACGATCTGCCCAGTTTGGGGTGATTCGCCAAACGTGGTCGATCAAATGGCAACTGCAGCACGTGGCGCTGGCGGGGGCGGGGGTGGGGGGAGCAACCTGGTGCCAGATAAAAATATATTTCCGGCAAGAATAAAAAAGGAGAAATAGCTGCATCATGGGGTGAGGAAATGACGCTTCCTCTGCCCCCTCCCCGGCCTGTCAACCCCAAGCAGGGCAGGAAGTGACAGTGAGAAACCAAACTGCTCTGAGCACAGAGTACAAAGGGGTGGGTAATTCCTGTCAGCAGGTTTCACAGGCCAGTCACCAGTGCAAACAGGCCCCCCCCCCTGCGAGAGAGAGAGACAGACAGACAGACACACTCACACACAGAGAGATGTTGTTTCCTGCCTGCATCTCTCTCAGCTGCGATGATACAAATAAACGTGTCAGTTTCCTTTTTGTTTCTCCTCAATTTCATTTTGCAGAAGCTGGGCCATGAACTTCAGGGTTCGCTGGACCCCCTTAGTCATCTACAGGCTGATTAGACAGACAGACAGACAGACAGATGGGGGCATGGAGACAGACAGACAGACACAGACGGGGCTGGACACACAGATAGACAGACGGGGGTATGGAGACAGACAAACAGATGGGGGTATGGTGACAGACAGCTGGAGTCTTTCTGGGGACTGACACGAGTCTGTTGCCCTGCCGGGGGCTGCAAAGCTGTGGCCGTCTCCCCCCGGCCAGCTGGCTGGCATCTCTGCCGCTGTCCTGGCCAGGCGGGAAGGGCAGGGAGGGTGGGTGGGGCTGCCCAGCACCGTGGCACCGGAGCTGGGGGCTGTTGGTCAGCACCAAGCGCCCGGGGGGGGACCCAGAGCTGCACAGGGCAGACCCCCTTTGGCAGCGCGAGCTGCCTGCCTTGGCAGGGCCATGGCAATGTGCTGGAGCGATGCCCGGCTACCACTGCCCCGCCCTGAAAGCCGGAGATCATTCCCTGTCCTCGCCCACGCCCCCGTCCGTCCGGCTAGCCCCACACTCCCACATCAGCTCATCTCTCGCTGTCACGCCCTCAGGTGCCATCAGTGGGGCAGATGGGGGGAGCTGCCCTCGACCTTTATACTGCACGCAGCTCCTAAGACAGACAGACGGACGGATGGCTCGGCCAAGCTCTGGGCAGCAGATGCACCACAGGGGGGCGGGTGTCAGGCTGCGAGGGAGCGCCCCACGCCCGGCTCAGCACAGGCCGGCTGGGCCCAGAGTTGGGGACGTGGCAGGCGTTGAAGGGCTGGTGCCCAGCACAGAGGGGCCAGGTCTCCCTGCTGCCCATGTCGACCCCTGTGGGGTCCGTGCTGGTGCCAGGGGGCTTCCCCTGCCGCGCGTGGGGGGATGTCAACAAAACCCGGCCCTGGCCCCCCACAGCGCACGTAGGGCGCTGGCAGAGCACACCCAGGCGGGGAGGGGTTGGAAACGGGGCCCTGCTCATCTCAGGGCGGGGGGAGCTAATCTGCACAATGGGTGGGGGGGTCACACAGGGGAGCCAGCTCTGATTGGGGGTGATCCGCACTCCCAGGCTGTGGCGCCAGCCTCTCTTATCCCTGCAGGATAACCGGGGATGTCCCTTTGCCCGGCTGGGGCGCGTCAAGGCCGTGCAGGCCACCGCAAGCCCCGTGAGTCAGGGATGGGGACAATCCTGCTCCCGCCCCCACGCCTGCATCACGCCGGGGAATTCTGGCCTCGGGGCTGTGGGGGGGGGGGCGAGTCACTGCAGCCCAGGATTGGGTCTTGGGCCTGGGGGGACCCCATGGAAAGCCAGAGGGGGTGAGGGGATGGAGGAGGGTATATGGGAAGGGATGGATGGGTGTGTGAGGGATGGACATACAGACACTCAGCCAGCGGTGGGTGGACAGGCCTGCCTGTGCTCCCCAAAGTTCCGGACACCTGGGTCCCCCCTTGACCTGGCGTCTGGTTGTTGTTGGCAGGATGGGCTCTGCGTCAGTGGCTCCCCGCCCCCGCTGTCCATCAGCGGGCTGAGTGGCGGGTGCCGCCTGCCTGTTATTCTTTCCCTTGACTCACCCGCCCGGGCCCGTCTCGGGCGACTCCCTTATTTTCCTCCCCCGGCAGCGACACAGTGACGGGCCTGTTTGGGGAGAACAGCTGCCGGGTGGCCCGCTGGCTCCTGGGCCAGGCTCGTGGGCGGGACCCTGGATGCTGGGGTGGGGGCCAGCGGGGTGGGGATGGGCTCTGGGAACCTCACCCCCCACCTGGGGTTCCTGGCCCCAGCCCAGCAGGCTTCCAGAGTCGCCATTTGAACCCAGGACCCACGACGCCAATGGCAGACATGGGTCTGAAAGGAGGAACATGGGGCAAGGCCCCTGAGCCAGCCAGCCAGTCCCTGCTCTGGGACTGGCTCAGCGCTGTCACTCTCTAGAGGGGAAAGGCCCCTGCCCCATTCCCTGCCCCCCTGAGCCAGCCAGCCCCCAGCACAATTGCCAAGTCTTGCCCAAATGAAAAGCTGCCACGCGTTGCGGTGACCAGAGGGCCGGGAGGGGTCCTGCTGGTCTGGTGTGGGGCCCACTGGCCTACGCGGCCCCTGGCCCTGTGGGTCTTGGCTTAGCTCTGGTCTGACCCCCCTGGGGAGCCCCCTCAGGAGCCAGGCTGAGCAGCAATTTGGATCCAGTGTTGGCTGAGAACGGGATCCCCCTGCAGGCAGAGGGAGTCTGGGGGAGGGGCAGAGCCCCAGAGCACCCCTGGTGCAGAGAGGAAGAGGGGGCACGGCAGGGGTGTGGGAATGAGATATGAGAGTGGGGCAGGCAGAAGATGTGGGGTCCAGAGGTTAGAGCGGGCGGGGGGAGGGAGGGGCTGGAAGCCAGGACGCCTGGGTTCTGTCCTAGCTCTGGGAAGGGAGTGGGGGCTGGTGGTTGCGGAGGGCCTGGGAAGGGGGGGGGGCCTGGGTCCTATTCCCGTCCCTCACTGAATCACAGCACAGCAGCTGCCCTGTGTGGGGTTGCGGGATCTGGCATTAGGGTCATGCCACAAAGGTGGCTCGTTAGCTGGGTCCCTAATGAGCCACGGAGCTGCCAGACCCAAGAGATGGTTGGGGGAGGCCCATCAAACCATCAGATCTGCGTCCCCAGCCCTTGGGCGTGAGGGCACTGTTTTTCGCAGCCAGGGGCAGCTACGTCACACAAGGCAGGCTGGCACCAAGCGAACAGCAGCCACAGGCGCCTTGGTGGTGCTTTTCACCACAAAGCACCCGGTGCCCTTTATAATCTCCAGCCGGGCGCTGGAATGCAGCCGTCTCTGGGGGGTGGCGCAGCTGCTGTTAACACCGTGGGGGCTGAATCAGGAAAGCTGAATCCTCCGTCCGACCAAGGCCCGCAGGATGGAATGGCCTGACGGGGCACTTGGCCAGGATGCCGGGGCTCACCCGCAGCTCCCGGGCGCCTGGCAGGGGCTCTTCAGGGTCCAGCATGTGTCATATGGAAAATGGCACCTCAAAAGCCCAGCGACCCCTAGTGCCACCCCACTCCCTGCAGCACAACGCTCCTGAGGGCTGCCCCATAGGCCACCGGCCGTGGGGCAGGCTGAGCCAGGAGCAGGTTCCAGCGGCCAGGGCGGGAAATTTACATTTCTGGTTCCAATAAGCAGCCGGCTGCTTTGTGAGCTCGGCTCCCAGCTGCTTGGAGCCTGGCCCGCGGCTCCCGAGACCGTGTGCGAGCCGCAGCCCTGGCCAGGGCGGATATGTCTGCGCCAGGCAGCGCCTGAGTCCTCCCGCCCGGTGGCCCAGCTCCTGGGAACCACAGGGCTGGCTAGCCCCAAAGGCCTCAGCTGCTGGCCCCAGAGCGGAGTCGGGCCGTGCCGGATGCTGGACGGGACCCAGATGCCCCCCTCCTCGAATCGCTAACCCCCACTCCCCGCCCAGAGCTGGCTCCCAGCCCTCCTGCTCTAACACTAGACCCAGCTCATCTGGGGATAGAGCCCCCTAGCTCCCTGCCCCACAGCTGAGCCCGCCGTGGGGCTGAGCAGGCAAAGCAGGCAGAGAAGGGGGGGCTCAGACGACACAGCCTTGCAGCAAACACCATCCCCCCGGGCGGGCTCAGGGATCGCCCAGCTGCTGGGCTGTGGCATGTGCCCCCCACCAGCGCAGGGGCCCCCCAACCTAGCCTGGGCCCTCGCCCGTGCGGCTGGGGCATGTTCACCCATAAATGTCCCTATAATAATCACACATGAATATTTTGTTCAAGGGAAATCAGACTCCCGCTGCCCCGACGCCCCCCCCCCCCCCCCCGCCAGCCCCTGCTGTCCCCTTCCAGCCTGCCTCCGGCTGGTGCCAACATCTGGAGTCAACAGCTGGTGCCCGCTCAAGCAGGGACCCTGCGAGAACCTGCCTGGCATTCAGGTCCCGCCCACTCCCCGGTGCACGGGCAGGTCGAAGACGGCTGCAGCGGGAGCCCGGGCTGGCCCCCAGCCTGTCCCTGAAGTCAAGGGCACCTTGGGCCGATGCTCCAGCCAGGCCCAGGTGCTCTGCCCCGGTGCCGCACCCGCTGGAGTTGCCAGTTGATGGTGACCATTGGTGTGTCGAGTTTGCTGGGACTCAGCCTTCGCTCCCAGCAAGGCTGATGGGCCCAGGGGGCAACGCCCGGCAGGACTGAGCAACAAAGGCCAGGGCAGAAACGGGTTCCTGAGCCGCCCGCTCTGCCAACGCTGCCCAAACGAGGCCCGCCCCGGCGTGCGACAGGCTGAGGGGCCCAATCCAAAGCCCGTTGGACGTCACTGGGGGCAAAATCAGGGCCCGCAAAGGGCACAGAGACTGACCCCCCCACTGCCTTTGGGTGGGGGGGACCGTCAGCCTGTCAGTGCTCACGCACCGGCCCTGTGGTTACAAACACGCCGGCAGGCTGCTGACAAGACCGAGGCCGTTCCCAGTGCTCTGGGCCCAGTGGCTCAGAGCCCCCCCCGCCCCACGGGAACCTCCTCCCCGGGAATGGGAACCCACCTTCCCGGCCCCTTCCCACCCCCGGCTTTGCGTCTTCAACAGCCTCAGGGCCAGGTCGTGCCTCGCTTCCCAGAGCCTGCCAGCTGGATCGGGCCCCACGGACCTCAGTCAAGTGACCCCAGTTTGCACCAGCTGAGGATTGGGCCCCCTGACAGGATCCGGCCCAGGCAGCTTCCTGTGTGAGTCTCCCTTGTCCTACAGGCCCGGGGAGGGAGGGGGGAGCTCCAACTGGGAACAGCCACACTGAGACCCCCCCTACACTGTAACCTGCTGCCATGCGGCACCCCCGCCCGGCGTGACCCGCTGCCACGCTGGCAGGCAAACGTCCCCTGCCCCGTCTGAAGGGCTCCACCGGGCTGGGCGGATGCCTGGCCCGCAGCCAAGCCGGCTTTATAAATACCTCCCGGCCTGCGCGCCTCCAACCCTGTATTTATCTCTGCACATCCCTCGCCAGCTCAGCCGGCGGGAGGCGGGCAAAGCTGGCGTCGTGGGGGAGGGGGGGCTCATGGGTCCGGCCCTGGGGCAGCGTGTAGCTGACAGGGGCCATGATGGGTCTAATAATGGGATCGGGCCAGTGGCTCCATCTTCCCCTGGCTTCTGTCCCCGGTGGTGACCAGTGCCAGCTTCCTGCCCTGCCCTAGGCCTCAGTTTCCCCAGCTGTAAATTGGGACAGTCACCCCGCCCGTGTCTGTTTAGAGTCTGAGCGTTTAGGGCTGGGATTGATCTGGGCAGTGCCCGGCGTGACGGGGCCCTGATCTCGCTTGGTGTCTGCGCAGTGCCCAGCACGATGGGGCCCTGATCTCGTTTGGTGTCTGGGCAGCGCCCGGCACGACAGGGCCCTGATCTCGTTTGGTGCCTGGGCAGTGCCTGGCGCGACGGGGCCCTGATCTTGTTTGGTGCCTGGGCAGCGCCTGGCGCGACGGGGCCCTGATCTGGGCTGCAGCCTCTCACTGTTGCTGCAATACACCTAATGCTCAGATCAATGTGGACAAGCCGGCGTCTGTTACATCTGTCGTGGTGGCTGGGTAGAGAAGGGGGCTCAGAGCTGAATCAGCCGGGGATCTCTTTAATCCCTTTTGGCTGATCCTCCCTCAGCCCAGGTCCAAACCAGTCACTTAGAGGCCAACAGTCCCGGGTCTCAGGCCCTTGCCCAGGCTCATGACTGGCGTATCTGAGATCCTCATTCATCTTGGGGGGGCGGGGCAGTGCTACCATATGCCACAGGGGGAAACTGAGGCACTGAGCGACTAAAGGGACTCGCCCATGCTCACACAGTCTATGGTAAAGCTGGGGATAAAACCCAGGAATCCTGCCTCCCAGCCCCTCTGCTCTGCCCACTAGACACCACTGCCAGCCCCAGCCCCAGCCCTTCAGCCCCTTCTCTTGGCCCTCCAGCTGAGTGTGGCTAGCTGGGGCCCTCCCTGCACCCAGGTCCCCCAGCAGCACCGGTGGCAGCTCCAAGTCGGAGCGCTGGCCTCCCCGCGCTCCCAGGCTGCTGACCCATCCTGCAGGCATTTCCTGCCGGCTCCCGCCCGGGGAGACAGGGGGGCGAAGGCAGGCGAAGTTCAAAGCCGGCCCCAGCCACAAGCAGCTTTCCCAGGACCGAGGGGGTCTGAGGAGCCCGCCCAGCTGTGCGTGAGCCAGGCCCACTCAGCGGAGCAGGGTCCTGCTTCGGGGTTGCACAGGGAAGCACCGAGGGGCCACACAGGGCAGGGCAGGACCTTGACCCACAAACTATGGGGCTTAAATGCAAAGTCAAATTCAGGGGCTGAGAATCTTCAGGGGCTGCACATAGAACCCAGGAGTCCTGGCTCCCAACGCCCCTGCTCTGCCCACTAGACCCCACTCCCGTCCCAGAGCCGGGGATAGAACCCAGGAGTCCTGGCTCCCAACTCCCTGCCACCCCCACTGCTGTAACCACTAAACCCCACTCCTCTCCCCTCGAATGCTTGGGGGTGAGGTTCCTGCTCCCCGAGGTGAAATCGCAGGGCCCGGGGTGGTGTCGGCGGCTGAGCCGAGCCTGCCCTGGGCCGTGTGCATGCCCCGGCCCCGCAGGGAGAGCGGATGCTTGTGGTCGGCCCTGGAGCAAAGCTGTTGCCTCCCCCCCGCCCGGCTCCCGCGCCAGCTCCCTGGAGCCTGGCCAGGAGCCTGCCCCAAGCTGCTGGCTTCTTGGGTGGCTGCGGGCCGGGGAGTCCGGCCCGAGATGGGCCCCGCGCGGCTCCGAACCAGGCCTGTGGCTCCAGGCAGGGCAGGAGGAGGGAGGCACAAACCCAAGGGAGTCAGGACTCCTGAGTCCTCTCCCCGGCTCTGGGAGGGGAGTGGGGTCTAGTGGTTACGGGGGAGGGTTGGGAGCCAGGACTCCTGGTTCTTCCTGGCTCCGGGCGGGCCGTGGGATCTCTCTCCAGTACCTGTTTGCGAGACAGGAACCTCCCCAGGCCTGATTCACCCCCACAGGATGCGAGTAACCCCGGCACTGACTGTGCAGGACGCTGCTCAGCTCCCAGGGGCGGCAGGGCCCGGCTGGGACGGGAAGGGTCGCACGGGGCCAGGGTCCCCCCCCACTCCCCAGGGCGGTGAGACACAGGCAGAGCGCAGCGGGGGGCCGGTTTGCAGGCCAGAGCAGGAGAAAGGGGAGTTCAGCCCGGGGGTTGCAGACAGGGCGTGGGGGGGGGACGGCCATGCAGACAGGGTGGGGGGGGCACACTCATGCTGGGGGCTGTGGGACTCTCAGTGACCTGAGAGCAGCTGCTGCAGATGTTTGGGTATCTGGGGTGCCCACAGTCTAGCCCAGTGACCGCCCCCCACCCTCGGGCGGGCACCTGTGCCAGGCCGGGCGGGTGTTCCCCAGACACCCACTCCCTGGTCACTGCAGCTCAACTGGCCAGACAGACCTGCCTGGGGGGGCCGCAGAGCAGGGGCTGGGAACTATTCCTCGGGGGGGGAGGGGGTTGTCCCAGGGCCTGCCGCAGTCCCAGGCTTTCACTGCTCATGAGCTGTCCTGTGATGCGGAAGGTTTGAACTGCTCTCCCGGCGCTGGAGAGAGAGCCCAGGAGTCCCGGCCCCCAGCCCCTGCTGCTCTAACCACTAGACCCCACTCCCTTCCCCCGGGGGGAGCCTGTGTCACTGGCAATTCCTGCATCTCCCAGTTTTGCTCACCCCCACTTTGAAGAAGCGGCCAGGGGGGGATTTGTCTCAGGGCAGCTGCTGGGACCCCTCTACCCCCACCCTGGGAGGGCTCGTGGCTGGACGGCAGGGACAGAACCCAAGGGTCTGGCTGGAATGGGCTGCCCCTGGGCGGGGGGACTTGGGCCCATGCCAGCTGGCCTCATTGGGCTTGAGCTTAGCACCTTCAGCATCACAGCCCAGCTGAGCTAGCAGAGTCCCTCCACCAGCTGGCAGCAGTAGTAGGTTCTTATCCTCCCCTGCACCAGCCACTAGGAGCCAGGCCCCAGGCATCGGTGCCCCCTAGAGGGGAAAGGCTCTGGGCCCCCTTCTCCGCCCTCGCGCCAGCCAGCTGTTCTCAGTGCCGGGGGGGGCAGGGGCAGAGCTGGGCGCTATGTTCCCCTCCCGCTGAGCAGCCCATGCTTAGAAAGGCCCCTGTCCCCACTAGCAGCGGGGGTGGGGGGGCCTCGAGGAGACCCCCCCATCCCTCCTCCCAGCGCCAGGCGGCGTGTGCGGGGGAGAGGGCCTGGGAAAGGCCTGGTTTCCATCAGACTGCGGCCGGGGAAAGTGAAGGCAGCGGGAGCCTCAGACACTGACCAAGTGGGAAAGAATGTGCGGGGGGGGGCACTCCTCCCCCCCCAGCCACCAAGGTCCCGCTCCGCACTGCGTTCCCCTTCTCTGTCACACCAGCCCCTTAGCCGGCCAGGGTCACACAGGGCAAAGCCAGGGAGAGAACCCCCCGCTCTAACCACTAGGGACCACTCCCCTCCCAGAGCAGGCTTCCTGGCCCGCAGACCCTTGCTCTAACCACTAGACCGCACTCTCTTTCCTGAGCCAGGGCAGAACCCAGGAGTCCTGGGTCATGCTTCGACTGTGAGCTTGTCGGGGCAGGGATGGGTCTGTCTGTGCAGCGCCCGGCCCAAGAGGGCCCCTCCTGCCTGGGAGCGCTGTGCGCTTCACCTGTGGAAATATGAAGTTGCAGCTGCCGACGCCTGCTGCTCCAGGGCAGGGAGAGCTGGTGAGTGAAGGGAATGTGACGCGTGTGTGTGTTTCTGTGCATGCATTTGCACACACACACACACACACACACGCACACGTATGTGTCGATGCCGTGTGTGTGCAGCTCTATCTTGGCATGTCACTCACTGCCATCTACTGCATGGAACCAGTTGTGTTGTGTGTCATATCCCCTATACTGCTCACCCTGTGTGGCGAGTCTCCTTCCACGCAGAGGGCTGGGCTGTTGGAGCAGAGGTCCCTGAGTCCTAGCCCTGAGGCTGCTGCATGGTCCTACCCCTCCAGCCCCACCCACCCCTCCGCCTCCACTGCACCAAGATCGTTAACTCAGGCTCTGAGCTGTCCCTGGACACTAATTTCTCCTCCCGCCACATGTCCAGCTCCATCGTGGGTAGGCAGGGCTCTACTCAGCGAGCGCCACGGGTATTAATAGCGCCCCCGCCAGGCATTGCTCGGAGGGGAGAATGCTCATGCCCGCCCTGGGCGGCTGAGCCAGCTCTGTTTAAAATAGCTGGGATTCCTGGCACACTGAGCAGCCACGTCCCTGGGGAGGCCAGGCCTGGCCATTCAGCACCGCAGGAGGCAGGTTTGCCTCCTGGTTAGGCACAAGAGCCCACGTCAGGGGCTTTCCCAGCTGCCAGCCAGGGCTTAGGGCTCTAGGCCTGTGCCCCGGCTCGCGGCTCTGGCAGCTCGGGTTCCATTCTCAGCTCCCAGCTCCCGGGGTGGGGAGAGAAAGCTCAAAAATGTGACTCCAGGAACCGGAGCCTGTCACTGAGAGAGGGGGCCCCTGCCCCGAGCATGACCCACTCAGCGATGCTGCTGACTCTGCAGAGAGCCTGCGCCCGTTGCCAGGCATCTTGAGGGAGTGGGTTAACGCCCAGTTCCATGGCTCTGGGCGCCCTGCTAAATCCCGCAGGGGGCTTTCTGTGGGGCCAGAGCCACCCCTCGCACTGGGGCACTACTGCCCTTCTGCCCCCAAGAGGCACCAGGCGGGGGCTGGACCCTAGGTCATGCTGCAAACAGGGCCCCCCAGGCCATTCAGAGTCCGATGCAGCTGAGTGGAGAATCGAGCCCTGGGTTGGTGGCCTGGGGCCCCTCAGTGTGACCGGGCCCTATCATGGCAGGGGAGGGCATTGATGCAGACGGGCCCGGGGCAATGAGGGTGGCAGAGGGACGCGTCCACGAAGCCGGCCTCTGACATCCTCGACAGTGGAGGGGGAAGGCAGAGCCAGCCTGGGCAAAGGGGGCTGTTGGTGGAGGCCCGGCCGTGATCACCGGGAGATCCTGGTGGGGCCGACAGTGGGGCTGGACGTTGGTGGGTCCAGCTATGCCAGCTTCTCTATCCCCGCCAGGTTGGGTTAGCGCCAGGGCCCTCCCCACCCAGATCGCTGGCAGCCTGTGTCTGACGCCAGCAGGAGGCACACACAAACAAGGGCTCCCGGGAAGCGGCTCCCAAATCGGGACAAACAAACGGGCCGGCCGACCTTGCGAATCTGTCCCTGTGAGGTGGCCTGGGGGCAAGCCCTGCCTTGCAGACACCCGGGAGCATGGGAGCCTGTGATCTGCGGCGTGTGTGGATTCGCCCACCCCCTGCTGGCCAGAATAAGAACTGCTTCCGTGCATGTCTTAGGCCCTGCACTGCTCATCACTAGTGGGGAGTCCCCGTCAGCGTGAGGAGCCAGAAGGGAAGGCGTTGTGGGGGAGGGGAGCTGAGGCCAGTCCCTGCTGGTGGCTATGGGTGGGTTACGGGTCAGTAGCACCTTCTACCCTGTCCCCTCTGCCCCCGGCACCAGGCCCACCGTACCGCCAGCCTGGCAGCGCAGCAGCCCTTGGGGCTGGCTCTGGGGGTGACAGGGTAGCAGGGAGGTTGCTGCTGGCTCCAGGCAATGACGCCAGGCACCCGGTGCACTGCGGAGCCAGCCCAAGTGCCATGTCCTGGCACATGCCCAGCCCCTCTGGTCCTGAGTCACCGATCTCCCCTGGCACCGCGCAGGCCACCCACCAGCCTCCTCCCGCCCAGTCCCTGCTGGGAGGGCACATGGCAAGGGCTCAAAGGGTGGCTGGTGGTGCCCTTTGGGTGGCAGGAAGGTCTGTGCTCATGCCCAGCGGCAGCCCAGCTTGCCAGAGCCAGGTGGCTACCGGGTGCAGAAGAAACAGCGAACGGGAGGCAAACCTCTGTGGCTCAGGGAGCCTGGTTCTATGCCCTACTCTGCCACTGCCCTGCTGGAGGACTCGGGAGTCATCGGTGTGCAGTGCCTCAGTTTCCCCTCCCACCATTTGACTTGTGTCTGTGCAGCGCCCGACACAGCGGGTCCCAAATCTCAGCTGGAGTCGTGCTTGTGCTGTTAGTAACTTGCCGCGAGCCGTTGACCAGACATCCGTGGCCACTGCGGGGAAATCCGAGGGCTCAGCAGGCCGTACTTGGGGCTGTACAGATCCAGACGGGACGGGGCTGGGCAGGGAGGAGCCGACTGGGTGCTGGTGATGGGGAAGCTGCCCTGGGAAAGCCGGGTGATTTCTCAGGTATTGTCCAGGAGCTGGCGTCAGCGGGGATCTCCCTGGGACAGACCCTGCGTCAGCTTCCCCCTCTCGGTCGGCACAGGTTCATTTTACAGCCCCGAACCCCCTCCTGGGGGCAGCTGAGCCCCACAGGACCCTGGCCCGGTCAGGAACCGCGCTGAACATTTCGCCATCGCTAGGGCGAGCGCCTGCGAGAACAGCATCCAGCCGGCATGGACCCCGCCAAGCGGGCAGGGCTGCTGAGGCAGCCTGGCTGGGGGGCTGGGACATCAGCCTGGGCCTCAGGACACCTGGCTTCTATTCCTAGTGCTGCCCTCCACCTTCAGGCTGGGTGATTACGGTAACAATGCAACACCGGCACCGTTGTGTGCTGGCAAGCCGCGTGCTCCACCCCAGAGCTGGTCGCATCCGTGGGCACGGCCTTCCCGAAGCAGGTGCGTTGAGTGACGGCTGCTACAGCAACGTGTCGGGTTTTTTTTTTAGTGGAACCCAACTGAAATTCCTCCCTGGGGAGCAGGGTTTGTTTCCCCCCCGGCGTGACTCAGCGCGGGGCCTGGTGCTGTGGTGCGCTCCCATCCACGCGGTGGGCAGCGAGCAGGGTGGCTGGGTTGTGCCAGGCCACGCCCTGGCTTGTTTGCTGCCATGGGACTCGGGAGCCAAACTACTCAATTGCTTCGCTCCAGATTTCATAGCCCAGGGCAGGGGGCGGGCGGGCCGGCAAGTCCCAGCGATGGCTGCAACCGGCAGAGCAGGAGACACGTGACCGGGGCTGGCCCCACAAGTGGGGAAAATCAGAACTGACACAAGTGGAGCAATGGCCCCTTGGCCCCAGCTGTGGGGGGCTGGCCCCTGCCAATCAGGGCCCGGGGCGGCTGGCTCCTGTCCCTGCATCCTTAATGCCAAATGCACCTCAGTTAAATTCTTGCCATCGCCCTGGGCCATGTGCGAATCCTACCACATGGTTGGTGCCAATTTGGTCTTACTCCACATCGTTGGGTAAGGCTGACAGGGTCCGGCTGAGCTCAGGGCCCCGTTGTGTCAGGCACTGCCCAAACCCCAGCTGAGACCCAGGCCCCGTCAGGCCAGGGAGGTGGGCTCTGCCCCAAAGAGCTGCCAGGCTGAACAGACACAGCGCTTGCTTCCATCGACTGGGCTGAAAGGAGTTTGCCAGGTCTCAGCCAAGTTCCTGGCACGGGTCATGGCCCCGCCTCTCAGCTCCCCCTAGTGGCAGAGATGGGGGCAACGGGGCACAGGGCATTTCTCAGGTCCCTTCTCCGACCCCCTTAAACAGGACGTGTGAAATTGGTGTCTACCGTCGTGGCGATACAGCTGCCTCTGGGGTGGGGCATGGGGGCTGTTTATACAGGGACCCCGCACCCAGTGCTGAGCTGCAGCCACCTCTGGGGTGGGGTGCGTGCATGTGGGGGAGCTGTTTATCCCAGGCTCTCTTGCCTGGCGTAGTGATGTGGCTGCCTCTGGGGTGGGGCTTCTCCCTCTCAGCAGAGTGGCTGGGGAAGATCAAAGGGGTAGGCGGGAAGCTGCTGCGCTCCTGGCCATAGGCCCTGGGGGGGAGGCTGTCCCGGAGTCGGAGCAGAGCGGCTGGGCCAACACCACACACGTCACACGTGTGACAGCAGCGGCTGCTGGAGCGACTGGCCAGAGCAAGAGGCATGGGGCCCCCAGTGTGGACCAAGAGGTGTTGGGACCCCAGTGCAGCACTAGGGGGCACTGCGCTGCAGGGCGTGGGGTGGGGACTCAGTAGCGCGCCCCCTAGTGCCGCACTGGGCTAGGCCCCCATGGGGCACTGCGCTGAGGGGAGCCGGGTGAGTGGCGCCCCCATGTGGCCATCTTGGGTTTTGCTGCTTGGGGCAGCCAGCCCTGTCTGGGTGCAGCCTCCTCACTGGGGAACCCCCCTCCAACCAGCCCAGCCTCCCCTCGGCTCCCCGGGGCCTGGGGCTCCCTGGCAGGTGGGGCCGGCTGCCAGGAGCAGGGGGTGAAGCGAAAGCGGAGGCGCGTCCCTGGATGTTTAGAAAAGCTTCCAAAAATAGCCCTGGGCTGCGGCCCAAGGGAGAGGAGACAGAATTTCCATGGAAAGGCCCCAGCGAGGGGTTGGGGGCTGAGTCAGACACTGCCAGCGCCCCCCTGCTAAGTCATCTTCTCCCCGCAGCGTGCAGTGGGGCCTGGGGAAGAGGGAACATGGGGCTGACGTCCCTGAGAGACAACTGGCAGAAACGGGGCGAAGGTTGGGCGAGGTCCCCCCTCCCTCCTCTGCAGCTCTGCCGGTGCCCCTCACGCCCACCCTGCAGCCCCAGTTAGCCCAGCCCTGGGCTCCCCCCAGCTCGTCCCCCCCCCAGCTGCCAGCCCCCATCCCACTCGCACCCCAGGTCTCTCTTGTGCACAGACAGAGGGTCAGGGGCTCACCCCAGCTCCGCAGCACATCACTGACACCGTGGGAGAGAACCCAGGAGTCCGGGCTCCCAGTCTATGGCTGGAGGGGTTGCACTGGTGGTGCGGGTGCCTGGAGCCGAGATGCCATGTGCATGTGGGGGGGGAAGCTGCGCTGGGACTGGGGCCGGGACCTGGGATCGGGGCAGGGTCCCAGCTCGTGGAGGATGGGGGGTCGCAAGGAAAAAGAGGGCTCAGGCGGGGTGGGGTGACCAGCCGGATGAGCTGCCCCCCCCTCAAATCCCTCTGGTGCCAACCCCATCCCCCGAACTCCCTGGGCCCCAAGACATGAGACTCACCAGCCCTCCCCCCCTGGTGAGCCCCCAGGTCTCCCCTTGAGCCGCCCACAGCCCTGCAGGGCTGGCTCCGTCTCCAGGGCCCAGCTTGGTCATTGCTGCGAGGGCTGAGCCCTGGCAAACTTATCACAGGCAGGAGGTCGCCTGCCTGCCCTGCAGGCCTGTGGCTAACTTCCCAGGGGACAGAGAGTCCGCATCTTCCCGAGCACGGGGCTTCCCCACACCCCCTCCCCACAGCTGGGTCCGGAGGCGTGGACCCCTGCAGAGCTGCCTGGGGCCCCGTGCCAAGCGCTGACCTCAGACGTCCTAGTGACCGGGCACCACACAAACACGGGCCTGGGCCGGGCCCAGCGCGGCCCTGGGGGCAGCTCCCGGCACAGCACGACCTGCGCCAGCAAACGGAGCCACACACGGGCTGCTTGCGTGGGCGCAGGCCCTCCTCTCCGCCCTAGGCTGGGGGCTGGCTGGCTCCAGGGAGCAGGGCCTTCTCCTCTAGGGGGCACGGGCCCGGGCCCAGATCCAGCCCCAGGGCGGTAAGGGTCCCAGCCATTTGGGGGGGGCCATTTGCCAGGCTCAGCCCAGCTCTGGGCCCTAGACTCGTTGGCAGGCACCACCCAGATGCCGAGGCCAGAGGGGGCCCCAGGGGCTGAGTGACCCCAGCTATCAGCCACGTACCCTAGGGCACCTCTCTCCACGCCCACTCAAGACCCGTTCTCCTCCCCCAGCCTCTGCTTTGACCCTAGGGTGGCCCCCTGGGGATAGAACTGCTCAGCAGCCCAGCTCGCTCTTCCCACAGGCAACTTCCCAGGGGACCCCACCTGCCCCCGCCACCAGCTGCTCCGTCAGATCTGATGGTGGTGAGTTCCACCGGTCAACGGCACGTTGCGATTTGCAGTCAGGAGCTGACTCCTTAGGGTCGAGGAGTGGAGACAGCTCCCTGAGTGCCCCTTCTCTAGGGGCTACCCCAGTGGATGAGGAGCTGTGCATGGGCCCTGCTCCCAGCATAGGGGCAGATCCACGGTGGGGCCACAGCACACTGCACCGTGGCTATTCTCTGCCCCCCGAGGGCCCACGGGAGGTGGATCTGAGGAGGCCGGGGTGCCTTGCACTGTGGCTATTCTGTGCCCCTCAGGGGTGTAAGTGCAGCTTAAAGCTGCCCTGAGGCTGCTGTAACTGAACCCAGGGGCCAGAGCTGAGAGTCGGGCCCCAGATGAGGAAGTCCGGGCAGGTATCGAGCTGGGATTGTTCCCAGGGAACCAGCTACGGTAACAGAACAGGAACCTGGGCTGGGGCCAGGTATTTTCCACCCAGTCACCCATGCCACGCCGTGCAGGGCCCCTCGACACTGGCCCCGGGCAGTCAGCTGAGCGGCAGCCCCCACCCCACTGCAAGGTGGAATTTCCCACAGGGAAGTTGGAACGGGATTGAAAACCCAGTGAGCAACGGGTACAGGAACCAAAACCAGTGAGGGAAAGTGCAGGGAACCAAGATTCTCAGCTCTCCTGCCCGGCTCTTCACACAAAACCCACTCGGGAAAGGTCCCTGCGCCAGCACTGCTCGCCTCCCCAGAAAACAGCAGGGGCCGGAACAAACCCAGGGCCGGCAGAGACCTTTGTCCAGCGTGAAGGAGCTTGGCAGGGCAACAAGGCTCAAAGCTTCCTGTTGTGGGACCCCAAAGCACCCAGCAGATACTAATGCCTGGGGGGCAGGTAAACTGAGGCACAGAGAGGCAAAGTAACTCATCACAGATGAACCCAGGAACAGAACTGCCCCTTTCTCTACCCACTAGACCCCACTTCCCTCCCAGAGCCAGGAGAGAACCCAGGAGTCCTGGCTCCCAGCCCTTCAGGGGATTGATGTTTCAGCAGCCTGGCCTCCAGCCTCCCTGCGCTTGGCAGAAGCGGCCTGTGCTCTCACCCCATGCCATGGCCTGTGCTGCCCCCTGCTGGCACCCAGCAGTGAGTGCAACTGGCAAACGGAGCCAGAGCCCCTGGGGTCTGTGCTGGGGTTCCCCGGGGCTGTGGCAGATGGGGGGGGGAGGGGGAAGGGGGCAGGGAAGAAGCAGGGCAGCTTTTCTTCCTTCTCATGTTCTGAGATGGGGAGATTTGTTTCCCCTGCGCCCCCGGCCAGCCCTATTTTGGGGGCAGGGGACAGAACCACGTGAGACTGGGGGCGCCAAGTGACTTGGCCCAGGCAAACTCCGGCCGGCTGGGTGGGCAGCAGGGCCGAGCAGAGAGAGCTTGGGCTGGGAGTCAGGACTCCAGGATTCCTCATGCCCCGCCCAGGGCTCTGCCTGCTATGATCACAGGACCCCGGCCCCTGGCGACCCAGCCTAGAAATTCATGCAGCAAATCCTCCGAAAAGCTGGATAGACCCCAGGAGATCCCAGCTCCTCCTGCTCTAACCACTAGACACCGCTCCCCTCCCAGAGCTAGGGATAGAACCCAGGAGTCCTGGCTCTCCCCCCACTGCCCCAGGCAGGGAACAAATTGGTGCTGTTGCAAAAGCAGTTATGGAAGAGCTTTAATTGTGAAAGAAAACCCCTCCGCGTGGCTCCCTTTCCTCCCCTGCCCACAGACCTGTGCGCCCAGCCACCTTCAGTGGGCGGGGGCACAGAGGGGAGCATTCCCGAGCAGCTGCTCCCTGGGGGCTCCCAGCCATGGGCCGTGCCCCCAGGGCCTCTCCCTTCCTCGGGGGCCTCAAAAACCAGAACTGAGGCCAGGGATCCAGCGGTTCCTCCACCTGCGAGACTGGGCTCGGGGCAGCGTCTGGGCTGTGGGGGCCCTGGGGGTCAGCTCTACCTAAAATCAGTCCCCCTTCTCCTCCCCAACGCCTCTGGGGCCAATCTCCCCAGAGCTCTCCACGGAGCGGCGCATATGAGACAGGGATGTGGGGCTAACGCAGCCCGTGGGGGTGGGTGGGAGATTGGGGTCACCCAATGCACCCATCTGGACCAGATCACAAGCCAGGAGCGACTGGGGGGCATGTCCTCGTGGGGACCCGCACCCATCCACCTGGTGGAGGGAGCTAGGCATGTGGGTTTCTGCACGAGTGAGGTCCTGACTGCCCCCATCAGGGTGCCAGGGCTTGGGATGGGGGGCCAGGGGACCCCCTACTACGCCTCCATCTCCTCCACCTCCTCAGCCTCCTCGCCGTCGAAGTAGCGCTCCTCCTCGTCCCGCGCCACGATGTCCAGGTTGTCAAACTCCGGGTTCTCGTCCACCTCGCTGGGAGAGAACGGGCCCAGAGCTGTGAGCTCAGGGAACAGAATCTAGGTGTCCTGGCCCCCCCACACTCTAACCACTAGACCGTCCAGGAGTTCTGATTCCCAGCCCCCGCACCTCCCCCTTCTAACCACTAGATCCTCCTCCCCTCTCAGAGCTGGACAGAGACACAGATGTCCCCCCCTGCTGTCCCCACTTCTGCCCCCCACGGGCAGACAGCACAGCGAGCGACGCCCCAGGCCCGCTCCCTCACCTGTAATCGAAGTCGCCGTCCTTGCCGTCCAGGAAGCGCTGGTGCATGCGGCTGGTGAACTCTTCACGTAGGAAGGCCTTCTCCTCCGTGTCGGGGACCCAGGAGTCCGAGGCTGAGCTGGACTCGTCGCCTAGAAGGGAGAGAGGGGAAGGGCGTGATCAGCAAGGAGAGGACGTAAGATGGAGACCGGCCACAAAGCCAGTATAGGGACGTCAGACCCCACTCCCCTGCCAGAGCCAGGGATGGAACCCAGGTGTCCTGACCCCCTGCTCTAACCACTAGCCGCCTCTCCCCTCCCCGGATGCATACTGACCTTCGTCCTTGTCCTCCTCCTCCATGCAGGCGTCCTCCTGCTCCTGCTGGATGTGCAGCCGCAGCTGGAGCAGTTGCTCCTGGTAGGAGCCCAAGAGGACCCCGGAGAGGGAGCAGGAGTCGGCCTGTGCCTGGCTGCCCAGGGCCAGCAGCTCCTCGTCGCTCAGGTACTGCCCGATGTACTGCTCGTAGAGCAGGGGGTCCCGCGCCCGCATCTGCTCGTCACTGAAATACTCCCCCCCTGCAAGAGAGAGCGTGGAGGGGGCAGAGGCACAGGGATGGGCGACAGGGCTGGGGCGGCACCCACCGGGACTGGGCAGCTTCTGGGGCTCTCCAGGGAACATACAGTTTCCACTCCCCCCCCAGAGCTGGGGATGTAACCCAGGAGTCCCGGCGCCCAGCACCCCCCACTCTAGCCACCAGATCCCATTCTCCTCCCAGGGCTGGGGACAGAACCCAGGAGTCCTGGCAAAGAGCCTCTCCGGCTCTAACCACTAGACCCCACTTCCCCCCACACAGCCAGGGACAGCCCAGCACACAGCAGGCAGCAAACCCCCGCAGCACAGCACCCCCTAGTGCCGGCACGGGGCGCTGGAGTCAGCATGGCCTGCGAGGGGAGCGCGCCACCTGTTGAGCCCTCCACCCCCCCCGAGTGGGGCCCTACAGACTGTGAGGGGAGAGCCCCCCATCCCTGCCCCTTGTTACCACCCACACCCAGGCTCCTGCCCCGGGGCGGTGGCCCCGTACCTTTGATGAGCTGCTGCAGGGCGGCGTACCTCTTGTTGCGCACGCGGGTGCGGCCGGCCTTGCCGCGGGCGGCGCGGCGCACCTCGTCGCAGTAGAAGCGCGCCTCATACTGGGCGGCCAGGTGGGCGAAGCAGCCCAGGTGCTCGACGCGCAGGGCCCGTCGGAAGCGCTCCAGGAAGACCAGGGGCTTGTCCCGGTACAGCGCCCGCAGGATGGCCAGCTTCTCCTCCGCCGTCAGATCCGGCTCGTCCTTCTGCTGGCTGCGCACTGGCAGCGGACTGCTGGCCACGGCCGTCAGCATGGCCAGCAGGGCCCGTTCATCTGCCGGGGGGGGCCCCGCCGGCTCCTGGGCCCCGGGCTCCTTCCAAGCCAAGCCTGCAGCACGGGCAGGCTCCGGCATCCTGTTGCCCCGCTGGGACGGGCACTGCCGCTGTCCACCGACCCCACTGCTGTCGGGTGAACGGTCCCCTACGGCTGGAGTCTCCAGCATCGCTTCCCCCCAGTGCGACGTGTGCCAGGGGGGTTTGGTGAGCCCGTTGTTTTTGGGGGGCTGGTCCTGTGGGG
>ML675698.1:98615-130371 GCA_007922155.1 Mesoclemmys tuberculata | reverse complement strand
GTTGTTTTTGGGGGGCTGGTCCTGTGGGGCTGGGGTGTCCAGCATCGCTTCCCCCCAGTGCGACGTGTGCCGGGGGGGCTCGTTGACCCCGCTGCTCCGGGGGGGCCGGTCCCGTGGGGCTGGGCTCTCCTCCAACGACGGCTCCCGCTGCTCCGGGGCGCTGGGGCCACCTGCTGACGAGACCCAGAGTGAACCGTGGCCCCGCCGGGGGTGACACCCCGCAGCCAGCCCCGCCCCCCGGGTAACGGGGGGGCACCGGGCAGGTTTCTCGGGGGGGATGAGGGACCCCCCAGGTGCAGGTCTCGGGGGGCAGGTAAGATGGGGGAGGGGCAGGGGCCCTAAATCCGTAGCGGGGGGGCCAGCGGGGGGGGCGGGGAGGATCTGGGTGGGGGAGGGGCCCTAAATCCGCCCCCAGGTAGCGGGGAGGACCCGGGGGGGCAGCCCCACAGGGTCTCGCGAGCGGAGCCGCGGGGCCCCTCGGGGCGTGACACCCCCGGGCCCGGCTTCTCACCCGGCGGGGGCGCGCGGCCCCCCGCTTCCGCCTCCATCCCGCCGCAGCGGAGCCAGGCCGGAACTTCCGGCTCCCCGGTGCAGCGGCCACAGGGCCCCCGGGCGGGGAAACGCGACCCGGGCCCGGACGTTCCGGGGCGAGGCCGTTCCGCCGGGGCCCCCGCGCACGTGGCTCATTCGGGGCCGGGGGGGGGATTAGCGGGGTCCCCCCCACTCCTGCGTAGATTGCAGGGACCCCCCCTTCAGCGATAGAGGGACATCCAGGGACCCCAGCAATGGGGGGTGCTCTGCCAGCTCCAGCCCCCAGGGCTAACACACAAATTGCTGTTAAACAAGGGGGGCAGCTGATCCCCAAACGGCCCAAGGGGTCACGGCTCACATCGCGCCAGGACGGCTTCTCTGAGAGAGTCGCTCCGGTGTCACCAGGGATTAATTCAGGGACCTTCTCTGGCTCATGGCACAGGAGGTCAGGTGTCACCAGGGTGAAATCCCAGGGAAATAGAGCTGGGGGGATGAGAGGGGTGCAGACGGCCAGAAATACATCTGGGGACTGAAAGCAGCTGAAAATCCATTTAGAGCAGACCAGGAGGTCCTAGGTATTCAACCAAGGGCTCTTGGCCAAGACGGTCAGGGACACAACTTCACCCTCTGGGTGTCCCTAAACCGCCAACTGCCAGACCTGGGACTGGACACGATGTGATGGATCACTCAATTGCCCTTTTCTAGTCATTCCCTCCGGAGCATCTGGCACTGGCCGCTGTGTGAATACAGGATACTGTACAGGATACATTAGTGGTTCTCCACCTATTTACCCATGTGTTAGGGGGGGCCACCTTCAATATTACCTGTACAGCCCCCAAGATGTCACATGGGCCACAGCTGTAGACTGACTGGGCCACAAGTGACCTGTGGGCCACAGGTTGAGAACCACTGGGCTAGACAGACCACTGGTCTGACGCAGCCTGGCCGTTATGTTTGGTTGGAGATGAGCTGGCAGTCCCTCTGGCTGCTGAGAGGAAGAAAGCAGGAATCTATACTTTTTGAAGCACAAATTCCCCTCCAAAGCCTTTTCTGCATGAGCAGGCTTATCCCCTTTAAATATCTCACAAGCTACTGCCAAGCTCTTATACTATGCTTCTGACATCAGATAATCTCAAAGTGCTTTACAAAGGAGATAAGTGTCAAAACACACCTCCATTCTGAGACAGAGTGCAGCAGAAGGGGCAGGGGACATTTTCACATTCAGGGCATCCTATCCCCCTCTGGCTGGCATCGCCATCATACATATTATGCCATGGGGAATGATCTGACAGGCTCAGTTTCAGCTGTGCACATAAGGAACCTTCCCAGGAGGCTTTGTCCTCCTCTGGTTTATAAACCCATCAGTGAGGGTGGGGGTTCAGGGCAGCTTGGTCAGCCTCTCTCACCTCCCCCAACAGGGGGTGTTAATAACAGGAGAACAATATTCTGATGATCTATGAAGAAGAGAAAGGCTATACCTGCTGCCTATTTCTACAGGCTTGGAAAGACTGTGATCATGAATAAATGTCACTTTCACTATACACACAAGCTACCAACAAAAATATTTCCATCAAACATTTAGAGCTAGGCAAAGAAAGAAAAATGCTGCTTGAGAACTTCTGAGAATTGGACTCAAGGCATTTACTTGGTATATTTTGACCTGAGATATTGACAATTTAACTGTTATAAAGAGCTAATTTTCTGAATCTCCATGTCTGATCCTTTCCCCATAATTTCCCCAAACTGTGAAAATTTAAATAAATAAAAATGGAAAAAATGCTTTAAACTAAACAGATGTCTGTTGAAATGATATATAAAAAAATCTAATTCTGCTAAGCCTATACCATGTGCCTTAAGCTCCATGCAGCTCTTCTGCAGTCCGTGATCTCTGCCTTGTCTTGGACTATCACAGTCGCTGGTAGTGGTTTTATACTGTTGTAAGGGAGCACACAAGATGCTAAGATCCAGGTCTGCGTCTGTATGAGGGCGCTGTGGCTGCTAACAAGCTAGTGGTAGAGGAGTGGTGTGCAATCATGGGACTCAGTTCACTGCTGACTTGCAAATCTGAGGTGGTCACTTACACTCAAGAGGGCCAAGGGAAAATGGGGGCACTGTGCCTGGGTAAGTGATGAAACAAGTTGGGGAGGGGAGAGCTGAATCTCTAGTGTCCAAAAGCACTAAGTGGAGCTTTTACTGAAGGATCTGAAAAGGGAAGTAAGCCACGTTAAAATTCATGGGCCACACCAGCTGGGATCCAGCCCCAGATTTAAAGAGAGAGAGATCCCTACCCCTTAAAAACAAGGAATTTTAAAAATCTAATTAACTTTCCATTGTTTATGCCACTTAAGTTTGCATTGCACTAAGCCTGGATAATGAAAACAGATGTGTCAATTTCACACTAGTTTATAATCAAACCAAGGAGATGGAGCAAATCAATTTCTCTCTCTTTTGGACACAGCCAGGGAAGGTGACTTCTTGAAAAACAAACTTTCTCCGAAAAAGCTTTTTCAGAAACTCTCCATGGACATATCTGAGTGACATTAAGGGTTTGTAAAAAGCAGTTTTGAAAAGACAATTTTAATGCATAAAACGACTGAAGTGTTCCTCTGATTGATGTTTAGATGGTTGAGGTAGCAGCTAGTACACAAGAGCTGTGGCAGGTAGATAATGGATCCATTAGTTATATACTGTCTGCTATTTTCAGTAAAGTGAGGGCTTTGATGGGAGGACGTGTTAATGATCAACCGGATTTAAAAAAAAAACAAAACCAGAGAATTTATGAAAGGGGGAAAAGAAAAACACCAAAACGTTAAAGTTCAATATTCACTCTTTCTCCAAATACAAAAAGCTGTTACAATTCAACTCAAAACAAAGCGTGTGCAAAGTTACAGAAACTTAGACATTGTATAAAAAGTTACACATTTAAGATGATTTCATTTATTTCTCACCTGAACTGAGCAAAGAAATTGTTATCTTGATGAAATATTAACAGCTGCTGATCCACGGTAAAAAGTTACATAAAATCTAAAAAAAAGCATAATTACCATAAAACAGCCATCTCCTCTCCCTCCCTCTTTTTTTTTTTTTTAAACGTTTTGCAGAAGAGACAAATAAAACACCTCCAGGAAAGATTGACATTGAACTGCAGTAAAATTTTGAAAGCTTGGAAGTTCTCACTAGCACAGTTGTGTAGCGTGGGGGAGGAGGGAGAAGGCTGTAAGGGGCTACAGCTGGCATTTAGCTACTGTAGATTTTAGACAAGGAGAATCCTGGCCTGGGAGTACAGTACCTAGAACAGGGGGGTTGTTTAAGATCCTACCATTTTCAGAGTCAAAAAATATAAAGGAGATGGTTTTAAACACATGGAGAGAAATAATGCAACTTTCTTATAGGGGTAGGAAGAAGGGAGCATGCCGTTGTTGGTCGAGAACGTACAAGGAAACGCATTCATCGTCAAAACTAGAGAGAGAGAAAACAAGGGGCTGAGTTTCTACTTTCCTTGCCAGTTTCCAAAGATGATCAGGAATTGCTCTGACGGAGCCGCTGAGTTAAAAGCGGAGGGTTCCCAAGTGGCTGAAGGCTGCTCCCAGAGAAAGACGCGGGCGTGTGATCTCCTTAGCTCCTGCTGGGCCTCACTGAGTGCTGGAGCCTCCCTGGGAGCTGCCCGAATAGCTTCCATAGTCATAGTTGCCGTAGTAAGGAGGCCACTGGCTCTGGTTCTGATAGTACTGGCTCCACTGCTGAGCGTACTGGAGGGAGACGACGGAGAGTTGTTAGCGCTGGGCAGCACGCCCGGAAGACGGACAGTCCCCAGCACCACACATCCCTTTAACAACACGCCACTGAACCAGCACCAGGAGTTAGTCCGTGTCTGTACTGGGGATCCACCCTTTCAGACACCGGTGGGAACAGCAAGAGGTTACACACCAGCACCAATGTGAGCAGAGGGGTTTTCATGACTGTACTGTGTCAGGGTGTGGCCTGCAGGTACAACCCTGGACTACAATTCAGGAGACCTGGGTTTTAATCTCACCTTTGTCACTGGCCTGCTGGGTGACCTTAGTCAAGTCCCTTCCCTTGGTTAACTGGCCATGGGGTCAGCGATACTGAGTTCCTTGGAAAAGTGTCTGAGATCTAAGTGCTAGAGAGGAGCTGTTCTTATTCATACTGTGCTTGTCACTAGTCTCTGAGGCCCTCATCCTACTGCACTACGCACCACGACTAACTTCTGTTGTGTGTCAGTCTCTCCTCCACTCCCTGGGGGAGAAGTGTGTAGCGGAGCATTTTGACAGGGACTTTCTAAACATCTGTGCTGCTCCGTCTTTATATCGGAGGAGGCTGGTCGGAGAAGCATGCCCGGCACTGGGAGTGGAAGGTGGGGAGGTTTGATCCTTAGTCCTGGGGGAGTTGGTCTGGGAACGCGTGAAGGACGCTGCATCTCCTGCACTGATGAGCTCACCCTGATGGTAGAGAACCCCATGGTGCCTGAGGAGCGGAGTCGTTGACCACGCTCTTCATCCCGGAGCTTCAGGCTCTTAAATGACCTGCGGCCAGGCCATGGTGCGCCTTGAAGATACGGACTGAGATCCTGAACTGGGTGGCCACTGGAGGACAGGTCTGATGTGCTTGTGTCACCGAAGACTACAATCAGCGGCACCGGGGCATTGGCCTTTTGGACATATGGCTGGCCAGCACTGAGCACACCAGGCCTAATGAGGCCGTGGCCCGTAGGTGCAATTGCAATATTCAATTCCACAGCAATTAACCCTTCGTGTAGCCTGGCCAAACTGGCATAAGCTGGGGTTTGTACCAGTGCTGCTTAGCTCTGCTCTAAAAGGGGGGGGTCAATCCCACTGGGGCAAAGAGCACCTTTGCCTGTTTCAGGCAGGCATCGGCAGTGGTACAAGAGAAGACAAGGCCTCTGAGGCAGAGACCCTGGGGTTTGGATTATCTTCTGTGAAGTGCCAGTAGCATACCTGCTGTATAAATTATTAGCCAGAGCACTAGGACGCCTTGCCATGGCTCCTCAGGTAGGAACTTGGGAAGCTAATATATCAGGATTTAAGCTGATTTCTATAATCAGCATTTGAGATTGAGTTACAGCCTAGGAAGACTGCTGCTGAAAGTTACCTTCCTAACCTCTCCAAAGGACACCACAAATAGTTCACTAATCCTCCACTTCTCCACTGCACAGAAAGGAGGCAAAGGGAGGTTTTGCAGTTTGCCTAAAGTCACAGCAAATCAGCCAGAGCTAGGTGAAGTATGAGAACTTCCTTCCCCAGTCCTTTGCATGGGCCACTCCTCCATCCCTACGGTCAGATACACTCTTAGCTTACCCTCCCACCCAGCTGATCACTCTCCGGAGTGCCTGTGTCCCACCTACCTGTTGGTATTGGTTGTAGTTTTGCTGATTGTAGGTCGGTGCTGTCGGTGGCGGAGGCTGGGTGTAGCTTTGGCTATAGCCACTGTAGCTTCCATAACTGTAGCTGGGAGTATACCCGCCCTGGGTGTAGCTGGCCTGGGTGTAGGGCTGAGGGTAACTTGGCTGTAAATGAAAGAAAGAGGTGCTGCATGCGATAGAGATTCCCAGGCGCTCTCCATGCTGTCCCAAACACAGCATCCAACACAGAATGGGTCTGCTCGAGGGTTCAACTGCTAAACTGCCCCAGTGGGAACAGGCAGAAAAGCACTCCCTCTGGGAGGGCTCAGGGTGATCCTAGTGTTCCAGTCTGGATCAGAGAAATGCCCATTCTTTTTGTAGGGACTTGGCTTTCATGGCCTCCAGCTGGGGAAACCAGGGAAGGGAGAGCAGAACCAGCCAAGAAACCTCTGTCAGAAAAAATGTCAATTTCACTGTGATTTTCCAGCAGCAAAACTGAAAGTGAAAAATTCAGATGCAATCCAGAAGGAACCATTCTGATAAGAGTCTGGCCTCATGCATCCCCTTCCAGCCCTGCATTTCTAGGATTAGCACATGCCAGAAAATCTCATCCATCGGGCCCAGAACTTGTCTGAGCAACAGTATATCTTTTGATGTTGCAAAACAAAAAAAGAGTTTTCATTTTTGGGGTCTCCCCATTGAAAAAAATAATTTCCTTCCTTTTGCTCCCTTTGGAAAAAGTGACAAAAGAACAAGAGAAAGCAGGGGAGGGAGGAATACTTCACACACTGCTTTTTTCCCCAACTAGAAAAATTGTGGGGGGAGGAAGTTGAGAGGGAAACGCTACTTTCCCACTTCTCCAAGATATCCCTAAAGCTGAAACATGGCTGTTTTTGGGTGGCGGCGGCGGTGGAGATGGAAATATTTGCTTTGGAAGTTCCATGGAAAAGTCAGAATTTTGTATGTGCCTGCGCCTGTGTGGGGGAATTTAGGTTCTTCAGGACGGCCTCTGCACATTCCCAGTCTTGGGATGTGCCATCTCTAAGTACTCCAGGTCAAAGGTCAGTGACCTTCATTTCTCTGGCCAGCCAAACACAAAGCAACGCATCCATTTCAAAGCAACCTTCCCAAAACTTGCTCTACTGCATGCATGGTTTTTCCTGGGTAGAGGATGAGAGGAAGAACAAGCCACCCCGACAAACATCCGTCCCCATGGGGAAGGTGATTGGAGACCCTGGTGACGAGGGTGGGATCAGACTGCGATGGGGTCTCTTACCTGCTGTCCTTGGCTGTAGCTGCTGGTGGTGGTAGGGGGCGTGCTGCTGGGAGGCTTGTAGCTACTTTGGTTGCGAGCAGGGCTGTAGCTGCTCTGCGGCTGGGTGTTCCGGCTGTAGCTACCACGGGGGCTAGAATTGTTGTCTCTGGTGCCGCTTCCCCAGCGATTCTGGGTGTAGCTGCCCCGGTTGAAGCCTAGCAGAGAAAGCGTGGGCTGTCAGTGGGAGCCACCCAACTCCCAAGAGGAACAAGACTCTCTGATAAACCCTCATGGTTGTTTATGCAACTGGGCCTAGCACCTGAAAACCACTCCACATGCCAGTTCTTCAGAGGGACGCGCAGCCAGCTTTCCCCACGGAGCAGGAATTAGCCCCACTTTGCATCTACGGGTTCTGAATCAAGGACCCCTGCCACAGGGCTGTGGGTTGCAGAGACCGCAATGAGGTTGTGTCCTCACCCCCCAATTGGGCGCAACACAGACCACACAGACTGTGTCCCCTCTCCCCCTGTACTGGGGGCTGCCAAGACCACATCTGAGTCTTCCTCCCCCTCCACTGGGCCAGGGGCTGCACAGATCAGACAGTTCGTGCCACGAAGAGTTCACAGTCTCACTAGATCAAAGGATCAGCACCCCCCGCTGCACAGATGAGACTTGAGCCCCTAAGCTCTGTGGGCACCCGAAGATACCACCTTCCGAGCACTGCCCGAGGGCCCACGGGACTCTGGGGCAGAGGTGGGAACCAAACTCAGCTCTCCAGTCCAGGGCTGTTATCACAGGACCTGCCTTCCTCTCCAGACCTGCCTCAGGCCACGGAGTGTGAGCCCAGCTCCATGCTCAGACCGTTGGGTCTGCCTGGCCTCCACTGCCTGGCCTCTGAAATGTGGGCAGGGCACAGCTGAGACTACCTCCTCCTCCTCCTCCTCCTCCTCCTCCGCCGCCGCCACCTCCGCTTCCTCCTCCGCCGCTGCCTCCTCCGCTTCCGCCGCCCCGGAAGTTGCCTCCACTGCCCCCTCGGTTTTGGAAGCCACCACGATTGCCCCCTTGTGAGCCGCCACCGCCACTAGCACCCCCACGGCTCTCAAAGCGCTGGAAACTGCCCCCTCGGCCACGGAAGCCACCGGCGGCCCGGTTGTCAAAGCGTTTCTCTGGTGGGGGCCCGGCTTTCTTGCCCTCCTCGTTGTACTGCTTCACCAGCTTCTCCGCCTCGTCCCGTTGCAGCTCGATGTAGATCACCGCGTCCAGGAAGTCGCCAGCCTCTGGCAGAGTGAAGTTGGCTGGATTGTGGGCCCGACGATAGGTCGAAGGAGAGAAAACGAGAGAAATGAATTAGCCGGGAGCAATCAGGAGGGGGTTGCTAGGAAAGCTGGGACAAAGGCTGCCTTGCACGGAAGGCCAGCTTTGTGCCAGGGCATCAGACCACCAGAAAGGAGGCGAGAGATCAGAAGGCAAAAGTAAACAGGAAGGGAAGAGACACCATAAACCACGAAAATGATGTATGCATGATGTCATCCCCTCCCCAGCCAATGGCAGGGACACACTCTCTGGTCTCCACCATACCGAGCTTCCTGCTGGTAAAAACAAAGGCTGCAGGTGAGAGAAAGGCAGCCATGGGGGAACCAGATCAGTCCCTCTCATCTGGACAAAATCACCATCTAGCTGTGAAAAAGCAGCCAACAATGTAGAGAGCAGGAATTTTTCCTGTTGTTGGGAGAAAGGAAAGAAACAAAACCCAGCCTTGCTCTGATTATTGGTTTCTGGGAGGGTAACATGAAAGATACATAACATTTTGCCCACTGGAAAAAAGTCAGTTTCGGTTATAGCATCTCTTGTTAAAGGACAGAGAAGCATGGAGGAAGAAGAGATGGAGGAAGATGAGAGTGAGACAAAAGGAAGGGAGGACAAAAGATCAATCTGAGGGTCAGCATTTCAAACCAAAAATAAGTCTTTCCAGCTCAAACAACAAAACAGGTTTTTTTGGTCATATGTGGTTTGTGGTTCGGTTTGTTTGTTTCTAGGATCCTACCTTTCATTTCTAACACTGCATGATCTGGCACATCCTTCCCCTCCTCATCAGTGCGCTTTATTGTGCGATCTTTTAAATCCTCATCCGTGGGACAAATTACAATAGCCTTGCGTTGAAAACCTTCAAAAGGACGCATTTTTCGTCTCTGGGCAGATCCATAAACATTTGTCTAGCAATGGTGACAAAGAAGAGGCAAAAACCGTTCATTATTTGGTGTTCTCTTTTTCAACAGAGCATTGTGGCCTGCAATGGTGAAAGAAGACATGGTGCCCCCACCCCCGTCAGTTTAGATGGTTGTGAAGTACCCTGGACATCTAACCTACCTTTTAAGGCGCAGAAGCATTGTGGGGTGAAGGGGGGAGGTTAGAATGCCCATATTTGATACTTTCTGCAATTCAAATGAAATCTTTCATTGCTTGGTTTCCCCCCAAGAGAGAACCATGAAGACAAGGGTATGTGCTTTGCTTCCTTTAGAAATAAGCAAGTGATTTACATTTTCAGTGGGAAGCCAGACAGGTTAAATGCAAAACTGAGAACTGAATGGAATGCTTATCTGCGATTACTGGGAATTCAGGGTTCATATTTAAGCATCTGGGAGGCATGGTTTCTAGCACAGGATTGAAAGCTGCTTCTGAGGTCTAGGTGTGACTGACACCAACACATTAAGCAAGTCACGTCCCTTCTGTGCCTCACTTTCACCATCTAAAATTGGGTTAACCCAATATCACAAGGCTGGCTAGGAGCATAAATCTTTTTAGAGATTATTTTGGGGGGGCCGAAGGAGTCATTCCACTTTACTCAACACTGGTGAGGCCACAGCTGGGGTACTGTCCAGTACTTTTGAGCACCATGCTTTAAGAAAGATGTGGACAAACTGGAGAAAATCCAGAGGAGAACAAAAATAAGACTTTGGAAAACATAACCTATGAGAAAAGGCTGAAAGATTTGGGCATGTTTTGTGTAAAGAGAAGGAGGGGGAGACGGGACGTGACAGCCTTCACATATGTCACAGGTTTTTATAAAGACGACTGTGATCGATTGTTCTCCATGTCCACTGATGATAGGACAAGAATAATTGACTTAATTTGTAGCAAGGGAGATTCATGCTAGATACTAGGAAAAACTCACTCATTCTAAGGACAGTTAAGCTCTGGAACAGGTGACTTCAGGAGGTTGTGGAATCCTCATCACTGGAGGTTTTGGAAGGCATGGTTAGACAAACCAAGGATGGTCAAGGAGGGTCTAGGAGGTTTACTTAATCCTACATCGAATGGAGGATAGGGGGAACAGAGGAAATGGACTCTTGTGGTCCCTTGCAGCACTGCGTTTCTTTCCTTCTAACCTGCAACAGTGCAACCACTGCATTCTTTTTAATGACTGCCAAGGAGTGGCAGATTCATGCTGCCGCAGGCTAGATCTTTTAAGCATGACACAGAAAACAAAGGGGCAGATCTGAAGTATGCTGCTATGATTCTGCAAGCCTGTCAGGTCTCCCAGATTAGCTCGGACGTGACCACTATCTCATGCTGCAGCAGGATATGTTTCTCAATCCTTTCCTCACATGTGCTATTTTAAGGAAGGAGACTAACCAATGCTCTCTTAAGAGAGGATTAGCACAGACTGGAAGGGCTGCAATGACAGGCGGGGGCCTCCCTCGGTATATGGGCACTTTGGATTCTTATGCATTTTACTGGATTGAACTATGGGATTTAATAATAAAACAGGGAAACTGAAGCCTTGTGTTTTAAGTTTATTCCTATTAAAAACTGACATTTAGGTGGACTTCAAGGTGTGGGTTTGTTAATTCCAAAACATTTTGCTTTCATTGGTTTATGAGACTATTTGTTACATGTTTTGTTTTTTGTTTTTTTAAAAAGCACGTTTCCTGATACATCTGTTGGTATGTGCTTTGAGTCTTCGTTTTAGTAGTTTAATACAAAATGGGACTGTCCATCTCCTTGGCATGCTCGTACTGCTACTTTAACATGCTCTTTAGAAGTACCCAATGGTTTTCAACAGACAGTTGCTATTTTTTATTGCTGTAATGCAAATATTATACATTCAGTTAAAATTCCTCAGGTGATTAAGATCTGCATGACAGGCCAGTTAAACCCAGATGTGTGTGTGTTGCTGACACACTGACCCTTCAGTTTCCTTCAGCATCTGTTGTATGTGTTCCACGGTGGTGGCGGTGAACTGGAAATAACATTTCACGCAAGCGCCTGTCCCAGAATGGGCCAAACTGCTCCCAAAGGGGGAAGAGAAAATCCACAGCTGGGAAAACCTCCACAGCCATTGCTACAGCAACTAGACAAGTCAAGGACACAGAACGCTGCTGCAAAAGGGTATCTATGGACTGCCAGGCTAGCACACTGTTACCATGCAACGATAAACTTGCCTGCTACAGCAACCATCGCCAAACTGAGAATCTAGCAAGTCAGTGGACAATGCTCAGCCTCACAGCACAGAAGCCTCCTGCCCTGCGATCCTGGACAAGGCTTTGAGCACTCTCAACAGTAACAGAACTGGACCTAGAAGCAGCCTAAGCTGCATGGTTTAAACAAGCACCAAGTTCTTGGCATCCTTTGAAGGCAGAGTGGGCGCCTAAAACTAAGCTCTATCCCCCTGCTGGCAGTTACAGGCAGCGCTAGGTGACTGGTCAGCATTCCATAGTATGTTAATTCCTCCAGCAAGAGGGTAGGGACTATCTGATGTCCCAGAAGGGGCTAAAGCCTGCCTACAACTAAAAGCCCACCCCTTGATTGAGGGAGAGGCCACAAAGCTGGGGACATCAAATGAAAAAACAGAGGAAGGAGTGAGGTCCTAGGTTCAAAAGCAGAAATCCAAAGGAGGACCTCCCAAGTCCACTGCTCAGCAAGGTGTCTGAGTGGCACAGAACAAAACTCCATCGCTGCTCTCCCCAGCTCTCATAAAACAGACTGCCCCTAGCACACCATGGGCTGGTACAATACTGAATGGGTCAATCGCCGAGCCCTGGCTCAGTTGCAAAAGGATCAGAGACTTGTTCTTATAAAGCTATTTTTGCTGCTGCCCTGTGTTAACAGCAGAGAACCCCGATGCCTGGACTTCACTCCCAAACTGGGAATTATGCTCTGCTGATTACCCAGCAAGAGGGCAAGGTAACAGCTTGGAATAGTCTGATGTTAGTCACAAGCAAGAGTGAGGGTTGGCAATGGCAGAGACAGGTTTTAAACCAACTTTAGAGACCTGTTTGCCCTTAAAAACAAGCCACGTAGGCCAAGAATCTCAGGTCCCTCAGGACTCAGCTTTGTCCATTAACTGGTTACTTTTCAGGGCCCAGGCATTGTGTCTTACTCATGCTGTCGGAGCAGGGTTTTCCAAATGGTTTTGGATCCTGTTCTTCTCACACTACACCAGATCTAGCCATGGAACTTGGGTTTCAATGATTTGGGCCAGATCCTCACTTGGAATAATCAGTAAACAGCGTCATCCTGTTGGCATCTCACGAGCTGCACTGTTCTACAGTAACTGGGGAGCTGCCCCAGTATCTTTTACATGACTACCGGATCACTCCCAAAGATTCCAGTGAGATAAATACCAGCAACACATTCATCGTCAGAGTTGCTAAGGGAAGGGAGCCCTAGCACATCACCGCCCTCCCAGGAAGGGTACGCACATACGCCAGCACGGCCCAAAAGAAGGCTAGCTCAAATTCGAAGCCAAAGTGAGGCTAGCTTAAGCCACCCTGTAGTTCTGACTCCCAGCGTGTCCCTTTCTTGTTACCTAGTCATCAAAAACGGGTTGGCCGGGCAGATTTCTGACAATGTTTAAGCAGCTGTTTTTAAAGGAGAATCTTTTGGCTGGCTACAGCAATATCACTTCATATGTGCCTCCACCAGCTCTCATAAACCCAGTCAGACAGGATCGGCACTTAAATGGATGCCTCCCCTAACTTCTGCAAGAAGTGCTATGATTCAGTGGACCATGTTATTTTCTGAGAGCCAGTCTGGAACCCCGGTGCAACAGGTCATTGTGCTAGCCAAGGAAAGGAGACAATCCAGAGGCTCTAGCAGTACATACTCACTGAGGAACCCATGCCACTTTCAGAAAAATGCATAACGCATTTTGGGACTGAAAAAGCACAAAATGTCCCAAAACAGCAGCAGTTTTGTGGGGGCCCCTTTACCAGTTTAAGATAACTGTATTTGTTATGGCAAACTGATGCAACTCGCAGCCATTTAGCAAGTGTGGTACCTTCAAAAGTTAATAGCCAACACTTATCAGCTATGTCAGGATATCACAGAAGTTTTGCAGAGAACACAGAAAATAGAAATCACGATGGCTTTTCTGAATCCTTCGTCATTAAAGATTTTAAAAAATTATTAAACTCTTATCTTCATGATAAGAACATAAGAATGGTCATACTGGATCAGACCAATGGTCCATCTAGCCCAGTATCGTCTTCCAACAGAGGCCAATGCCAGGTGTTTCAGAACAGATTATCCTGTTGCCCATTCCCAGCTTCTGGCAAACCGTAATCCCTGCCCATCTGGCCAATGGCTATCGGTGGACCTTTCCTCCATGAATGTATCTAGTTCTTTTTTGAAGCCCATTATAGTCTTGGTCTTCACAACTTCCTCTGGCAAGGAGTTCTACAGGTTGTCAGTGTTATGTGAAGAAATACTTCTTTTTGACAGATGCAAATAATCCATTTGTAAACACACTTCTGCAAAGGATTCTTCGTTAAAGTATAACAGCATACATAAAACTACAGAGCAGCTTACATAAAGATGTTTATATGGACAATCCTAGTGGTTTTGTTCTTCAGCTACAAGAAAGTCAGAAACCACCTCGCTGCAACTTTACAGTTAAAATAGCGACTGTTCTAACACCAGTCTTATTTATATCTTGTAAAGAGCTAAGACTCAAGAAAAGCAGTAAGAAAGCACACAGAGACAGCCTCAGAAGCAGGGTTGCCTAAAGAGTAAAAGATCTCAGCCATATCAGAGTTCCCAGAGTACATTTCTATAGTCTAAACTCCATGCTGAGCTGCCTAAACATTTTAGAATCAATAGCAACTGAGGAAAAATATTCTCTCTCTCCAACAAGAAAAGCAGCCAGCTGGACTGGAAACATGCTTAAACTTCTAACACAGCAACAACCTGTCACTGTATCACCTCTGTATCATGCAGATATGAAGTCTCATGCTAAAAGCAGCAGGAGATAAATGCAAACCTTCCAGACACCCCACGCTCTTGCACAACAACTCAGCCCCAAGTGGGGGAGACACTTGCTAACTCCACATGTGATCTACAGTTTGCTTGGCACCCAGATCTCATTTGTAGGCTCCAGGCAAATGCAATCAATATAGTATAAGGAAAGATGACCAGGGTTCACAATTTTAGACAGATGAAGCAAAGAAAGATCTCATTTGTGCACCTTTTAGGTCATATTGGGTATTTGTTAGTTTTTTTAAATCCTCCGATACATATCCTACACTTTAGAATCATTATTCACATTCAGGGTTCAATATTCAGAAGCTCTTTATGAGAGACACATGCGGGTCAGTTACACGTATGCCCTAGTTAACAGGGACAGACTAACTCAAGAGCTGCCATCAAATACGGCTAGTGCAGATGTGTCTTACTAAAGGGAAGAAGCTAAATGCTGTCCACATCTCTGAAAGAACTGCATCAGCAGCAAGATTAGTGAACAGTGTCTTTCTACCGAGGCCCTGACTTTATGCCTTGACCCAAAGCAAGGGTTTGCATTAAGTGTACTGACACAGATGGGCACATCATGAATGTTACGGCTCACTGGGAAAGCTAACATCTAGATGACAAAAATCCAGAGCAGCTGGGTTCTTCAGATCAGGGTTTTTTCATGAGGTTTTTCAAAACCTCCTAGGGGAACGAGATGCTCAATCTCCATTAACGTTAATGGGCTTTGAAAATACAGCCATGCTGTTTAAGTCTGCACGTGTAACAGGAAAGAAATCTGGTTTCCTATAACCCTGAGCGCGGCTAACCTGTCTGCTACTCACCTGGGCTTACCTGATCTTCTCAGGACACCCATCCCAACAAAAAGACAACAAACACTCACCGGTGGTACTTATGGATTTCTAGGGCATTCTAGGAAGCGTCCATTGACCAGTACTTATCTCAGCTTATCATCAAAGACCTGAAAAGCCTGTATTCAGTTGCCTCACCACTTACCTGGATACACTTCAAACAGAACACTCAATGCGCTTTCAATATTTTTAACTGTGTGTGGTTAAGTTAATGGGGTGCTTTCTCCTACTCACCATGTTTTCAACATCCTTTTTCTTGTGTTTTGTTTACAGTGGGGTTTTCCCTTTTGTCACAGACATATGACGACGTATGCGCCCATGCTTAACATGTCTGAAGTGCACAGGGTAATTCTGCGGGCGCAGTGCTGCCCTTTTAAGAGGGTTGTCTCTTACAGGCTACACACAAAGGTAGAAGGTCTAAGCTTTCCATGCTAGGGAGGCGGCTAGGCGAATGACTATACCTGATCCAGGATGTAGTTGCGTTTCTTCCGGGCGGCGATCTGGATCAAGCGGTTCAGGCACTGTGTTGCTTGCTGAATGAGGACATCCCAGCGGCCTGCATAGTTGCGCTGGCGTCGAAGTCCCATCACCTTGAAATAAAATATGGGTATGAATTAGTGTCGTGTTTATGAGGTGCTGAGGTTATGGGATCCTCGGCACCTCATGTTTTGATCCTGGGAGTGAGATGTTGTGGCTACCGCTCAGGGCTGGGAGTCAGGACTCATTGGTTCCATCCCCTGCTCTGGGAGGGGAGCTGGGTCTAGCGGCTAGAGCAGGGGGCTGGTGTCAGGATTTCTTTTCTGAGTTCTGCCAACGACCCCGGGGAAAGCCATTTACCTTCTGTGTATCGTTTTCCTCATTTACATAACGAGGATAATACCCATTTCACTAGGCAGGGGGTATGAAGGTCAATTCACGTTTATGGACCGCTTTGCTCTAAGAAAAGGCTGAATTGGGAAAGGAGTAAAACAGGTGTAGAGATCCCCTTTCAGGGCTAATAAGAGTGACTGCTTTGCAAGTGAACAGTGACCTTTGATAATGGAAAAGGATTGGAAAGAGGCTTAATCTGCAGAAGCTAGAGGCTTTTAGCTTTTGACGAGGGCTCATCTCTTACCCTCATCTTATCCATGATAGCATTTGTTCCCAGAATGTTGTACTTCTTTGCTGGATTGGCAGCCGCATGTTTTATGGCCCATGTGGTCTTGCCAGCAGCAGGTAACCCCACCATCATGAGGATCTGAAAACACACAGAGAGACGCAGTCAGCTATTGCAACACCACCGAGTGCTTCATCTTTTCCACACACTAATTCCAAGATCTCCTTTGATGGAGGCAGACACCCTATCTTTCATGGAGGAAACAGAGGCAGGCAAGTGACTTTGCTCAAGGTCATGCAGAGAGCTGAACCAATGACTTCTGGTTCCCAGGGTGGCACCGTAACCACAAGGCTGTGCTTCCCGAGCTATTTCATCCTCCACCTATCTGTTCACCCAGGTATTTAGTGCATGCCCATCACCACGGTATCTGAGCTCCTCCCCATTTCACAGAGAGGAAGACACACACCAAGAGAGCTGGTCTCAGTCCGGATTAAAACCCAGGAGCTCCGGACACCTAGCCTCATGCTTGATATCTACTCTTAGCTAGAGAATCCTTGTTCCACGAGCTGACCAGAGCAGCTGTGCCTTTAAAACCAAGCCACATTTACTAAAAAACAATATACCTGCTGCTTTTCTTTCTACTTGTGCCATAGAGTCACTGTTTGAGACACAACCAGCTTAAGGAACTCATTGCCACAAGGCATCATGGAGTCCAAGGGTTTAGCAGAACTGAGAACAGACTGGACGTTTGTATGGTAAACAAGAACACGAGCCAGCCTCTCACTAGGGGCAAGTTATTCCATAATAGCAGAGTTTCCTGCCCCAAGTTCTGAAGTAGCAGATACTGGTCACTGTGGAGGCAGGCTACTGAGCAAGATGGACCCAGACTCAGATCCTTTTTCACAGGAATTGTAAGCAGTTCCCTGTAAAAAGCCACCCCACTCTGTCCTCCTTCAAACACCTCTTAATCTTCCCCTTGGCCAGGATGCCTACGAGACACTCAATGGTTAGGCAGATGGTGTGCTGTTTTCATGCTGATTTCATTTTTAGCCCCAGTTGTCTCTAGTCTCAGATTGTAAGCGCCTCATGGCAGGAAGCGTATGTGTTGTATAGCCATTCAGCAGCAAGCGCAATGCAAAAACTCACCTCACACTCTGCTTTACTCTTTGGTCCTATGGTTCCACGGATCCGCTCGGCCAGCGGGATGTGCTGGATGAAGGTGAAGCCTGGCGGGACAGGGAAGTAGGTGTCTTCTCGCTGCCCAAAGTTGAACTCGATGGCGCAGTTCTTCACCAGGACATGAGGGAAGAGTGCCTGGCCGCCCAGCACTTCCTTTCGTGCCCGATAGGCAATGCCCAGCCACTTCCCATTCTTCATGAAGGACATTTCAACCTCCTCCCCACACTCAAAGTCCTGGTCAAAGGGGAAAACGCGATGCATAAATGCAGAGCCAGGCAGAAGGGCAAACAGCTAGTTACTGTCTGAACAATACACCCTAAGGTCACTATGCAAATGGGTGTTAACGTGACAGCTGTCCATTGAAGCAGCAACCCCAGTGTCATGGGGAAAATCCTGCTGCTGTCTGAACACATCTGCTTCACAGGACTGTTTCCCAGGGCTCCACCAAAGCACCCCTTCCCCTGGCTCCAAGCCATTTGCAAGCACAGCTCAGGCAAGGTAATTATCTGGAGGCCAGGCTCGGTCGTCAGCCAGCATGGAGAGCGCAACTGACAGCTCCAGTGTGGAAGCCAAATGCCCTGAGGGATGTAGCTACTGTGCTCTGGTCTGAGTAACAGATGCTTTCTGACTTCGTCCCCCCATTGCACGGGAGTATGACTGACACCCAGGAGGGCAGGAAGGTGGGCATGCACAGATAGGTATTGACAGCACTACCTTGCAGGGAAATCCCGACCTACAGCAAGGGGCTCTCCCCTATCGCTAGCGGCGTTACCACACCCGGGGGTTAATGCAGCACCTAGTTCAGTGTCGTATCTGAAGCTACCTGCCCCCCCGTCAGTATCTTTGGTTTTAAACTGCTTCTCTTCCCACAGGGTCTTGCAGAGTGGACAGAGGAAGTGGGCCAACTTCACAGTGAAAGGGACTAGACATGGAGCGCTGTCAAATGCACAAAGCAAAGAGGCTGGAAGCAGAACAGGACGCTCCTCTCCAAGCCCTGAGTGATGGTCTCAGGCCTTACAAGTCAGAGGAGTGATCAGAAGACGGCAGACAGAAGCGACGGTTTAAGGTGGAGAACCAGCACATGGAACAGTACCAGGAAACGACAGGGTCAGTCCCGCCTAGATGTAACCCACGCTGACAGCGGGGCTCTATCACCCTCTAGTGGCTGGACCTGGTGCAGATGTGCAGTTTGAAGGCAGTAGCAGAGTCTTAGAGATGCGGTCCTTTACCTCCCACTTACTGGTTCAAGTCCCTGCTTTGCCCTAGATTTCCCATATGACCTAGGGCAAGTCAGTGCATCTCTCTGGGCCCCATTTCTCACCTTTAAGATGGGGCTAACAACCCTGTCCAGCCCTGCCTCGCCTCCCAGGGGTGTGGAGAGCACAGCCACGTTAAAGCTCATGAAGTGTAGCGATGGTAATGGGGAAGGTATAAATACCTATGATATGGGCAGTTGGCTCAGAGAATGCCACCAGGGACGCTTGGGAGGTCAGGATGCTGGCAGCCCAGGATTGGCTTTTGTAGAGGGGGAAAGGGATTGCTGTGGCTGCTCTTCAAAAGATTAAACCGAGATTATGAAAACAAAGTCTCTGAACAAATTTTAAAGAGCAGCACCAATTACTCCACAGCTCTGCCAGGTCCCCAGGGCTGCAGATGGTGGGACGCTCTGCCAGCATGGCGGTTTCCATGCCAGGATGCGCTGGAAGTGATGCCTATGGGGGTGTTCGGGGAAGCACTGGCAGCACAAGGGGCGCCCCAGAAGGGTGCCGAAGCAGTGAGAGCTGATACTCACAACGAGGCAGGCGATGACATCATTCTCTGAGAACGTTTCACCATAGTTCTCGAATTTGCAGCTGCTGGATTTCTTCCCGGTGCCTCCGTAACCGTAGGAAAAGGGCTCTTCCCCTGAGGAGACAGTTCAAGGGGCTCGTTTGGTCACGGCCAATTCAAATATTGGGTCGCATACGCTGCTTCCTTACCAGAAAGGTAACCCTCTCAGGGTTACTCCCCGCCCTGACTAGCTGCACATTGCTACAATGCTCCAGGCTTCACAGCCCTGTTTCAGATGAGGGTGAAGAGTCTCTAGGGTTATGGGGCAGGGCATTTGCAGTGGAAGGCCCCCTTGATAAAGTGCTAAGCAAGATCTACCTGTGAGCAAGCCTCCTCTTGCACTACACAGGGACACGAGGACGTAGGTGCCCTGGTGGTTTGTGACATCAAAGACTTTACAAACATTTCAATGCATCACAGAGTGAAGGTGATGTGTCTATCTGGCACCTCACATGAAAAGCAGAGGCAGCTCTTACCTAACTGAGTGCTGCAAGAATCCAGGGACCAGCCAATGCGCACGACGTGAGGATCGGGTTCTGTGGAAGGAAGGTGTTTCACCGAGATTTCTTCATTGATCTGGGGACAGAAAATGAGATGGAAATGTCCTTCCTGCCCAAGACAACTTTTATAGTAAATGTAAGGGGGTTGCGAAAACAGACTTACAGTAAGGGGTCATCGCTGTGAAAAGGTTGAAAAACAAGGTACTCAAGAGCCTACTAATAAAATGCAAATGAAATAGAACCTGAGTAAACTAGAATCTGACTAGTCTATTTCCACAGTCCAAGCTGAGAGAAGCACAAGATCAAAGAAATGCTGAAATGTTTTTAAAAACCATGGGTTTGTTACATAATATTGGCAAGGAAATTTGAACCCAACTTAGTGACTTTAATAAGTAATATTTGGCAATCCTCTAGGGCTGTACTTTTAAAAAAGCTATCTAAATGTCTCAGCAATGGGAGATAGATTCCTCTCTGTAAAATGAGAAAACTGATGAACAAGGTGAAGCAATGCTCAACGTTGTCAGTAGTGGAGATTAGAATCCAGATGTCCTATCTCCTTGTACTCATGCTCTCGTCTCCAGCTTTCTGCACCTCCAGAGTGCTTTGTCTCCAGTGAGGTAAGACGCTTTAACAGACCACAGACAACAGAGACCGGATGTCTGAATTACTGGAAAGGGTTCTCTGTGGTACCTGAAGCAGCTCTAAGGAACTTGATAAAGGCATGACTCGAATTAAGCTGACATTTGTAAGTTTCCAGTTTACTAACTGGAAGGAGGGCCCTGCTCAATCTTCTGCCCAGTGCCAGACAGTGTGATGAACGTGGGAGGCCATGCCGTGTGTTACTGTTAGGGCTCATGAAATCAGTTACAGAGGGTGACAGGAAATGAAACCTGCCTGTAGGTAACTGGGCGAGGTGTTTTCCTACTGTTTCCATTCGCGAGCCCCAGTGCCAACGGGTCTGACCTAACAATCCTGACAGAGTGTACATGATGTTCCCAAGTGAGTGTGGGGAGGTGTGGGTGCGCTCACAGCTCTGCAGGGGAACAGTCCCATTTCCTACTCCAACCTGTTTTAAATGTTTGTGCTTCCAGCTGTCTCGAGTGGAACTACGCAGAGCCAGGAAGTGAACCAAGAGCTCCACTACAGAAGTGTTCTGGTAGCCCGATCGACAAGGGATCAGACTGGAAAGAGTGACAAAGTTTTCCCATGTAGCAACCACAACCCAAAGGCTGTGCACGCCTGACCCCAAAACAAGAGGCCAGATTGAACAGGACTTCAGCCACCCATGCACACATGCTATAATTTTCAGTGAAATAGTCAGCACTGACATTCAGTGCATCGTCACTAGGCTTCAGGGTTAACACCACATTGATATGAACCACATGTCATCTCTTTAAAGCTATTGTTTCAGGCTCTCTGCCCCAGCCTACAGACAGCCCTGTACTGATATATGTTTTAGTCATGTGAAGTAATTTACACTTTAAAAAAGTTCTAGAAAAACAAACCTAGATTCTGGACAACAAAACAGCTGCCAGGGAAAAAAATCTCAGGTCAACAAGCCATTGCAGGCTGACCCAGCTGACTGGTGCCTGAGGGATAAAGCTAAGCTGAAGTCACTAGGCCCACACCAGGAGTAGTGAGATTTGAGCCTAAATCTGACCAGCTTAGAAAGAAAGATATCTTCGCTGACGATGCCACTTGAAAGGAAAAAAGAGGGTTTAGCTGTTTCAGATGAGTTAGAAAGACGATTTAATGGGTCACCATCAGTTAATTAGGCACTCCCAGGGGCAAAAGGTGACCTGGGTTAAAGGCTAAGCTTTTATCTCTAACCAGAAGGAGTTGAATTAAATCTGCATTCTGTTACTGCACAGTCCTTATCTCTGCTTATATAAAAATGTTACGGCTACACGGTGTCAGAGGAAAGCTGTGTTCCATGTCTACTAAGTAGGCTGGAATGAAAACAAGCATGAAACTTAGACGTATAGATTACGACTTCATCTTAGTTGTTTCCTTTGGTGAACCTGGATATTTAGACAAGTCATTAGGAATCTATTTGTTGTTAGTCCTATTCATGGCTAAGTCCTGTTTCCAACTGGAAATGCTCACAAATCCAGCTCTCTTTCCCAAATGGAAGATCTACACCACATGAAATTTGAAGTTAACATTCACGATGACTTACACATTGCTAAGGGCAGCACCTTGCTCTTACCTTCATCTCATAGCAGACTCGCCCTTGCCTCACTCCATATGTAGCTCGGGCGCCGGACCACAAATAAGCAAAGCCTTCTATGGTCAGCGGGTAGCCGCTGTACCGGTCCCTGGCTACTTTGAAATGCAGGTCGCAATTATCTAGAGGACAAGAAGGTAACACTGAGGTAAACAGTGCACTGGATTGGTTAAGGATTGCACAACATGTACTGTCTACAGCACCTCACACAATGAGGTGCTAGATCCTGACTGAGGCACTGGACATTACCGTAATACAGTAAAAATCCTATGTTGGTTGTATCCTGCTCCCCCACTCTGACCCGCTTGCCTGTTACTTTCTGTCTTAGGAAAAAGAGGAGCTTCGATTATAAATTGTGTGAGGCAAGAACTGTCATTTACTATATGTTTGCAGTGGGCCTAGTACCGCTGGGCCTTTCAGTTCAATTCCCAGCTCCAGCACAAGTCATGTAGTCTCTCTACCCCTCAGATCCCATCTGCAAGATGGCAACAACAGAAGAACTTATCCCCATCTTGCACCCCGTGCCCCACTAGACTGTTGGGGGGAGGAGAGGGGTTGGAGGGAAGAAGGGAATTAATACATTGCATATTGTGAGGTGCTCAGATACTACAGTGATGGGGGTCAGGTAAACAAGAGAGATGATGACATCTCAAGGGTCTGAAAAATAAACGAGAGCAGGAAAGATCTTCAGTCAGATTTTAAAACTGTGCTATGAATGAATTCAGCTAAGTTGTATGGCCTGTGTTATACAGGAGGTCAGACTAGATGACCACAGTTGTCTCTTTTGGCCTTACAATCTATGAATTCCAATGTGTACGCACCAGAGAGAAAGGTAGTCTTTGTTAAAGGCACAACAGCCCTTCTCCCAGTTACATGGAGAGAATGCTCCCAGCAGACCTCTAAGACCACCTAAGAATCCTCTAGTCAAACCAGAGAAGTCTAGTTTTGCTCTGCTGGATACTTTTAAAGATGAGAAGTAGGAAGGAGACCACTTAAAGTTATTTCGTGTGCAGGATGTCACAATTCTCTGCCTCCAGAACTCACATGTATCAATGGCCACTAGCGTCTCATCAAACTCTTCTTCATCATCTTCTGCAGGAGGCTGAGGTGATCGGCCCCTAGAGCAAAAACATCAAGACACAAACAGGGCTCATGTCAATCAGCAAGGCAGAGTTTTTGGGGACATGGGGTAAGTTAATGTAGCAGTAAATAAGGTGGGAAGAAAGTCTGGAGGGATTTAAAAGTTGTCAGGTTTTTACTGGAACAGATTACTTACGGATTTGCAACCAGAGACCCCTACTATAAAAGCGAAGGCTAAGTAAGAGGCAATGCTCTCAGGGATGTTTGAAAGTGACCCTTTCCCCTCACATTGAAAGCTTCCAGGTTTTCATCATGTTATATTAGGTCCTGCATCTTGTAGTTATTTACCCTGTACCCACCACCAGTAACACTCCACCAGTTCAGAATGGTGATATTGATGCATCAGTGTAAATAATGGCACAAGGTGTGTGGAACAGAGAACCAGACCAGTTTTTAAAACACTTGTGGCCCAGCCAGTCAGCAGAGAGCAACAAACTCTGATTAAGACTAGATGGAAAAAATAATCAGGTAACTCATTTCACATGGAGAATCACTTTCTTAAATACAAGTAGGCTTGGCGGAATTTGATTTTTATTGTTTATAATTTTGACAGATAATATAGTTTGTTTTTAACTTTTTGAATTTATGTATAAGTTTTCCCAGTTGAGGGAAATTATGGTTATACAATAAGAGAATCAGACAATTATTTAATAACAGTAGACACTGAGATGCAAAAAGTTAAAGCTTTATAAAGTTATAACTTATTGTCAAAATATATAAAACAAACATCTTGAAATCAAAGTAGTAAGTTTTCATGCAGGATTCTTCTTACTTTGCCTATCTCGATCAATGGACATTTTTTGGCCAGTTTGTGTGTGTGTGGTGAAATCGATGTTTACCAATTTCTACCGATAAAAATCAAATCCTTCCAAGCCTAAATACAAGGGAGAACATACCACAAACAGGAACAGCCAATGATTCTAACAGGGTATATACCACTTTATAATTCTTCTTATTTCAGGTTAGGTGAATACTCCCCCACTTTTTCACACGGAGCACGTGCAGCTGCTCCAAGATTTTGCTTCCTTTATGAGGATCTTAAAGCTCTTCAAGGAGGTGGTTTTTAAAAAGTTCCTAAGGGATTTAGAAACGCAAGCCCTGCTGAAAGGCATGGGGAGCTACGCACCTCTCTTTGGCACTTTTGAAAGTTCTACCTCTTAAGCGTTAACGAAGCTCCATAACACCCACGTGAAGCTATGTATTATCCCAGTTTTATGCATTGGAAACAGACCAAGTTACTTGTCCTTGGTTATACAGGAAGTCAGTGGAAGGGACCTCCCTAAACGCCAGATCTCTGGACGCCCAGTTCTGAGATTTAAAGATGAGGCAACTCTTCCTCTCTGCTACTGTGTGAGATTAACAGCGACATTTAAAAAAAGTAAACTGGAATGAGGTAACAGAGCCAGATTACGTTCTGCCATTAAAATCCTGCTTTATGAGAGACATTATGCACTGTGAGAACAGCATTATGCAGTATAATGTCCATGTCAAGACGCTCAATATGCTGAAGTATTCATGAGAAATAAAGCCAAAACCTTATTGCAGTAATCCTTAGATCTTCCTAGAGCACTTTTCATCAGTAGGTCTCAAAGCGCTTTACAGTATCATTATCCCCATTGCATGGATGAGGAAACTGAGGCACAGGGAGCTATCGCTCACCCAAGGCCACCTAGCAATCCACTGACAGAGCTGGGAATTGAACCCAGCAGGGTGGATTGATTTAAATCAAAGCAATTTAAATAATTGATTTAAATCACCAAGAGAAAAAACCATTGATTTAAATCAAGTTTCCCACTGATACATCTTCACCCATTTCTTAAACAACGGTGCAAACCTGCTCATACATCATCTAGGAGGGTATACTTTGTGTCATTTTTTTTTAGATAATTTGATTTTTATTAATTTAGGAAACAGTACATAATACTTGTTACTTGTGTCAAGCTGCAGATGCAGCAGCGGTACATTAGGAATGGTAAAAACTAACACACAAACACAATAGCACTTATATTTTATTTTAGACTAAATCTTAAAAGTTACATAAACGTTTCACATTTGTGATTGCAACAGGTCTCCTCAGTTGCCGGCTGACAGCTGTTCTTAAACTTTTTTTTTTAATTTTCAAATTTTATTAACTCTAATAGACAAGTCATCACAACATTAAACGTACGCTGTCCTTAAATCTTCTACAACTAGCTCTCATCTTCCCCACTCCCACTGTCATTTTTATTCATAGACTGAAACAGAAACACAAGTTTTCCTGCGTTTTCAACTCCCAGTCGATTTCTTAGCTTTGAGTGAATAACACCAAATGATGAAAATATTCTCTCTGTACCTGCAGAGGAAGCTACCGCTGTGAAAAGTTGGCTTAGCAACTGAAGGAACTCTGTTTCAAGGTGCCTGGCTAATGATTTCCACCAATTCAGGGGAGTGACTTTGTTCAAAACATCATCAGTAAACATGTACTGTTTAAATGGTTCCGCTCCAGCCCTGAAATTTATTATGACTGGCATAACTGAGGAGTGATTTTGAGATGCCCATGTCATGGCAGCATCATCTTCTTCAGAAGTTAGGCATCTACCTTTATATCTGGGGTCGAGAATGTTCGCAAGACAATGAGGTGGAGTTAGTGCTTGATCCATTCGCTTCTTTACTGCCTGCAGTTTAACTTTCTGGTGAGGTATTTCTTTCTTCAATGTCTCTTGAAGTGCCTTCCAAATTTCGACAGCATCAGCAATGTAGCAACAATTCCTCTGAAGTTTGTTTGAGGCTATGGATATAGGCTTCAGTATACTGAGCATATCCTCTACATTCCTCTTTAATCCAATGTTAGATACTCTCGATGAGATACTTCCATCTATTTTATCACGGTTTTCTTCACAAAGTTTTATGAGAATGGGCCAGTTCTTAATAAATTGTTCAAAACAATCAACCACAGAATTCCAACGAACATCTTGAGGGAGAATTAGTTTGGATCCTCCTGCTCTCTTCAGTGAAGCTGAAGCAAAATGGTTGTTACGGAAGTATTTTGCGATTTCAACAACATTTTCTTTTATTCCTGGAGAAGACGTACTTAAGTCTTTGGCTAAAAGATGCATTAAATGGGCACTGCAGCCATATGTTATTAAGGAGCATCCTTCTGTTTCTTCTTCTAAGTATCTTCTCATCTTTGCCACGTTTGCAGCATTGTCTGAGACAAAACTCCGCACGTGACAGTTGAACTTTTGTTCACAGTTTATTACAGCTTTCAGTGCCACTTCTTTTAAATATTCTGTTGTGTGTGCATTTCCTGATGTATCTATTGTTTCTGAAATATATGCAACCCCATCTTCTGTTGTCACACAGGCACATATTACTGGATCATTGTGTACATTGCTCCACCCGTGAAGACTTAAACTGGCAAATTTCCCCTCAGTATTTCTTGCACACTGTTCAAGTTCCTTCTCATACACTGTATCTAGCAACCTTCCACCAATGTCTGCTTTACCAGGTGGAATGTAGCCTGGTCGTAAGGACTCAACCATGTCAATGAAGTGTTTATTGTTAACAATGCGAAAAGGAGAATTTGTGGCATAAATGAACCGAGCAATCTTTTCATCTATGGTGTCTTGTTGGTATTTGCTGATCCTTACTACAGACCCGTCCATGGTGGTGGTTTTACTTGATGATTGAAATCTTTTGCTTGCTACTGATACTTTGTTGTTTGAAATACGTTTAGTTGCAGCACTGCTGCTAAATGTACCAGCGGATGACTCTGACGTTGTTGCAGATAGACAGTCACAGTCAAAGTCTCTTATGCTTAAATGGAATCCTGAAACAAAATTAAAAAATGGTTTTGAATAGTCGTTCTTCTCAGTTCCCACTTTATTATTCAGTTAATCATTTACATTTTTTTCAGCAAGGATGCAGATGCAATTCCAAATGACCAAAAAAGCTCAGACTGACTGCACTTAGAGTGCATTTAATTTTGGAGTAAGCCCCATAGAACTCACTGGCACTTCTGTTTTTTTGAGCAAACAAGTATAGGATGGGGTTCCCTTGGGAAAGCTGAGTTATGCTGAAGTAAAACAGGGAATAGACTTCGGCATCACCATTATGGTTGTGGCCATGATGGTCCAAAATACAGGGCCTATACTATGTAATATAAAATAAGGTGACATCCAGTGGCACCTGGCAACTCTAGATTTCTCTTACTGCACCTTTCTGTACCGTGTACTTGGGTGATAGATTCTAAACCTACTTAACTAATTAAACAAGCCATAAGGATTAGCTAAGTGATAATTTTTTTTCTAGTAACATCCAACATAGCAAACAGCTTGGGAATTTATTTGTTAAATCACACTTATACTAAAAGGCATAGAGAGAGTCTTGAAGTATGATGCATTGCAAAGTGAATTATTTAAGTTACTAACCAGTTGATCCACATTGTTCTTCAGACATATCCGCATCTTCATCCACATAATTTTCTCCCAATAAGCAGTTTTCATTATGATGTTTCATTCTTGCAACTAGGCCCTGCATCTCCTTCTTGCACTGCTTACACTTGACACGTTTTCCTTTTTTACCCAGGGAAGGAATTTCTTCAAAATATTCCCAGATAGGGTCTCTCTTACGCCCAGAAGCCATGACAGTTTTTCTGTGGCAAAAGTGTGGGGGAATAGAGGAAGCTGTGTGTGTGCTGAATAATGTCTTCCCTTTTTCTTTCCAGTCCACTCCACTGTTCCTTTCTATTCTGCCTCCATCCTTTGTTTCTCTGCCTTTAAGACAGGGTCTTAACTAACTCCTCTGCCTTGCTTGGCCCAGCTCAACCACCACATAAGCACAGAACAACAACAATCCTATCCAGCCTGTGTCTTTCTTTGCACACGTGACTTTAGTCAGCTGAAAAACAGAAACTGAAACAGAAACTGAAAGCCCAGAATTTTCAAGACGCAAAAGCTGGTAGTTGGGCTGGACAGAGTAGAGCCATTAATTCATTTTTATGAGACTGTAAGTGTAGGTTTAGCATGTTTGTGATGAGATTTAATTGTCACTGTTATTTCTTAAACAAGAGAGACATTTAGCATTTTACTGATGATTTTAAAAAACAAATTAAGAAAATCGGATTTAAATTAAAAAATCCGATTTTTTTTATTTAAAACAAAAACAACAGTTTTGTACCCACCCTGGAACCCAAGTCCCAGGCCAGTGCTCTACTCATTAGCCCACACTGCCTCCCTAATGATTAAAAATGTACGAGCATGAAAAAAGTTAAACAATGGCTGACCTTTGGCTAAATCTTTGACAGATCTAAAATGCTATGTTCCCAACTCTTTCTAAACTCAGCTTCTATTATTCTACTTAGCCCCTAGCCTCGGCGAAGGGCCAAGGAATAAACCTCTTTAACTGCTATAAGCCAAACTCATTCGGGTTTCCCCTCACAAACTCACCTCTTATCCTCCCGGTGCTCGTAATACCCTCGTCCTCGTTGCTCTTCAAAAGGTCTCTTGCGGCCCTGTGGCTGTTGCTGCTGTCTGGTCTGAGATGGATCAGGTGCATTGTAGCCAGAGGGGAGTGTGTTGTAGCCAGAAGTGGGGGCATTGTAACCAGAGCTGGGGACACCATAACTGGGGGTGTTGTAGCCAGAGGAGGGTGCATTGTAGCTAGGGGTATTGTAGCTGGAGGCAGGGCCACTATAGCCAGGGGCCGGCATGTTATAGCCAGAAGCCGGCATGTTATAGCCAGAAGCCGGTTCTTCTTGCTTTACTTCTGTCTTCATCTCTGCATTCAAAACAAGCAGTGAAATTAAAATATTTCAATCACTCATTACACACAGGGACTATCCTGCCTGTATTGAGAGCTCTTCTCCACACCCATGGCGATTTTTGCTATGATAATTCATCCTTTTCCCCCAGTGTGATTAAAAGGGATTAGTTTAAGGGCTCCATTTTTTCCTATTCTTAATCACATGTTCAGGACCAGTCCGTGGCAAGTATACTGGTCCCAAATTATTTCTAGCCCTATTAGGCTGCAAAACACTGGACCTTGGAGGATGACAGCACACAAGCTGGGGATCAGAGAGATGTATTTTTAAGGTCCATTGTCCTGTGATTTTTTTTTTTGGCAGCATAGATTCAGATGCTGGAGAAATCAAAATTAGAGCTTTCCAAGGGGATGCAGAATTTATTACTCGTCTTGAACAACCACAAAACACTGGATCATAAATGCGCCACTGATTTAGCAGAGTGCTTTGTTCAGTTGTCTCAGACGTCAGATCAGTGTAGCTTCTGCCCCTCAATGTTGCCTTTTTAATGGCGGTCTGACTGAAACCAGTTCTTTGGCCATGCTACACAATGAGGCAATACAATTGCAAATTTCTATCAAAACCTTACATAGCACAGGGCCTTCTAAGGTTGCAGGGATGGGAGGAGAAAGGACCAAAGAAAACTGTCTTCAGGTAGGGACTGAGCCACCTGCAAATGAGAGCTCTGGGCACCCCAGTGTCTTAATGCAGTGACAACATTCCCATTTATTATAGTATTACTTCTCAAAGAGTTTTGCTGATAAGGCTGACTTTAAAATGAATGTTACCTGAGTGTAGAACAGGACGCTCTTGGTCTAGAGATCTCCTCTCATACTTGGTTTCGTTCTCCTGTTTAATATTGCCATGTTCATAGGACGGATAACCCTGTGGCTCGTTCTGATGAGTATTGTTATCGACACCATCTTCAAATAGAAAAAGGCATGTGTTAAGGCTGTTACTTATAACAGATTGTAATAATATGCAGAGAAACACTGGGAGCTTCAGCATTTATCAATAGGGAACTGGTTCCTGCAACTTTTGGGACCTACACACAAAATCTAAGAGGTCTGTCAGCCAGCACTTTCAGAAAGCTAGAATGAAGGCAAAGAAGCCAACTAACTCTTCACTGCAAAAAAAGTCATTTGTTTCACTCACAAAACTTTTCTAGTGGAAACAACCCAGTTTGCACTAAAAATCCCGAAATCCCAGCGTAACGGAAATCTTCTAACCAACATGCCAACGAACAATGACAGACTCAACACTTCCCACATATGCAGTATCAAACCGCGACCCGTATGTCTAGCGATGGAAGTTTAATCACTTGCGAGTAGGACTGATAACTTATGATTTACTTTCTAAGATCCACAAATGTGGAAGATTAAGCGAAAGTGAAAGCACCAACTGAGGCAATACCACCTTCAAAGGGAACTGCAAATCAGCAAATTTTTGTGATCTGCTCAGATGACCTCAAACAAATTCATACAAATGATACAGCAAGAGCATCTCCATGCAGAAACTAAGCAAACCAGTGTCCTACAGTGAAATATTGCCTGGTGACTCATTCACTATCACAGGATGTTGATTTATCTTACTTAGTTACACGGAAGTACCAATTGCCAGAAAAATACAGAACCTGTTGCGGTGTAAGATGCACCATTATTAAGGACAAAAATATGCCTCAAAGGGACATTAGCAAGTAAACAAGCTTTCCAGGGACACACGCTTCCAATCACCCTAGATTTAGGAAGCCAACACAAATCCTAAGACCAAAACAGACCCTAAACACATGGTGTATGGGGGAAGCTGACAGAAGTCTGACTAGCAGGAAAGGACTAGCAGGATCTCATCTACCAAAATCCATCAACAAGAAAACAAAATGAAGAACTGCTCTGGCAAAGAGCTGATCCCACTCCAGTCCAAAATTAAACCAACCACGCAGTGTAACAAATAAGCATCTGCAACTGGCAGAAGGATGCAATGTTCCCTGATTAGGGACACAGAGGTCTACCAGGTATATTGTCACATACTCCCTCTGGTGTCTAATACCTCACATCATTACAAATTGGGTGGGACTTTTAAGTTGCCTCAGAGTTGGGACAAGAATCCAGGAGTCCCAACTCCGATTTCCCCTCCCACAACCTTCTGCTCTAACCACTAGGAGGATCACGTGCTCTTGAACGGGTTTAGCACATCACACCTGCAAACCCAGGATGCCCCTGGCCCTTCACAAGAGGACACAGAGAGACCATGTGTGCTTGCAACAGATACAGTGGAGACTCCTGGCCCACCGCTGAGCCTAAACCAAGACCCGGCACAGCTTTCCTGGCTAACACTCTGGTGTAAACTCAGAATACGCTGGCCAGTAGAGTTTATACCAGTCTCATGAGTGCAATAATCCATACTGGCCAAAGGACCATTATGCCAACATAACTGCCTGAGCCTTGTCAACACTGGCACTTGTACCAGCAAAACTCTTGTTGCTCAAGGATGGGAAAAAAACCAGCCCCCGAGCGACATAAATTTTGGTGGCATAAGCGCTTGTGTGGACGGATGCTCTCCGGCCTACGCAGCTATCGCCGCTGGTTTAAGTGAGTTTATGATGCTGGTGGGAGACGCTCTCTCACTGCCGCAGCTACCACCACTGTTCAGGTGGGTTTATTATATCAGTGGGAGACACGTTCCTGTCCACACAGATACTGAACTGGTTTAGGTGGGTTTATCGGATCGGTGGGGGACACGTTCC
>ML675698.1:56987-93615 GCA_007922155.1 Mesoclemmys tuberculata | reverse complement strand
CCGCAGCCCGGCTGGGGCCCGGCCGCCACGCGGAGGGGCCGCGGCGGGCCCGCGCGCACCCCGCCCCCTTACAGTGTCCGTCGGGCGCCTGGTCCCCGCCGCCGGCTCCGGCCCCGGGCCCGGGCCCCCGCCGGGCCTCCTCGGCCTGCAGCGCCGCCTGCAGCCGCTCGGCCAGCTCGGCCTTCAGGCCGCGGGTGTCGAGGCCGCGGCGGCCCAGCTCTTCCTTCAGCTCGTTGACGCGCAGCCGCCGCACGTCCATGGCGCCGCCCTGGCCCCGGCCCCGCTCAGATCTGGCCGGCCATCGGCTCCCCCCGCCGCCACGGGCCCGGCTCAAAATGGCCGCCATCGCCCTCCTCGCCGCCCAGAGCCGCGCCGCCGTGCAACGGCCGCTCTGATTGGCCGGGTGCCAAGCGCCGGGATGTAAGGCGGCGCCTGATTGGCTCTCCGCCGCTCGGCGCCTCTTCACCTCTCCCGTCGCGGGTCTCCCGCTCCCTCGCGGCGTGTGAGGGGGGCTGGCATTGGTCAGAGGCGGAGGCGGCCTTGTGAAGGGGCTTGCCATTGGCGGGGGGGCCGCCTCGCCCGTGAGTCAATCAAACAGCGCCTCGGGGGCGTGACGGATGTGCTTGATTGACAGCGGAAAGGGCGGCCCCATCATTTCCTGTCGAGTTTCTCATTGGCTGAGCTTGGGGGGGGTCGGTTCTTTTTCTGTGCATCTCTCATTGGCTGAACCTGAGCGAGAGGGTGTGAACTTGCCTGCCATTAGCTGAGCCCAGGAAATATTTTGTACGCTTGTGGAAGGGATTTTTGTGAGGGCATTTCTCATTGGCTGAGCCCAAGCAGAGGTGGGGATGGGTGGCTGGGTTGTTAGTGTATTTCCCATTGGCTGAGCCCTGTAGGGTTTCTTGCGTTAGTGCATTTGCCATTGGCTGAGCCTGGGTTTTTTTTTTTGTGTTAGTGTCTTTCCCATTGGCTGAGCCCTGGGTTTTTTTGTTTTAGGGTATTTCCCATTGGCTGAGCCTTGGGAGTGGGGGATTGTGTTAGTGCATTTTCCATTGACTGATCAACTGTGCCTTAGTGTTTTCTCAGGCAGTGCAGGCCTGCCCAATGACTGCGCCCTGGCAGGCAGTGGCAGGACGGCCAGTGTTGTTAACTTACATCCGCCCCTGTGCTGTACATGCATGGGGCACTCACCTGCATTGTGCACTGGAAACAGGACCACCACTCCATTTATACTGCCCCCTCCCTGACACTCGAGCCCTTGCCCCTGTGGCTTGACAATCAGTTACTGGCACGGGTTAGCCTAACAAATACGGTGACAAACACAAGGGGCTGCATTCAGAGGATCACGTTTATTGGCTACCGGGAGAAGTTCGAGGGAAAATAAGGCTCAGATCAGGCCACAGAAAACTCAAAAGGATGTAGCTACAGTGGAGGCAACGGGCTCATTGCCCAAGAGCACACATAACCCAGAAACACCAAAGGTCTGATTGTCCTTTCTGGTCCCTTTCCACCAATCCAACAGTGCACAGGGGATTAATGTAAAGGAGAATCAGGAGCTGAGATCACAACCCCATCCGTGTTTGCATTTCGTCGTGCAGCAGAAACCTGATCGTGGAAGGCAATGGGGTGGAAAGGCAAAGGGCGTGAGCCTGGGTGTTAGGAGAGGAACTCTCTGTCTTGGACCTTAAGCAAACGTATTTATAGCAAAGAGGTTTAAGAGAAAAAAGATTATGTTGGCTGATGCAGCTTGAGGTGGGAGAGGAGGAAGGAGGGGCAGTGGCTTGGGAACAGGGCATGAAGGAGTGAAAGAACCAGGGGCGCAAGAGACAGGGAAGGGGGACAAGAAGGTAGGGGGAAAGGGAAATAGGTGAAGGGGAGTTTGCGAAGGGATGGAGGGAATGGAGCAAGGGGAAAAGGAGATGGAGAAAGGCTGAAGGAGGGGGGATGGAGGGAACGGAGCAGGGTGGGATGGAGAAAACAGGATGGCCAACCCGCTTTGGGAGCTGCTGGTCAGTCCATGCCAGTCTGGGGTGGGCCCTAGAGCCGGAAGATGACGTCGTAGTTGAGCAGGTAGCCCTCACTGTACATGTAGAGCTTGTGGTCATTGGGGTTGTAGCTCAGCGACTGCATGACGTCAGTCACCTTCTCTAGTGGCAGGCTGAGGCGGCTGCCCTTGCCCGTGTGGGTGTCGTAGGCGTAGAAGATCTCCTCTTGGCGGGTGCTGATCGGCCGGGTGGCATACATCACCCCGCACACCATGAAGGCATTGGTGACTGATGGCTTGTACTGGGAGGTCAGCCAGGTCTTCCCCACAGCCAGCGAGCTGGGGTTGAGCCGACCGATCACGATGTCACCTTCACTCCGCTCGGTGGCATAGAGCACCCACAGGCCGTTCTCGTCCGCGGCCAGGTCGATGCCCTGCCAGCTGGTCCCCGTGTAGGAGAAGCGGTTGTTGAAGGCGGCGTTGGGCACTGTCTTACGGTCCACGGCCCCGCTCTCGAGGTTCAGGCGGCACAGGTCCCGCGAGTTGTAGCAGTTGTAGTAGAAGGAGCCATTGTACAGTACCGGCCCAGCCCCCTGCCCGAACCCCGTGATCAGCTGGTCTGTGGGGCTCCTGAACAGCTGCAGGTCCTGGTAGGAGTTGTAGAGGCGCACAGAGTCCAGCCGCCGGCCATCTGTGTTCAGAGGGGCCACCCAGTAGCGCTCCTTCTGCGCAAAGTGCAGGAATGACTCCTTGCCCCAGGCACCGGCCTTGTAGCCAAAACCCCTCCAGTTGAGCTGCACCACCGAGGGCTTGCCAATGTGCAAAATGCCGTGGTGGTTACATGAGCCTGGCAGGGAATAGGGAGTCACGAGGGTTAGATGGGGGATCTATTGGTAAGAAAGGGGGAGCTGGTAGCCAGGACTCCTGGGTTCTATACTTGGTTCTGGGAGGGCAGTGATATCTAGTGGTTAGAACAGTGGGGGCTGGGAACCAGGATTCCTGGGTTCTATCCCCAGCTCTGAGAGGAGTGGGATTCAGGCCAATCAGTGTGTGGAAAGGTTCAGATGAAACAACCTTTCCTCACGGGACACATGCCTTGTCTGGCTGTCTGAAAACCCTGGATTCATTGACACGCTTTCCCTGCCTTCCATTCGTTTCTCTTCTCCTCGGCCTCCTCTTTCCATCCATGGCACTTCTCTGGCTCCCAGCACTGCAGTGTCTGAAACCCTCACAACCTGCAGTGGACATACCCTCTCCTTATTCCTGGGAGGCAGGGCAGGGCTGCTAGCCCACCTCACAGATGGGAAACTGAGGCACAGAGCAATGCAGGGACTTGTAGGTCACATGGGGCATCTGCGGCAGTGCTGGGACTTGACCCAAGTCTTATGCCAGAGCCCTAATTGCTGGGCTTCCTTTCTAGGGGACCTCGAATCCAGTTCCACAGGGCCACAGCTGGCCCTTCCCATCATGCAGCTCAAACTCCCAGCTGATCCCCGGCCCAGACCGAACTGTCCCAGCCCCGATTCACCAGCCAAGCCGAGAGGGCCGAGACTGATCCCATGTGACTCACCGATTGGTGGCTGCTGTCCCAGCTGCGGCTGGTCCTTCTGACAATTCTCCAGGCGCTGTCTGAGCATGGCCAGCGCCCGCTTCATGGCCATCACGTTGGTCTTGTCGAAGGATTCGAGGGAGCTCACGGTGACGGACATGTTCTGGATCTACATGGGAGTGGGCAAGAATCAGCTGGACTGGCTCATGTGTCGCCGATTTCCCGTGAGGCCTGCGCACCCCTTTCCAGCTGAAGCAGAACTCCGAGTCCACGCACCCCCTAAGTAGATCCCCCTTGTGCTCAGACTAGACCCTTGCCCCCTTGCCAAAGCAGCAGGGCCTATCCTAGAATGGCTGCCCCAGTGTGGCGCTGGGAGCGTGGTGAAAAGACCGTTACTCATTCAGCTCTAGCGCCCAATAGCAACGTCCTGTGAGGGCGGCCAAGCTCAGAGCAGTTTTCCACATGGCTCACAGTCTGATAGGCTCAGCTCGGGAACTGTTGGGGCTCTGATTGTTCTGGGTATGTACAGCACCTAGCACAATGGGAGACCTGCACCAGGACTCTGCTCCACAGCGCTGCTGCAATAGAAATGCCATGATTCTCGCTCCTGGGTGTAAATGACTTTGCAAAGCGATGGAAAATTGGACGTGCTCTCTGATTTACATTTCACATCCTGAGCACCACAGCTTAGCTAATAGCTTCAGGTCACACTCTAGGACTCGGATATTTGCTCTCAATTCCGTCCTGCCACTTCCTACCCTACCTCTCAGGTGGAGGGAACAGAGAAAACCAGACTGGAGAATAGAGTGCAGGGCATCAATGGGGCCAAGATCCCCAGCCCATGGGCCAGGACCCCCAGTGATGTGAACCTCAGCCCATCGCCCAGATCCCCACCAGAGCTGGGCGAAACATTTTGTCCAGCGCTTTTTTCCAAGTGAAAAAAAAATGCAGATTTGGCACCACCAAAACATTTTCTGAATTTGTATCAGTTTGCCCAAATTCCTTCAGTCAGAAAAAAGCAACCAAACAAACCTGAAACAATTCAGAGAAATTCAAAGGTTTCTATTTTTGGCTTCAAAGTGACTTTTTGTTCTGAAATTTCCTTCAACCTCACTTATAAAAAGCGCAGTGACAAGGTCGAAAAAGGCTCAAAATCAAAACGAAACCAAATGTTTTGTTCGACCCCAAACGAATCCCGCTTCCAACCTTCCAACGCACTGAACTGTTCAAAGCCTTTTGTTTTCGGTCTGATGCAAAATGATTCTTTGGACTCAGCACTGAACCAAAATCTCCCTTGTTTGCACCAATTGCCCCCACGCTGACGGTCCCCATGCTCTGCTGGCTTCGGGTTCCCACCTGTCCAGGTTTTCCCAGGATCATCCCTTTCTGTCTGGGGGAAATCTGCCAGGTTGCTTAGACACGCTACCAGCCGGCCGGTTTTATGGACTCAGGATTGTCCTGGCTTGTCCCAGTTTTTTTTGTGCCCGGCCCCGCTGGGATTCCATGACCATTTTAGCGTCGCTGCGGCAGTGCCTGAAATATTTCCTGCCCGAGCCTCTGAAATGAGCTGGCCCAGTGAGACCACGGAGGGTTGTTACATGGAAATGTTTTTATTAGTTATTTTTTAAGCAGCAAATAATTGAACATTGGGACAGCACCAGGCAGGGGAGTGAAGCATGTGGGAAAATACAAGGGAGCAGGGGCAGCCCCCTTGGGAACAATGGCTTCAGGCCGCGTTTATCCTGGGCGGAGGGGCTCAGAGGTAGCCCATGATAGGAAAGAACAGAGCTGCTGGAAGTCAGCAGAGCCTGCCAAGATGTGGGGGTGTGGCCAAAAACTAGGCCACGCCCCTCCAGGGTGGGGCATAGGGTGATGAAACTGTCAATCACTGGCACCGATTCATTGATTTCATGAGCGGGTGTCATGGAACCAGGCTGGGAGAACAGCTGCAAGGCACCGCGGGCCTGGCTGGGGCAGGGTCCTTGCAGAGCTGCAGCGGCCTAGCAGGGCAGAGAGGAGGATCCTGGCATGGGACTGTTTTAGGCTCCCGTGGCCCAGGTGCTGCTGCTGTCCCGGGACGGGGCTGGTCGGTGACAGAATCAGGTCAGGACCCCAAGCCCAGCATCTGCACTGATACAAACCAACCCGACGCAGGGCAGCTAAGCTGCAGGGCTGCTCGCGTGGGACCGAACGGCGGCGCCATCAGAGCCAGCGTGAGGCAGCACCGCGGGGCAGCTAACCCGCGGCACTCACAGCTGCAGGGCTGCATCAGAGGCAGGGTGCTCAGCGAATCCCAGAGAAGGGATCAGAGCTGTCAGCACGAATATGGCTCTGCACAGATCCAGCTGGAGGAAAGGACAAACTGAGGGGCTCTCTGGAGCCTCGGGCCAGAGGGGACAGCAGGACACAGGCTAATCTCAAGCCCCGGAGGGATTTTACGGGGTGGGGTTAGGAAGCAGCCATCAGCGCTGGACAAGGCAGGATCTGAAGGAAAAAAGACTGCCAGCACCCGGCTCTCAGACTGCGAAGTCTGACGCATTGTCTGGAGAAGCGGCAGGCGGCGCGGAGCTGAGAGATCCAAGCCATGCCACGTGGGTCCGACCGAACAAGCCTCGGGTTTCCCCTGCCTCTCTGGCCTGGCAACTAGCAGCGTGAGCTCTCCGCACCCCCCGCTGCGAGGAACAATCTATTGCTGTGGCATCAGCCAACCTAACTAGAGCTGGCGGTGATGATAAAGCTCTGGGGTCAGTGTGACGAGATAGGTGGAGGGTCCTTGGGAAGTTCCAGCCCTTCCGCAGGTGGATCACCTCTAGACACAGGGCAGTGGGCGGCTCCTGGGTTAGCGAGGATCCCGGTCCTACTGTCCAATCCGTCACCTTCTGCCCCGGGAACTGGCCGGCCAGTGGCTCACTGCGGTTTCCAGCAGGCGAAGGACCTCTTGTGAGACCTCTTGTCCCATCGCCGGGGCGTCAGGATGACATAGTCCTCCTTGGGCTCGCCCCGCCACCGGGAGGCATCCAGGAGCTCACACATCCGGGCCTTCTGGGTGTGGCGCAGCAGGTAGATGAAGGGACATTTCCAGCGCGGGTCGATGAGGGAACTGCCCCAGATGTTGACAAAGGGCAGGATGTAGTTGGTGGGGCGGCAGAAAGTCACAAAAAGCTGAAAGACCAACATATTGGGCAGGAGTCAAGGATCGCCCAGGCCCCCCAAACCCTCCTAGTTCAGGGGCTGCAGGGCATCTCCAGCAGCTGGGTCCAGGGCTGGCACTCGGGGCAAGGTTTACAGGCAGCTGGCGGCGTCTCGCCGGGGTGCAGTGAGCAGAGTGGCTGGCAGTTTGATTCCCAGCCCTCTGCGGGCAGGGAGCAGAGCTGGTTTAAAGCAGCGGCCCCGACCTAGGTACTTAAGGCTGTGGCAAAGGATGGACATTTTCAACAGAACGCCAAACGCATTTCTCGTTACTGCTGACAGCAAGACTTTGTGTTGCATGTTACTGAAGAAAGGGGGTTTCTCTTCCCCCGGGATGCGGTGTAGCGCATTACGGCCTGTCCTCGGCACAGGAACACGCACATCCTTGTCCCACCACGCCCGGACACAAGAGATGCGCCAAAACGAGGCCCAATATTTAGAAATGTGGTCGCCCTTTTTGGCGTCCCCCGCAGAGCCCGGCTTCCTGACCGGTAAGTTGGAACCGTTAGCCAGGTTCTTTGAATATTAATCTGATCCCGAATAAGTAACGAGCAATGTACAGCGGAGGTTAACCCTTTATTGGAACTTGGCCTTTGGAGAAAGTGGGAACCCCCCCGCATGTTTCTAGCCCTTGTGCTGTGGAGAAAAGCTTGAAAACATGACCTAAGTGTGACCAACGCCACGATGCTGCCTGAGTCTGCCGAGAGCCTGCACCCGTGGCTATGAGCAGATGTTGACCCGTGTGTGTGTGCAGGGGACTTCATGCCTCTTGGGGGTGCAGGCTCGGAAGGGCCCCATACATGGAGGGACCGGCAGGGGCTGAGTCCTCCGTCCTGTGGGAAGGACCCAAACCCAGCTGAAGTCCAGGGAAGGTCTGGCCTGGAAGTGGGCCTGGTGACAACCCCAAGGGTGGGGATCAGAGTCTAGGGACCTCCTTTGCATCAGTCCCACCCCGACAGGGGATGCTCTGGGGTGTGGGATGGCCCAGGAGCCCCCTCTGTGGGTGGAGCCTAGATGGATTATCCCCTGTGGGTGTGGCCTGTGTTGGGAAAGGAAACGATTGGCCGGAGAAGAGGTGTGAGAGAGTGACATATGGCTTTCCCAGATGGCAATTGGCTGATTCTTCTAATCTGGTGGCCACCTAATGCTGCGGGGAAGAGGGAACTCCTCCTCTGCTGTCTCAGGGTGTCTCTGATCTTGTCTGGACACAGTGCCAAGCTGGGGGGGTCGAAGCCCCAGGCAGGGAAAGGGGGATTGCCCTGAATGCCCCCCACCGTCCATCTATGACTCTCGGGCCAGCCTGTGCCTGAGACAATCCCCACCCAGGGGCCCTGGCTAAGACACTCACCTCCCTGTGAATCACTTCCACCTTGTGGTCGCTCCCATTGAGGGAGGATTGGAGGTTCCCCACGTAGGACTCCATCTCATCGATCTCCTTCCTCAGCTCCTGGAAGTCCAGCTTCGTGGGGTTCAGCTCACCCACCTGCAGCAGCTCCAGCTGGTGACTCACGTTCTGCAGCCGGGCCTCGTGTCTCTCCAGCCGCTGCCCGTATTCCCGGATCTGCCGCAGGGGGGCAAAGGCCCCAAAGGGAACGGGGTGTGTGTGTCAGAGCACATCATCTGGTGTAAATCTGCATAGCTCCCTTGGGGTCAGAACCCGGCCCTGACCCCACTGCAGTCAGGAGTGACTCCGGATTCACACCTTTGTAACTCAGCCCCATATGTGCAGAGCCTGGCCCTCCAGGTGGGTGGCCAGGGAAGGGAACTCCACACCCATCTTGGTCACACCCCCTGGCTGGGCACAAAAATCCCTTCCTGTGAAAATTTCACATTTTGGGAAAACCCCCCAAACAAATCGTAGTTTCCTCTCGAGCCAGGCCAGAGTCGAATCTGAGATTCGCCGGGGAGGGGCTTTGCCAGGCACTCGGGTCAGTTTCATTGGCAATGTTGATATGAGCTTCCCATGCCTGGAACCGGGGTGCTCTCGGCTCTCAGCCTGCCTTGCCCTGGAGCTGAGGTGGGGGGAACCTGACACCGTGTGTGTGTGTGGGGGGTGGCCTTGCTCTGGTGTCATCAGCACCGATCTGGGCCCATTTGCAGCTGAGTCTGGGGCCCTGCGTGTCCTGGGTCGGCATCGTTGGTTGTTCCCCCGGGCTCGGGCCTTGGGGCTGAGACACTGAGAGCGAAGAGCCAGTGAACGCCCCGGGGAGGGGAGATCACAGGCAGGGGATGCTCACGAGGGGGGAAAAGTGGCTTCGTTTTGCGGGTGATTCACTAAGGGCCAAACAATGGGCAAAAATTCCCCTGGGCAGCCGGGGCAGGGGGCGTTTTGCACCGAGACGGGCGCTGGGAACCTGCCAGCAGAGGGCAGCCATGCCGCACGTAGCCTGCAGACTCTGGCACATGGGAGCCCAGCTGCGGCACGAGGGCTCGGTGCCCGGCAGCTCCCCACTCCGAGAAAGGCTGCCCCAGGGGCTGATTGGCTGCTCCTTGCCTCCAGGGTGGTTCCATGGGCCCCCAGCCGGCAACACCCCCCCTTGCATAGCCTGCCTTGCACTGTGGTGCCCTCTGACCCCAATACGGGCACGTGGGAACCAGCTGCACACCCCGTGGGCAGTGCTGGCCTTCTCCTTAGAGGGGAAGGATCTCGCCCAAGGTCACATAGGAAAGCAGCAGCAGAGCTGGGTCAGCTGACCCTGTTATCAGCCCCCCCCCCCCCCCGTGTCCCTCCCATCCCCTTCCTCGCCTCACCTTCTCCATCTCCTGCTGCACGCGGAAAGTCAGGTTGCGGGAGGACATCTCCAGCAGCTCCATCCTGCGCACGGGGAAGGTGTCGTCGGGCAGGATGACGGTGCAGACGCAGTGACCGCTGGCGTCCATGATGCTGGAAAGATTCTGGACGGCCTGGGGGGGCAGGGGGTTGGTGGAGGGAGGAGCAGGTCACCGCATCACCACGCCTCATGGCCCCGCTCCGCAAAGCGCTTTGTGGCGCAGCGCCACGGGAATGCAGCCACCTCTGGGGCAGAGGGTGTCATAGAGCGCAACAGCCAGGGGCGAGGGGAAAGATTTGTCCATAGGGGATCAAGGTCGGGGAGGGCAGGGGGGAAACCCTGGGTGGTTTAATGTCCATGCAGCACGGCCAGGAGCCCTGGGATGGACTCGCCTGTCGCCCACGGGAGGATTTAACCCACTGCTAGGGTGGCTGGAGAATTCAAACCTGCTGTCGCTCCCCTCCAGCCCATAGACCCACAGGAGGGTCTTTCTCGGATGGGACAGCCCCTGCCACGGCCAAGTGACGCGTGGGCCAAGATACTCACAGAGGCGGCCGTCCAGCGCAGGAGGGCGCAGGCCACCAGGAAGAGGGCTAACATACTGGTGTCCATGGCCTGGCTCTGTCAGCCCCCGGCGCTCTCAGCCACTTTATATAGAGGTGCCACGGGCCGGCCTGTGGTGGAGGGAAGGGCTGATAATTGATGGGTTACATGACACTGAGCCTTAAATTGGCTGGTTTCGGGTTAGTTTACTCAGCTCGGTGATTGACGGGCTCCCTGTGCCAGGGAGATAGCGGGGCCGGGGGATTAAGGTATGTGGGGATTATGTGCCAGGGCGCTAGGGGCCCGGGCTGAGCCCCGACCCCTTGGTGTGACCTGATGGGCATTGGGTGGCGCTAAGGAGCCAAAGGAGGGCGGGACGGGAAGGGCGCTCAACCAAAAATAATGAAGAACTCAAAGACTTTTCAGTTCAGAGCTGGGGGGAAGCCCAGAGCTGGGGTGGCAGGGGCTGCGGTTGGGAGTGCGGGGCACAAGCAGAGCCACGTCAAACTGGCGCTGACGCGAAAGGCCCGAGCTGGGGAGGGTGCCGGGGATGTTATAAATCCCATTGTGTAACCCGGCTCTGATTAGGAGCCAGCAGGAACCTGGCACGTTCCTGCCACCCCTCCACCCCCATATCAGTTTGCGGAACAGCTCGCAGAGCACAGCGGGCGGGGAGGGGGGAGTTGTCCTTCTCTGGTGGGACACCCCCTCAAACAGGACAGTTGCAAAACAGCTTAAATGCCCCCTGATAAGGGGCACTTTGGCAACAAGGGCTGGGTCTGTCTCGCACTGGGGAGCCTTTGTTCTCTGCTTCCTGGTGAACGTAAACCAGCCACCCTCCGATCAGGGCTCCAGAGCCATGGGCGCAGCTCCCAGGGGGAAGACAGGCCACCACGCCCGCCGCTTTCAGAGCCAGCTGGCCCTTGGAGCTGCGGGTCGGGAATGAGGGGCACCGGCAGAGCCACGGGGCGGTGGGGGAAGCCTCCCTCCGAGGCAATACGGGCTGGGATTGAGGAGCACGTCCCAGCTCTGCAGCTGCTGGGGCTCCGGCCCACGCGACAGAACCGAACTGCCGTAGTTTGGCCACCCCACTGTGACGGGACCGGAGCCTGGCTCAGGGTGGGGCAAGGCTAGGGCACTGCTCCGCGCCCCCCCAGCAACCATGGAGCCCCCAAGGCCTGAGGTGGCACCACGAGTCCCTGCCACATGGGCCCAGCTTGGCATCTGCTGTGGGGCTGCCCCCCTAACACTCGGGGCGGGGGTCAGAGGAGCCTGGGTTTTCTAGGCCCAGAAACTCCTCCCACGCCCAACATGCTTTGCTAAGGGGACACACAGCTGGGTGTCATCGACCCGTCCCCCCTGGGCTCTGCCTGGCCCTGGGCACATGGGGTCTGTCTCGCACTGGGGAGCCTTTGTTCTCTGCTTCCTGGTGAATGTAAACCAGCCCCCCTCCGATTGGGGCTCCAGAGCCATGGGCGCAGCTCCCTGGGGGAAGACAGGCCACCACGCCCGCCGCTTTCAGAGCGTGAGAGGGTCTCACGTGGGGTCGGCTCAGGCCACGGCCTCCTGCCCGTTCGGGGCCAGGCCGGGCCCTGCGAACAGCTGACGCCTCCGGCAGATCCCACCTGCCCAGCGCTGGATGGGGCCGTCAACCCCCCCCCCACCTGTAGCGCATGAGGCTGGGGCAGCCTGTTATACGGGCACAGGGAGAAGCGATCGGCCCAGCTGCATGTGGCACTCCCAGCTCTAACCACTAGATCCCACTCCCTCTCTGAGCTGGGGATAGAACCCAGGAGGCCTGGTGCCCAGCCCCCCTCTGCTCTAACCACTAGCCCCCACTCCCCTCCTGAATTCCTGGCAGTCGAAACGAAAACTGAGCAGCCTGATTCAGCTTTGGTTTTTCTGAAAAGAAAGTTTTTATTTATAAGCACGGCCGGTGCCGACCGCTCAAACTCAGCTCGTGCCCTGAGGGGTGTTAAAACCGGGGTAGCCGGCTCAACACAGCGCGTACCACGTCAGTCCGCTTCTGGAACCGTTCGTTCGCCCACCGCTGCAGGCAACGGTTCCTCTCGGCAGCCGCGCCACGTCCCATGCCAGGGCCCTGCTCTGCGGCCACTGCCAAGGCCCAGTGGCTGGGTTTGCTGCTGGGTGTTTGTGCCCCATGGGCCTGCAGCGCGAGTGTCGGGCTGACGGTGCCAGGGGCAGCATGGGCATCTCATCGCCCTGGGTGCAGGCCGTCCGGGCACAGGGCCGTCGCACCTGGTTCATGGGGCATTTGCAGCTGGGGGTTAACGAAGGCCTCGTTCCCTGTAGGCCCCCAGCTGGGGCCCCTCTTCTCTTTCTCCCTGGAGCCGGGTGCCCTGTGGGATCTGACGGCAGGTGCTGGAAACGCTGGGCTTGGTGGGACCCGGCCTCCATCTCCCATTTGGTGTTGGCCACACGGGGCCTGGTATCTGTCATGCCCGGGCCATGCCCCCTTTCGGCGGGGAGCCTGACCCGTGCACATGGCAGGCACACAGCGCAGACGTGGGGCCCTGGAGGCCACCTGGCTGGACAGAACCCACCGGCCGCCCCGGGCCAGCTGGCTGCTGCGCTGGAGTGAGGCCTGCCGCTCTCTGCGGGCTGCCCCACAGCATGAGGGGCAGGGTGGGGAGGAGGGATTCGACTCCCACAGCTGGTTGGCAGTGGCTCAGATTGGAGCGTTGTGAACGCGGCAGGTTTCAGTGGTTACCAGCCGGCGGCGAACTCGTGCCTGCTCCTGGACTGAGCGCACCCATCCATCCTGCCTGTCCCCCGTCTGAGTGAACCCGTCCCTTCCTGCCCGGAGTGCGCCTGCTCCCCGTCTCGGCCTGCCCATCTCATCCTGTGTGCTCCCTGCCTGGGCACGCCTGTCCCAGGCACAGACAATAGTGCAAAAGCAGCTTCATTAATGACCGGGAGGGGGGTGGAGGGGCCGGCAAATTTCTGCTTATCAGCTCTGCGTCCCTTGGGCTGCGCTGGGGTCACCTGGCCTCGGCCAGGCCTTCGGCCACAGCAAACCCTGGCCCTGGCTCCTTCCCTCTCTGGCCCAGCGGCCCTTTGGCAAAGTTCACTGGCCCGTTTCATCCTGCTTCTTGGTGCCGCTGGGAGAGCGAGCGGCGCGTCTCAGAGCCGCCAGCTGGGTCAGAAGCCCAGAGCCCGACGGATTGGTATCAGGAGCCAGATGCAGACCTGAGCCATGCACCCCCCCGTCAGAACTGATGGGGAGCCAGGAGCAACAACCAGATGCTGGCAGCATCCAGGGGGTAGGATTAGCCCCAGGAATCCCCCTCACGCAGGGGCCTCCCTGGCGGGTATAGGGCGGGGGGGCTGCTCCCGGAATAGGGGGCGGATCGGGGGTGTGGCTGGAGCTCACGGTGTTGTGGCTATCCTCTGCCGCCCAGCGCCCAGCGGGGGCAGAGCATGAGTCCGAGCAGCCGCCCAGGGCCAGGGAATGTGAAGGGGCCGTGGAGATTTTGTCTCTCTGTGTCTCAGCTCCATCCTCTCTGGAAATGTCCAGAAGCATCTCAATTTTGAGGGGGAGCTGGTTCTTCTTTCCTCAGCTCGGGAGCCTTGGGGGTTCAGGCACCATCCGTCTCTCAGGCAGACGAGGGCTGATGGGGCTCCGGCTCCCCTTCATTCCCATGCCGGGCGCGGGGAGGCACAGATGCCTTGGTGCTGGAGCTGCCGGCTGAGCCTAGAGTTCGGCTCCGGGTCTGAGGCTGCTGGCGTTGGGAGCCAGCCTTGTGCTGCGGCTCTTCTGATAACGCTGCGAGTCCAGACAGCTCCCAGGCTCCCCCGGCGTCCTTCGTACCAGCTGGAGGGAGTCGGTGGCCGGGTCCCTGGTAGCTCCTGCGAGCCCCCGGCTGGAGTGCAGCCAGCACCGTGGGTCACCTCTTGCTCCATTGCCTGGCACAGGGCAACCTTCCTGACCATCCGGTCCCAGTGAGGGGTAGGGGCCGTGCCTCGACCCCGCCCCATGGCAGTGATACAGCTGGAGGGGAAATGGGGGGCTGGGCCAGGGATGGGGGGCAGCGGGCCCAGCCAGCCCTTGTCCTGAAGGGGTGAAGTCCCTTTTCCTCCCCTGGCAGGCCTGGCCCAGCTCATCCCAAATGTCTCTGGGGGGCAGGACATACGTCCCATGGGGGGCAGCCAGACCTGGGCTCAGCAGGGAGATGGGCCACTCCCCAGCCCCCACTGCACAGCAGAGGAAGCTGGGAGGAAGGGCCTTGCTGGGGCTGTGAGTCATGAAAAGGGGGCGTTGGGGGCTTAGGAAAGGATGGCTTGGGGGGCTGGGCTTCCCTCATGGAAACTGAAGGGGCTGTGGGGACAGGCGAAGTGGGGGGAGGAGTCATCAGGGGGAGTGGAGTTGGGCGGGGGGGGGCAGGGGATTGGAGGGGTCAGATAGAAGAGGAGATGGAGCCCAGGGCCAATGGGGGGAGGTCAGACAGATGGGGGGTGGAGCCCAGGGTCAGTGGGAGGGGTCAGATAGAAGTGGGGGTGGAGCCCAGGGTCAGTGGGAGGGGTCAGATAGAAGAGGGGGTGGAGCCCAGGGTCAGTGGGGGGGCAGACAGGAGATGGGGCGGCTGGATGGAGGGTCTCTGGCCCCCCCTCGGGATCATGCCCCCTCCTCAGAGGCGGCGCAGGGCGTGGGAGGGGTGAGGGGGTCACCGAGCCGCCGGCTGCTCTCGGGTGGGGCAGGGCATAGCACGTAGCGCCCCGCCCCCTCAGCCTGGTGCACCTGGGCTGTCACCGCGCCCTTGACTGGCTGGTCGGGGCTTAGCCCCCCCACAGCGCCTTGCTCCGCCCCCGCATCCTCCATGTTAACGTAGAGGATCTCGTCGGCCCCGTGGGCAGCTGGGAGGCTCTGCAGGGTTTTCTTCAGCTCGCCGTGCAGTACCTCGAAGCTGGGGCGCTCCTTGGGGTGCAGGGCCCAGCAGCTGGCCATCAGCTCGTACCTGGGGGCAGAGGGGCTGCGATCAATGGGGCGCCGCCTCTGCCCGCTGGGCTATGGAGACACGGCCGCCTCTGGGGTGGAATGTGGGGGCTGGTTATACGTGGACCCCTCACCCGGCGCTGAGATACAGACTGCAGGAATGCTCTGAGGGGTAGGGTGAGCCCATGGAACGCTGGGAGGTCCCTGTGGATGGGGTATGTCCCTGGGGGGGCAGCCCCCTTGGGGCAGCCCCTTGGCATGCTGGGAGAACGAGGGGGCTGGGAGGTCCCGGGGGGCAGCTCCATGGCATGCTGGGAGGTCCCAGCGGGCAAGGGGGCTGGGAGGACCAGGGGGCTAGGAGGTCCTGGGGGGCGGCCCCACGGCATGCTGGGAGATCCCAAGGGGGAAGGGAGAGAGGAACGGGGGAAGGAGGCTGGCACCCTTACAGCCCGTCCAGGCAGTCCGGTGGCTGCTTGAGGCGGTGGCCCTGACGCAGGTAGTCGTAGATCTCGCTGTTCTCCACACCCGGGTACGGCGTCTGCCCCCGCGTGGCGATCTCCCACATGGTGACCCCGAACGACCACTGCGGGACGGGAGTGTTAGCGCCTGCCGTGGGCCGGGGGCAGGAGGGGTCAGTAACCGCGCCCTCCCATTGGCCGGGGCCCAGAGGGGGTCAGTAACCGCGCCCTCGCATTGGCCAGGGCCAGGAGGGGGTCAGTAACCGCGCCCTCCCATTGGCCGGGGCCAGGAGGGGTCAGTAACCGCACCCTCCCATTGGCCGGGGCCAGGAGGGGGTCAGTAACCGCGCCCTCCCATTGGCTGGGGCCAGGAGGGGGACAGTAACTGCACCCTCCCATTGGCCGGACCAGGAGGCAGGGGTCAGTATCTGCGACCTGCCATTGGCTGGAGGAAGAGGGGGCGTGGCTCACCACATCGCTCTTGATGGTGTAGACGCGGTCGGCCAGGCTCTCGATGGCGATCCACTTGACAGGCATCTTGGCGATGCGGCCCTGGCGGTAATAGTCACCGTTGTAGATCTTCTTGGAGAGGCCGAAGTCGGCCACGCACACGTTCATGTTCTCGTTCAGCCTGCAGGGGGCAGCAGAGCCAGGTGAGGGGCGTCTGGGGACTGGGACCCCCGGGGGAGACAGGGATTGAGGGGCAGGCCTGGGGGGAATGGGACCCCAGGGGAGCCAGGGGATCAGGGGCAGCTGGGGGTGGGACCCCAGGAGAGCAGGGGATGTGGGGCAGGTCTGGAGGAAAGAGGGGGATGGAACCCCCGAGGGGCTAGGGGACGGGGGGCAGGCCTGGGGGGAATGGGACCCCCGTGGGGCTAGGGGATCAGGGGCAGCCTGGAGGTGCAGGAGGAGGGCTGGGACTCCTGGGGATGAGGACCCAACAGCAGGGAGCAGGGGAGGGATTGGGACAGGCTCCCCATGGGGCACCCCCCAGCTCTGCCCATTCCTGCCCTGAATGCGGAGCAGAGTCACAGGAGAACTGGCTCTGGGGGGTGGGGCACCCATTCTGGTCCCTGATGTAGGTGGTGTTTCGGGGGCGAGGGGGATCCGGCTCATTCCCCACCCCCGCGCTCACATGCAGTTGCGAGCAGCCAGGTCACGATGGATGAAGTTCTTGCTGCTCAGATAGTCCATCCCACTGGCTATGTCGGCCATGAACTTCACCAGCGTCTGGGTGGGCAGGTACTGGGGGAGAAGAGCCGGTTAGTGGCTGAGTCCGCGCCCCGTCCCCTGGCACGTCCCCGCGGCGGCTGGGGCTGGGGTGGTGCGCACTCACCACGGGGCTCTCCCCGAGCCGGGAGTAGAGCAGGAAGCTGTGCAGGTCGCCGTGTTTCATGAAGGGCAGGATGACCACGGGCGAGGGGTAGCCCTCGCTCTCCGTGCTCTGCAGGCACACCCCTGCCGAGAGGGAGCGGAGTGGCTGTGAGACCTGCCCCCCTGATGCCAGCCCCCCACCCGATCCCTGCCCCTCCGGGATCCCAGCCCCCTGATCCCAGCCCGCAGACGGAACAGGCCCTGGGGTCTAGTGGTTACAGCAGGGGGCGGGCTGGGAGGGGAGTGGGGTCCAGGGGTTAGAAGGCCTCTAGTGGCAGAGGTGGGACGTGAGTCCCCTCCCCTGGGCCCCGGGGGCTGCTGCCGAACCCTGGGCAGCTGAGGATTGGGAGGGCAGCCAGCCTGGCTCAGAGAGTGGGCACCGGTGGTCCGCACGACCTGCGTCAGTTTCCCCTTGCGGCTGCCCCGAGTTTGCATTGCTTCCTCTCACATCTACTTTCCCAGGGAAGCCTCCCACCCCCAGCCCGGCCTGCGCTGTGGGGCAGCCCCCCAACATCCCCTCCACTTTCCCACGCCCTTGGAAGCAACATTCCTCCTTCCTGCCAGGGCCAGGGCTGCAGCCGCTCTCACCCTGGCCCAGTGTATGGGGCGCCTGACACCTCCCGTTCTCACCCGGCCAGGCTCCCCCATCCGACATCCCTGTGGGGAATGCTGGGATGGGTCTCCAGGCCCTTCGGACCCCAGCCTGGCTCCCCCACGGCTCGGATCTCGTTCAGTCTCCTGCCAGTGGGAGTGAGACCGGCTGAATTAGCTCAGCGCTGAAAGAGCCAGAAAGAGGGGCACTGGCAGAGCGGGGTGGGCACCCAGTGCAGGGCTAGCAGGGGGCGGCGGGTCAGGAATGAGGGACACTGGCAGAGCTGGGGGGAAGCCCCAGCTGGGAGAGCAGAGGACTGTGGGTCTGACATAGGGGGCTACTGGGCAGAGCTGGGACATCCTGATTCCCAATAAAATGTGGTCTCTAATGCCCAAGGCCCCCTCGTCCTGCCAACCTGGGGGAGCCCTACCCCCCATCTCTGGGCGCCGCACCCCAGTCAGGGGTGTTTCTTACCAAGGAGCTTCATGACGTTGGGATGGTCAAACTCCTTCATGCAGACAGCCTCGCTCAGAAAATCCTCCATCTCGCTGCGGGTGCAGATGGCGACTGCGGGGACACGGGGGGGGGTTGACGCCAGAGCTATGGGCACACAGGGCAGAGCCGCAGGGGAGGGGAGGGGCAGGAGGGTGCAAGGAATGGGGAGGTTTCAGGAGGTGGTGGGGACCCAGTGGGGGACAGAGGGAGGGGTCCTAAGGTCTTGCCAGCCCTCCAGGTGCCTGGAAGACACTTACTCTTCATGGTCTTGACGGCCACCTTGAGGACGCAGTCGTCCTGGTTGAGCTGCCCTTCCATGACCGAGCCGAACTCACCTGGAGAAGCCGGAGGCAGAAGGGCTGTGAGATCCCCAGCGGTGCAGGGGCTGGGACACATGGCACAGCCATTCCCCGGGGCAGCCAGCAGGGGGCAGCAGTGTGCCCGGAGAACACGCAGAGCAACGCACACACTACAGCAGTGCAGACGCTGATTTTTCGGCTCCTCGCACACCTCCCTTCCCCACGGTGTCCCCTGCTGGTGGGGCAGCGGTGGCTAAGCCCCATCCCCAGCACGCTTCTGACCCTGGGCCCTGAACGTCAGCCACGCTTGGGCCCTTCTGCGGCAGGGCACACAGGCGGTGTGGTCGGCACGCACTGTGCTGGGGCTATTCCCTGCCCCCCAGGGCCAATGGGGTGGCGCGGGTGCTAGAGCAGCCCAGAGGCTGCTGTAACTGACACGGGAGGCCCAGCACATGGGGGGTGCCCCAGGGGCTTAGAGCAGTGCAGTGCAGGGTTGGGGTGCGGGAGCTGGGAGCTAGGCCTGGGGGGGCAGGGCAGAACTGGAGGTGCGTGAGCTTTGGCTTGGCTCTGGGGGGGGCTGGTACCCAAGGGGGCAGGAAGTCAGGGGGCGGAAATGGCATTCCCAGCTGCCTGGCAGGGCGCCGTCAGCCTGGCACGGCCCTACGCAGACGGACGCAGCGTTCTAGGGGCCGGGCAGCTGTGACTCACCCTGGCTGCGTCAGGTGGGGCGGCGGGATCCCCCGAACACAGCAAGATGGAACACGCTACACAACCTGCCTTGGGGGGCCCCCGCTTCCAGCAGCCACGACCCCCCCGATCTCTGTCCTGACTGCAGGAAAGGAACGTTGCCCAGAAAGGGTTAAATCCTTATGGCCAGGCTTCAGGGGAAAGGGTGCCACTGGGTCACCAGGGGAAAATCTCCCTGCCAAGCCAGGGAGCTGGACAGGGCTATGGAATCGAGGCCGGGCGGGAGGCTGGAAACTTCCGGGAGGGAAGATCTGTGCAGTGGAGCCAGGGCCTTTTCCAGCCAGGCTCCCAACTTTCCACAGCCGGAGATTCCTTTCCACGTACGCGGTGTTTCTGAAACCTGGCCTGTTCGCAAGGACCGCAGTTCGCCACTGCCAGGAACGTGCACAGGGCAGCACCCAGGACTCGGACCAAGATCGGGGCCCGTTGTGCTCATGGTCTAGCACCCAGTGGATCCAATGCCCAGTGAGTAATCTTGGCAGCTGCCCAGGCCAGCGCACCATTAGTAAGCACCTGACATCACTGTTGCTCTTGTGGTGTAGACAGGACCTGCCGACCACACCTGGGTGGGCAGTTGCTCGCTGGCTCTCTGGGCCGGATGGGGAGGAACCCACTGACCCCAATGGATCAATCAGGGGGTAGGAGATCCCACAATGCATTGCTGCCCGCCGGTACAGGGTGGAGGCCACGTACCTTCACCCAGGGTCTTCCCCAGGGCGACTTTGTGCCGATCCACCATCACGTCCCGCAGCTTCTCCTTCAGCTCCTCGCTGATACCCAGGTTGTTCACTGCGGAGCAAGAGCAGAGACAAGGCGATCAACCTCAGGTGCAGCAAGGGCATGGCACAGACCCCGGCCGAGATCAGGCCCCGTCATGCCGGGTGCTGCACAGACCCTGGTTGAGATCAGGCCCCGTCGTGCCAGGCGCGGCACAGAGACGGTCCCGGCCCTAGCAGCTCTCAGTCTCAGTCTTTGCAAGGGGGTGGGAGGGTGAAGAGGCTGGGAGAGGGGCAGGGCCTGGCCCCAGGGCATTCAGCCGGCCTGTGGGACTGGAAGCCAGGTGTGTGGAGCCGTGTTCTCTTGGCTGGTGACAGGGAGATGCCTTGACTGGCAGGGGGCTGGCCCCAGTGTGACGGGGAGGGCCTGGAGAGTGGGAGTCTGTGCTGTGTGCCAGGCTGGGGCGAGGTACTCACGCGTGGCCTCCGTGGTCCTGCGGCTGTACGACTTGCGGACGCGGTAATGTACCACCAGCTCGCCCTGCTCAATTTGGGGCTCAAAGGCCTCCCTGTGGGAGGGAACGGGGGAGTAGAGACAGCCGATGAGAGAGACCCCCATCCTGCAAAGCCAGGCCCCTTGAGCCAGATAACTCTCAAATTGGGGCCAGCACCCCCAAAGGGGAGAGGCCCTATGTCCCTTTTCCCACCCCTCTGAGCCAGCCAACCCCTGCCCTAGGGATGGATTGGGGCCAGAGCCACCTAGAGGGGAAAGGCTCCATGCCCCATTGCCCCCTTTCCCGAGCCAGCCAGCCTCCGCCCTGGGGCCAGCACTCCCTAGATGGGAAAGGCCCCGTGCCCCATTCCCTGAGCCCTTTCCCACCCAGCCCTGCTCTGCGCCCCAAGGCCTCTCCCCCCACTCCCAGACCCCAGCTCTGGCCCTGCTGCTCACCCGAACCGCGTCTCCTTCTTGCGCAGCCGGGCGAGGAAGAGGACGAGGAAGATGGTGAAGGCCACGGCCCCAGCCCCGGCCACGACCACATACCACCAGTGCCACGAGAAGGCGGGCGCCACGTTCTCCCTCACTGCTGGGCAAGGGGATGGGTTAGCTGCAGGGGGGAAGCAGGGTGCCCCGTGGATCTGCCCCAGTGCCCCGCCACCCTGGTCATGGACTCACCCGGGAACCATGCACCCTCCAGACTCTCCAAACCCGCAGCTCCCGACCTGAATCGGCCACTAGATCAAACCCCTCCTCACTCCTGGGGGCAGGGCTGAGGCACTTGGGGGGCTGCACGCCTGGGGAGGGAGAATTGGCCCATATCAGGTGCCCCCCCCAGCGCTAGATGCCTAGAGATCCCTGTGCAATCTCCCTCCAATGTCTCGGGAAGACGTGGACAGAGTGAGGGCGTGGGCAGGGGGCAGAGGGAGATGGGGGGCAGGGGAGTCCTGGCTGCTTCTCACCTTGTTGGGTCTGCGGGGCGAGCTGGTCTGCAGAGGAAAGAGAGAAGAGAGGTGCCATTAGCTGTGGGGGGCAAGTTGGGGGACGCGTGTTTAGGGGCCAGTGCAAGGAGCCACCTAGCCAGCAGGTCCAGGGGCTTTGCCTGTGAGAAATGGGACCCCGGATCAGAACCAGCCGCAGTTCTGGGATTCTGAGAAATCAAAGCCGCTGCTTGTAGCTAGAAACTGTGCAAAGAACCATAGGACCCAGATCGGAGCTGGGGAACCCAGTTCAGAACAAGGGGACCCGGGTCAGAGCCAGGGGACCCAGTTCAGAACCAGGAGACCCAGATCAGAGCTGGGGGACACAGTTCAGAAGCACAGAACCCAGACTGGAGCTGGGGGACCCAAAACAGAACCACTGGAGCCAAGGGACCCAGTTCAGAACCAGGGGACCTGGATCGGAGCTGGGGGACCCAGTTCAGAGGCACAGGACCCAGATTGGAACTGGAGACCTAGTTCAAAACCACTGGACCCGGATCAGAGCCATCCCTGGTGCCAACTTTGGAAAAACCAAAGCGGGCTACAAATGGGCTGATATGAGGACCAGAATCGGGCCCAGGTGTGAAAACGACGCCACCCCCAGCTGGGTCCCCATCGGGAGACAGAGCGACCCCGACACGGGGGCTCCAGCACGAGGGGAGAGCCCCACCCCACAGGCTGCCCCCTGGACCCAGCCCAGCTCCCCTGGCACTCACAGGACGAGGAGACCATGATGGCGTCGCTCCAGGGCCCATCCCCGGCTGCGGTGTAGGCCGCTACCCGCACTGTCAGGTTCTGCACCCACGAGGCCAGGTCCAGGGTCTTCTCCGTGGTCAGCCCCACGTCCACCACCACCTGGGAGGGAGGGAGCTTAGCTCGGGACCGGCCCGAGGCACAGGCTGGGACACTGGGCAGGGATCAGGATATATGGGTCTCATCCCTCTTGGGCGCAGTGGGGCAGTAGCTGTGCCGTGTTGGCAGGTTCTCCTGCCCCCTTGGAGCTGTGTGGCCCCAGCGGGCAGGCTAAGGCCGGGGAAGCCCCCAAGCTTCCCCCTGTGCCCCATAGCCAGGGTCCCCTGGGGGGAGGAGGGGAGCTCACCTCGGGCGCGTCGGGGCTCTGATAGGCCAGCTTGTACCCGCGCAGGATCCCTCCGTGGTGCCCGCGTGGCTCCAGCCATTCCACCGTGGCGCGGCTGCCGTTCTGGAAGGCCGTGACGTTTTCCGGGGGGGCGCGGGGCGCTGCCGAGGGGCACAGACGCGTCACCCTGGGGGCTGCCCTTCTCCAGGCCCGTCCCCCGGAGGGGGCAAGGCGCTGCTTTGGGGCACAACTGAGGCGGCTGTGCCCCAGCTGTGTTCCCAGTGGATCCCGTGTGCTGGTGTGTCCCCCCGCACCGTGGGAACAGACCCCCCCCCTTGTTTGTCTTGGCACGGGTAGAGTCCTATCGGAACAAAACATTCCTGAGCCCAGCCCTTCCCGCCCCCACGCTGACACAGATTGGCCTGGAGGGAGCCGAGGAGAACAACCCCCTGCCCCAGTCCACCCTGTACCAGCTGGGACCTGACAGAGGGAACCCAGGTGTCCGGGGCCCAGGGGAACTGGACACTTCATCATGGCAATGGCACGGAATGAGTCAGCAAACACCCAACGGGCACAGGGAGGTGGTACTGGGTGCTAACCACTAGACCCCACTCCCCAGCCAGAGCTGGGAATAGAACCCAGGAATCCTGGCTCCCAGCACCCCCCTGCTCTAGCCACTAGACCCCACTCCCCTTCCTGCTCAGCCCCCCTGCGGGCCCTTTGACACCCCCTCACCCCCTTCCAGGGTCTCCATGGGCACCCAGTGGGTCCAGCGGGAGGGGCCCGACATGCCGCGGCAGGCCACGCGGACGTGGTAGGTGGCGGAGGGCGCCAGCCCCTCGATGACGTGGCGAAAGGGCGGCACGTTGAGGTTCCGGTTGTAGATGTCCTCGGGTGGGATGGTGCTGAGGTCCTCGTCCGAGCGCATGGCCTGAGGGAGACCAAGGGGGGCATTAGTGGGGTGCCCCCCCTTCACACAGGGGGTCCGGATTCCTCTTCAAACCCCCCAGCCCAGCCGAGGGGCCGCCCCCAGACTCCTGACCCCCATGCTTGGGGGAGCAGAGCTAGGGAGATCCAGGGGGTGGGCTGCAGAGAAGGCAGCTCTCACACCAGTGGGGGGCCCCAGTCCTGACCCCCCAGCCCCAGGGCAGTGGCAGCTGGGTAGGGGGTTCCCAGCTTCAGCCTCCATTGCAAGGGGGGCCGTGGGGGCTGCTGCCTGGGGGGCCTGAGGATGGCAGGATGGGGCAATGCTTCCCCCAGGGAAACCCCCCTTCTCCTCTCAAGCTTTCATTTCCCTGGAGGTGCTGGAGTTTTGGTTCCCCCCCCTCGCCACTCTGGGCAGCGCTCACAGCTGGTGGGGGGGGAGACGAACGTCTGGCCCGGGGAAAGCAGAAGTGAGAGGCCAGATTCTTTCATAAACCCCCCAAATCTGAGTGCTCAGCAACTTGTGCTTCCCTTTTCCCAGCTGGTGGGACCTGGGCAGCGGGCCGGCCCCCCCCCGCCTTCATGTCACCTTTCCCCCAGCCCTCCCCTGTGCCTGCTCACCTCCCCGCCGGGGACGTCCACCCCCATGACATCCCCCCATTCCCATGCCCTCCCCTCCCCCCGGAGCCCTGATCCCCATGGCCCAGCCTCCCCGCCCGCGTACCTGGATGGTGCAGATGCTGAGGGGCGAGGCCCCGCTGGCGCCTGGCTCCCAGCCCACCTCCAGGGCGCTGTCACTGCGCCGTACCAGCTCCAGGCTCCGCGGCCGCTGGGGCACCACTGGGGACAGCACATGGGGGGCAGCTCAGGGGCTGGGGCACTGCCCCACATCACCCCATAGCCATGCTTCAGGGCAGGGGAGGGGGGCAGAGCAGGGGGTCCAATCACAGGGAATCTTTGCATTGGGCCCATGGTGCAGCCGGGGCAGGGCCCACACTCAGGAATCCGGGGCAGCCCCCCCACTTCAGCGGGGAGCCCAGCGCTCTCGGTCTGCGGCAGCCGCCAATCCGCCACGGGGCTCTCGCTTGTCATGGCTACTGGCAGCTGCCACTTAGCTGGGGGGCCCGATCCGTGCCACCGGACCCGAGCCATGGGGCAGGGACCCCTCACCTGTCACGGCCGCTGTGCGGGAGGTGGCGACGCCCTTGGCGTTGTGAGCTTCGCAGGAGAAGGAGGCGCTTCGGTTCAGGCCTGGCCGGTGAAAGCAGGGAGAGGGGATGAGGGCATGGGGCAGGGAGACCAGGCTCCCCCCCCCCAGTGCCCCTCACTCCCGACCCACGGCCCCAGCCCAGCTGTCTCAGCACAGCGCCCCCTGCTGACCTGGCGCCCCACTCCCTGCAGCTCAGCCCCTGCCCGTCCGAGTCAACACTTCCCAGCCCCCTGGCTCCCGCGGCCCGGTCCCATCCCACAAGGTCACGGCGCCTCCCGGCTTATCGGGGAGACAAGGTCCTCGCGTCAGCAGCCGCGGCTGGGCGCCCCCGCAGGGACTGGCAGGAGGGGCAGAGAGCGCAGGGCCGTGTGGGGCGGGGGAGGCGCTGGGTCTCCAGCCCAAGGCCGGAGAGCTCCAGATGCAGGGGCGGCAACTGTGGTGCAGAGTCCCAGCCCGCCCAGTGCCCCACAGCCGCTGCGCCTGCCTTGGCTGGATGCGGAATGCTCCAGGACCACGGCGTCCCCCACATCCCTGGCACCCAGCCTGGGGCACCCTCGACTGCCCCAGCTCCCACACCCCAGTGCACCAGGCAGAGGGGTTCCAGGGGGATCCCAGCCACCCCTCCTTTCTGTGCTTCCCGGGATGGCCCCCAGGCAACGGGCCAGGCGGGGGGCAGAGGGGCCGGGGGGGGTGACAGCTAGCAGGTCTGCCGAGGTGCGTGTGTCTCCAGGAACTAACCTGGCACCATCCCGACCCAGGGAGTCGGACCGATCGGAGCCAGCTTCCCACAGGCCCCAGCAGCACCCGACCCCAGCCTGGCAGTGACCTCCTCCTGCCCCACCCAGCACATCTGGGACCCAGGCCTCCTCCCAGCCGGCCTGGCCAGGGCTGGCACGTCTGTCCCCAGCTCCCGCCGTGTGGTCGGCATTTCCGGGACTGGCTTCCCAGCTGCAGCCACAGGTCTCACTGCTCGGCTCCCAGTGCAGGGACCTCAGACGGGGCGGGGAGCCAGGACTCCTGGGGTCTCTCCCAGCTCTGGGAGGGGAGTGGGGGCCAGTGGTTAGAGCAGGGGAGAGCTGGGAGCCAGGACTCCTGGGTTCTCTCCCCGATTGCTAAGGGGGTAGAGGTCAGGAGAGACTCAGCCAATGAGGTGTTGCTTGGGCTCAGTTCTGAGCGCCACGAGGCCCGACACCAGGGTGAGGGGCTGTGCTGACCCCTCCCCAGGCTAACAGAGCCCTCCAGCATAACCCTGCTGCCAGCCCCGCAGCTGCCTGGATCCCTGCCCAGAGCCAGCTCCTGAGTGGCCGGGCTGAGTCAGAGGCATGGCTGGGGATGGTGGGGGCGGGGAGGGGGGCGGTCTGTGGCTGTGAAAAGCAATTTCCAGGTATTGGCCCCCGCATGCACTGCCACTTCCCTCTGCAGGCCCCCTCCCCTGTGCCAGCCTTGCCGTAGCCACCCGTGTCCCGCAGGCATCCCTAGCCCTTCTCCCGCTGCCTCCACTCTCCCTGCCCCCGCCAGCCACCCTACCCCCTTGTGCCCCTGTGCCCCTGTGCATGTGCCCCACCCACACCCCTGCCCCCTGCCCCTCTCTCTGCTGCCTTCCCATTCCCAGCTCCCCGGTGTGCTCACCCACTTCCCTCTCCATGCACCCCTCGGCTGGTGTATCCCCCTCCCAGATCCCCAGCACCACCACCCGTTCTCCTGTTCTGCAGCCCCCTTGCATGAGCGATGGGCCCCGGGTCCATGCCGGGAGGGAGGTGGGGGGTGGAAACAGAGCCCCTGCCAGGGCAGAGGGGCTGGAATGTCACCCCCAGATCCTTTGCGCCATGCAATGGACCCCGCTGGCCACGCCGGGCCCTCTGGTGGCTCCAGCTGGCTGCACTCGGCAACACCAGCTGTGCCCACCCAGCCCTCCCCCAGAGCCCCCCCTCCAGCCCCGGGCCTGACTCACACCCTGGTCACGTTCCCCCAGCCTGAGTCAGCAGGGAGAGGCCACTGCAGGGCTACCGCTGGCCGTGTCCCCTGGGGGCTGGGCGGAGAGGGGGGCTCCAGGGCGCTCACAGCCCGCGAATGCCAGGGCCTCCAGCCCCTGCTCCTTCGAGCTTTGGTTCCCTGGACACAGCACCTACTGGCCTCCCCACCCCAGCCCTGGCCTGCAGGTGCTGATCTGGAGGGGGGACGCCGCCTCTTGCAGAGCAACCTTCGTGCAACCCCCAGCCTGGCAGGCGAAGGGGCGCCCGCCCACGGAGAGAGATCTGGTCACGCCCCAGCTGTCCTGGGCTGCGGGCACGTTCCCAATCCAGGCTCACTGTGCCCCCCAGCGCCACTGAGCCCCCGTGGGGGCTTTCTGAGCGTGGCACCCTGGCACAGCAGCCGCGGGGCTCCCTGCGCTTGGGGCAGTTTGGAGAGGGGAGGGTGGGGCACCTGACGGCACCACAGGTGATCGAATGCCCACAGCCCCCCCGGCGTCCCCCACAGCCCTTGGGCTCCGGCCGGGGAAGGCCGCCAGGCGGAAAGAAGCCGCCCGGACTCCAGGAGAACTGGCGGGAGATTGGAGACAAATGGTTTTTTCACCCCAAAACATGGGTTAAAGGAAGCTCTCAGCTCAGTAAACGCGTGTGGAGGGGTGGGGGTTAAAAACTGCCCAATGGGTCACAAGGAAAAATTCCCGTTTCCGGTTCAAAACACCGTTTGTTTTAGAACTCAGCTAATTGGACTGGGTTCTATCCCCGGCTGCAGGAGGGGAGCGGGGTCTAGTGGTTAGAGCAGGGGGGCCGGGAGCCAGAACTCCTGGGTTCTCTCTCTAGCTGCAGGAAGGGAGTGGGGTCTCATGAGTTTGGGGTGGCGGAGAGACTGGGAAGCAGGACTCCTTGACCATTGGCATTCTGCTTCAGGGCTCTGTGCCTCGGTTTCCCCAGTAACGCGTGACAACCCGTATGAAGCGCTGTGAGATCTGCGAGTGAAAGCGCTGGGAGGGACGAGTGCCGCTGACTCTGCAATGAACACCCTACGGCCCAGCAACCCTACAATAACAAAGCAGAGTCTGCTGTCCCAGGGGCCAGGCTGCTTTCTGAGCCTCCTGCCTTGTGGGCTGGCTAAGCCGTTCCCACGCTTGGAGAGCGCCTGCCCGCGAACCAGCCGCCTCCAGTGGCCGCTGCCACCTTTGTGGACAGGCGACAAAAGGAGCCACGCGCTGGAGACAAGCAGCCCATTGAAAGCAGGGCTGGGGGGGCAGCGAGGGCCCCCAGAATGGCCATGGAGGCCAGCGCATGCCTCAGCTGACTGCTCCTCCTCAGCCCTCCCAGGCCTTGGCCTCCTTCCCCACCCCCCCAAGGACCTACTCAGCTATATGGAGCCACAGGCTACCCTGAATTGGAGGGGGGCAGACCTGCCCTCTGGCACCCCCCTGCCAGCTCCAAAGGGCTGCACTCACCGCTCAGGGCCAGCGTGGAGGGCACCCACGCCATGGGGTCCACAAGAGAGTTGAGGGGGGCCCCGTCTTGCAGCCAGATGACTCGCACCGGCTCGGGGGGGCCCTGGGCGCTGCAGCTCAGATTGAAGGGGGTATCGGCTGCCACCTCCTGGTCCTTGGGCTCCTCGGAGAAGAAGGGCAGACCTGAGGGGAGGGCAGAGACAGGGTGAAGGGGTGGGGTGGAGCTGCATCAGGCCATCCCATCCCCCATGGCTCCACCCATACATAGCGCTGTCCCCCTGGGATGGGCACTGGGGTCCCCCCCCAGGGGCCGGGGCATCTCTCTGCACAGAGACCCCAGGGCAGTGGGGTTGGGTGTTAGCACCATGTCAAGATACCCGGGGCTGCTCCCCCCAGCCACGGGCGCAGACACACCCGGGCAGCGTGGCCGCGTTCCCCTTCATTCAGCCCCCGCCATGAGCCCCATTGGTGTCGACCCTGGCGCCCCCTGCGCAGTGCCCGGGGCAGGATCAGGGCCGTGCCCGCCCTGCCCCCGAGCTGGCACGGTGGATACTCACCTTCCAGCTCCAGGTGGGCCTCGTTGGACAGCACCTCCGCCCCGTTCACCCACACGGCACACTGGTAGTTGCCCGCGTCAGAGAGTTGCACGGATGGGATGCTGGAGGGGCAGAGAGCCGGTGTGAGCAATGCGGGCAGCACCTGGCGTAGTGAGGCCTCACCACCTGCCCCGTGTCCCCCTCTTCCCCTGGCTATGCCAGGTCAGAGCCAAGTGCCATGGGCAACTAGCCCCGTGTCCGCCCCCCCTGGCTACGCCAGGTCAGAGCCATGGGCCACTAGTCCAATGGTCCCATCAAGCCAAGGATCCTGGCTCCTCCTCTACCAGATCATGCAGCCTCTCCATGTGTTGACACCAGGGAGGGGGCAGGGCCATTGCCGTTTCGGGGGGGGACGACCCTGCCTGATCCCCAGAAGCCGTCATGCCCCCCAGCATCCCTTGCCAGGTGCCCGCTCACCTGAGCTCGCTGATGGCCAGCCAGTCCTGGTCATTTATGGGCATCTGCATCTGGTTGCTGTCAGCCAGCTCCAGCGCCTGCCCGTCCCGCAGCCAGCCGATCTCTGGCAGCTCCTGGCTCAGCTGCACCGCACAGCGCAGCCGCACGTCCTTGCCCAGGGACGAGGTCAGGTTTGAGGGACTCTCCAGGAAGTGCAGGTCTGCGGGGGGGGGGGGAGGCGGGGGAGCAAAAGATAATGGGGATCCCTGGATAACCAGCCCCATGCCCCACCCCAGAGGTGGCTGCATCTCAGCTCCAGGGGAGAGATCCCAGGCTAAACAGCCCGTGTCCCAACTCAGAAGCAGCCGCTTCTCCGTGCTGGGTAAGGGATCCCTGTATATACATACATCACAGGCCTATAGATCAGAACGAGCCACTGAGACCTCATTAGTCCTAGAGACAGAGGGTGGTTAAACCCAGAGACGGCCCATGGGCTGGGGTTTGAGGAGACGTCTGTCCCTCCTGAGCTTTGGTGCTCTTGTGACTGGCTGTCCCAGGGTGCTGCTCTCTGGTGCATTGGGTACGATGGGTCAGGGCTCGGAGCCCACCCCGGATTCATGCACTGTCCCTGGCTGGGGGCGGGGACCCCAGGGCTCAGCCTCATCACAGAATCCCTTTGACGTCAAGCCCTCCTCCGCCTTGGGAGGCACTCGTCTGGCACTGCGCCGAGGGGATTCATGAGCCTGATACGCGAGAAGGGCCTGAGTGGTGCCGGGTGAGCTGGCCACCAGGTGCCAGGCAACTGCTGTTGCTGAGGGCAGCTGGTGGTGGGTGGGGTGGGCACGGACATCCCCACGTTGTATCTTCCCGCCCCAAGGTCTGGCTCCTGAATGCATGCACAGAGCAGGGGGCTGGGAGTCAGGACTCCTGGGTCCCATCCGTGGCGTGGCCACTGACTCTCTGCATTGCCTGGGACAGTCCCTGCCGGCCACACTGTGCCTCAGTTTCCCCAGCTGCAAAACGACAGGCGACTATTTTGCAGCCCTTAAGATGCCGGGAGGAGCCCAGGATCATTGGGGGCAGGAGAGGGGGGGCTGAGCCTCACAGAAGGGACACTGGCTTATGAATGGCTGCGCAGGGACGTTCCCAGATCCCCCCCTTGGGCCATTTAACTCTTCGGGAAGGGGGGCTGCATTCCAGGGCGTGGGAAGCAGAAGTGACTTGGCAAGGGCCCCATTCCCCACTCCAGGGACTTGTGGGTCACATCAGCAGCTTATGAGCACTGCACAGTCCCCCCCCAGCTGTGTGTATCAGCCATAGGCCACTGGGCCAGAAGCAGGAACCCCCTCCCCCCCGCTACCTCCGTTTGTGGTTCAAAACTATTTATTTCCTCTTTCATTTCTCCCCTCCGAGCTTCCAGCTGAGGGGCTGGGGCTGGGCCCCCCGGGCGGCCGTTCCCAGCACATCCCAACCTGGCTGCAGAGGTCTCAGGGACTGGGACTCACCCCCAAGTCCCCAGGTCAGCAAACAGCTGTGGGGACGGGCAGAGGCAGGGTTAGTGGTGAAGGGGCTGTGGAAACCTGCCTTCAAATCCCAGCTCTGCCTCTGCCACCCTCGGGCCAGTGCCCCGTCCCTGTGTGAGGAGGGTAATCTCTCGTCTGGTCACACTGGGAGCTCTTCGGGCCAGGGACTGTGTCTCTGGGCAGCGCCTGGCGCCACGGGGCCCTTTCAGCTGAGGCCTCTCAGGACGATGGTAACACGCTGACCCCCCACGGTCTGTCAGCGCCCCAAGGCGCCAGTGGGGACTGGCTCCAGCACAAGACATTTGACAAGTGTGAATCAGGTGCTGAAATGCACCCACCTCTGGGGAGGAGTTCATCAGCAGTGCAACACAACGGGGGGGCAGGGAGGAGTTGCAGCCAGGGCAGACGGAGAGAGACACGCAGAGCCCTGGGATGGCCTGGAGGCCGGATGGGCACAATTGGGAAGGCTCAGTGCCAGGCGGGGACTGTGCAGGGAGGAGCCTCTGGATCCCCCCAACCCCGCTCATGTCAACCCCCTGCTCCCAAGCATTTAGCTGCCTCAGCACCGATCGCTCCCCCAGTTGTGCCTGGGGGCTCTTAGGCCCCTGGACGCCTGGGTTCAGGGTGGGGGCTGTGCAGGCCGGCCTGGCTGCATCGCAGGCACCGCCCGGTCAGCTATAACCAGTCCCAGATGTCTGGCCCCATCAGCAGGGCGGGCTCCTCAGCTGCTCCGGGTCCCTTTGGGGGGCGAGGGGCGAGGCTGGGCTGCGCCCCACCAGCAGGGCTGCCGGCAGCTGTAGGGGCAAAACTCTCCCAGCCACGAGGTGTGAACAGCTCGCCCAGCCTGGGGCTCAGAGAGCCTTGCTCCTCTGGCCAGCCCCATCCCAGCCCTGCCCCCTGGCTCTCTCCACACCCCTCCGCCCCGACCCACAGTCCCCCACTGTCCCAGCCCTGCCCCCCAGTTCTGCCTGTGCCCCTCAGCGCAACCCACAGCCCCCCACTGTCCCAGCCCTGACCCCTGGCTCTGTCCATGCCCCTCCATCCTGACCTGCAGCCCCCTGCTGTCCCAGCCCTGCCCCCCACCACTCTGCCTGCGCCCCTCTGCCCGACCCCCAGCACCAGTGCAAGGCCCCGCCCTACTGTCACGCTCGTGTGTGTGCGTGTGGGGGGAGGGTGGGGAACCAAGCCTCTAGGAGAGGAGGGAAAGCAGCCCCTGCATAGGGGATGAGATGGTTGCGTCACTCTGTGTTCCACCCCAGAGGTGGTTGCATGCCTTGATTCTACCTTCTCTGTACTGGATTCAGAACCCCTCAGCTGTGTGTCATAGCGCCTGGGCTGCGAGTGGGGATTCTCCTCTAGAGCAAGGGGCCGCAGGCTGCCCCAGGAGAGGGGGTTCTGACCCTACTCACAGTGTGTGCACAGCCCAACCCTCACAAGCTACCCTACAATAAACAGACCAGTCGTTCTTTGCTGGGGGAGGCAGCTCACTGCCAGGAGTCCTCTGGGTTGGTGGCCCTGGGCTCTCGGCCCTGCTGTTGCCATGACTTGGCCTGGCTGGGGAGACACCACTCCATGCAGGCCCCGGGGCTGCCCCCCAACCACCAATGGGAGCTTTGTCCTTAACCCCTCGTGTGCTGGGGGGACACGCTCCCTCCCCCTCCATGGGGAGATGTTACCTACAGGGCCCCCCATGCCTGCATCCTGCCCAGCCTCTCACCCTGCGGTCCCTCCAGCACCCCATCCACCTGCCCCCAGGTCGCAGGCCCCAGTGGAGCCAGGACAGCCAATATCCCATCGGCTCTGGCAGTGATGGGAGAACCTGACCTCCAGCAGTGGGGTATTACAGCTCAACTCCTGGCTGGCTGGAGGGAGAAGGCTCATTTTAGCATCCGCCTCTCCAGGTATCTCTACAACCCCCCTCATTGTGGCCTTTGGGCATCTCCCCAACAGCCAGTGAATTTGAGGCCAGCTCATGAAATCTGACCTCCTTTGTACCCCCAGTAGCCCCCACTTGCACCCTGAACCCAGCGTTGACCTACCCTCCCCACGCCCCAGGGAGATTGGTGAAGCTCCTTTTCCCCAATGGGGAAACTGAGGCACAGTGGGGGCGAAGGGACTTGGCCAGGGTCACAGGGGGAGTCTGTGGAAGAGCCAGGATTTGAACCCAGATCTCCTGAATCCTAGCCCCATTCCCTACCCTCTAGGACCCCTGTGTGAAGTGGGGCACAGGGGAACAATGGCACCGATCCTGCGAACTGGCTTTGCCCTCAGTGGAAGAGCCAGGGATGGAACCAGGTGTCCTGAACTCCAGCCCCGTCAGCTCCAGAAGGATTTTCAAAGGCTTTCACCTGGGAGCACTGATCTGTCCAGCTCTCCGGTTCCGCTCATCCCAAGTTAGGCCCAGGCTTTCTAGAGTGCCTTGTTTGGGGGAGCCCTGATGCCTTAAAAGAGCCGTGTTTCCAGAGGGGCAGCGCCCAGCACAGTCTCCGGCCGGGCCCCCTCCCTGCTAGGGTAGGTACTCACCCATCTGGGCAGTGCCCATGCCCATCCACCAGGCCACCAGCACGCACAGGAGGGAGCTGCAGACCGTGCCCATTTTCCGCAAACCAGAACAATCCATCGCCTCCGATTCCCACGAAAATCACCAGCTCCCGGAACAGGACTAAGCCCTCATTGAGTCAGGGGACCAGGAAGGTGGGGGTCTGGAGCCAGGCCCCCCACCCTGAAAGAAACACCCAGAGGGCTGCGAAATGTTCCTTTGGAGACCCAAGACCGGAGTTGGCCCAGGAGGGTCCAAAATCAGCGCTGGCTCCACATTGCGGTGGGGGTGCCTCGATGGTGGATTTCCCGCTGGAAGGTAGAAACGAATCCGAATCCTTGGTGTGGATGGCCAGAATAATAAAGGCGCCCTGAGCACGATCTCGCGGCGGATCTGCTTCCTCAGCTGAGGGAAGGGATTTCACTCCCACTTCTCGTTCTCACTGGTCTCCGCACCCGATTTCCCGCTTCTCTCAGCCGCAGCAGACCCCTATTTGTCAGAGAAGTGCTCAGAAGAAGGCTGAAACCCACAGTGAAACCCCAACAAGCCTGGCTCTGGTGGAGCTCCCGGTCTGCCCCAACCCTTGTTTCCTTTCCTCTAGAGACAGAGTGAATGCTGACACTTTCCCCGCCGGCCTGGCTCCCCACCCACACTCACTGGGCTGAAACTCGGCTGGGCCCGAATGAAGAAGGGGGCAGAGACGGGAGTTGTCTGCTGGAGCGAATGGCTGCTGGGGAAATTCCAGTCGGCAGCTGAGGGGTTAATGGGAGGAGAGCAGAAGAAAGGCTGAAAGAAAGTTTGCTGTTCATGCTCTAGGAGAAGAGCAGAGGAAGCCAGGCCCCTGCGCCAGGCTGCAGAGGGAGAGCAACAGGCTGCCGCCCACGCGCAGGTTGCACCAGGGGTTAAACAAAAATTAAATCTTTTCTATTAACATTATCATCATGCGTGCTTCAGATCAGGGCCCGTCCTGCCTGGCGCTGCCCAGACCCCGACCGAGATCAGGACCCGTCCTGCCGGGCGCTGCCCAGACCCCGACCGAGATCAGGGCTCCTGTGGTCCCGGGTGCTGCACAGACCCAGGAGTCCTGACCACAGCCCAGCTCCCAACCACCAGGTCACGCTGCCTCGGCCTGTGTCTGGCACAGAACTTCACAAACTAATATTGAAACAGGAAGGGGCAAGTGGGAGCCAGCGCCTCACTCCTTTACACCAGTTTTACCCCAGGCTAACCCCACTGCCTTCCCTGCAGCTGTTCCTGACTTACACCGGCTGTGACCAGCACGTTCCCCTTACACCCACTGCCACAGGGACTTTCTGTTGGTTTGTTTTTGCCCCCACCAAGTTCCTGATTTTGTCCCGTCTTCACGATGCATCCTCAGAGCGGGCTGGCTATTTACTCTGGGTCTGCCTGGGCTGGGGCCAGGGGGCCGGGCAGCTGGGGATGGGCCTAAGGTAGGCACAAGCCTTGGTCGTGTCGATTAAAGACAAACAGGCCACGCGAGCCTCTGGGCTGATGGCTAAGGTGCTGCACTAGGACTCCTGGGTTCATGTCCGCCCTCTGCCACTGACCAGCTGGGGGCATGGTTCCGTGCCTCAGTTTCCCCTGCCACCCTTTGTCTGTTTATATAGTAACAGACTCAGAAGATCTGGGTTCGATTCCCAGCCCTGCCTCAGATGCCCTGTGTGACCTTGGGCAAGTCCCTATATTTGTCTGGGTCTCATTCTCCCCATCTGAGCCCAAGGGAGCCCTGATCTCAGGCAGGGTCTCTGCAGCGCCCGACACAATGTCCTGATCTCAGTCCAGGCTTCTGGGTGTTACTGTAATTTAAATAATAAATCCACAGGCCCAGTCCTGATAAGCTACCCTACAATAAACACACAAGCAGAGTGAAAGAACTTCAGGGAAAGACAATACATCTGATAAAGAACAGCCGCTCTTATCTATTGTTTGCATTACGGCTGCACCTCTAGCCCAAACTGAGATCAGGGCCTGGGGTGGTGGCTGCAAGGCCCAGACTGATAGGCAGTCCCTGCCCCACCAGCTCCATCTACATAGACACAGGGAGGATCGTTCCAGATGGGGAAACTGAGGCAGAGAGAGAGGAAATGATTTGCCTGAGGTCACTGGCAAAGCTGGGATAAAACCCAGGCATCCTAGCTCCCAGCCCCCTGCTCAAACCACTAACCTCTCTTCCCCCCATGAAATGGGGAAGGAACCCAGGTGTCCTGGCTTACAGGTGAGAATTTCCCAGCCCACAGTGCTCCACCCCAGTAAAGCTGGGGCTGTATTTGTCCAGCCAGCCCAGGCATTAAGTGCCCAATAAAAGCTGCAATGTTTGTGCCTGGAGCCTTTTGGTTTAAACATTAACCCCCAGAAAAGCTGCCAGGCAGGGCCACGGGGCCAACCCCCAGTGGGAGGATCCCTCCAGGCTGGCTGAGCTGGGGGGAAAGCTGCCATTGGGGGTGAAAACTAATCAGGAGACTCAGTCCTGGGTCAGTGGCACTCTCCCCTTTTTATAGATGGGGAAACTGAGGCACAGATAAGGGGAGGGCCACGTGCTGAGCCAGAAACAGACCAGCAGTTCTGACTACCTGCTCCCATCCCCACCCTAGCCCCCACTCCTCTCCCAGAGCTGGGGATAGAACCCAGCCCCCCCTGCTCTAGCCACTAGACCCTGCTCTCTGCCATAGACCAAGAGGGTGTCCCAGATCCATCCCATCTGTCTGTCTGCAGGGTTAAAACAACAGCGATTAGCAGAAGGCTCTGGCAGCGCCCGGCGGGCTCAGGTTACCAGGCGGGGACTGCTGTTGATGGAGCGCCAGGCTGGGGGCTTTGTCCCCAGGGGACCTGCACGGGGTGGGGGATGCATCATGCCTGGGACAGAGAAGCCACTGGACGAGAGCCGTCAGCCACAGAGCCCCGCCACTAACGTGCCAGCTGGGCTCATCGGGCTCTGGGGCACCTGGCGCCAAGGGGAGCCAGGGTGAGGGGCCGTATCACACAAATGCACCTGAGATGGACACCCCAGTTCCACGGAGCGTTGAACTGGGCCCTTAAGGCTGACATCGCTTCCCCCCTACCCTCATCCCCTGGGTCAGGACACCGAGCAGGGGACAGAACGCCCTCACACCCCCAGCTGGGGGTGGGGAACATGGCTGGCGTGCGCTGACCCCCTGTGCCACATTCCTCCAGCCCCAGGCTGGGGTGAGAGGATATAGGTGCCACTGGAGTTACCTCCCTGGGAGCCGGGGGAGAGGATGGGGGAGGTAAGGAATCCTCCTTGAATTCATGCCCCCTCCGCCCCAAGTGGAGATCAGGGGCTGGATGGGGCAAGGGGGAAAGGGTTAATACAGGTGCTGCTGATCTGGGGGAGCTACAGGAGGGTTCCACAAAGGAGCTGCTAGGAGTGGGGGGGCTCTCCTTGTTGGGGGACCAAACTTGGCTCCCTCATAGTGATATGGGCTGGATCCTGGCCTCGGCTCCCTCCGGGGCCAATCTGGAGCGACTCGAACGAACCTGCCACGAGAGATGGGAGTCAGGACTCCTGGGTTCTATTTCCAGCCTTGGGAGACTCAGGACCTTGGATTCAGCTGTGACTGGAACCGTGGCGGCACCTGCGACGATGTCCTGTCGCTGATCTACAGCGGGGGGAGGGAGCTGAACTCATAAGTCAGAGGGAGGCGGCCAGATCCCTGACGGGTGTAAACGGGCACTGGGCCACTGGAGTCAGTGGGGTCACATCCCCAGCGGGTGTGAATGGGTGTCACTCCCCGGGAAACAGC
>ML675698.1:0-56977 GCA_007922155.1 Mesoclemmys tuberculata | reverse complement strand
GGGGGTGTGAATGGGTGTCACTCCCCCGGAAATAGCGGGTGGGGCCAGATCCCCAGCGGGTGTAAATGGGTGTCACTCCCCCCAGAAACAGCGGGCAGGGCCACATCCCCAGGGGGTGTAAATTAGCACCGGTGCACTGGAGTTCATACAGCTCCTTGGCTTTCCTCCAGGAGCAGCTCTGGCCCAAAGGCTCCGCATGGCCTGGCCCTGATTGCTGAATGTCATAAATATTTGGGTCAAAACAACAGGGAGCCGTGGACATGCTGGGGCCGGTTTGGGGATATGAAACTCCGCCGGCGAGCTGTAAGTGCCCCCACCCCGGAGCCAGTGTTACCTCAGTGCACTGGAGGGCCAGGTCTATCGCTGGTGTAAACAGACTCCACTGGCACAACAGCGGAGTCACACCAGTTACAGATCTGGTGGAGCTAAGGCCTGTTGACACCAGCTGGCGTTTGCCTTTTCCCTTGTTATTGGTTTTTTCCTTTTCATGCTTGTGGGCAGCCCTGCCAGACAGGGACAAATCCCTCCACCGCCTTCCTGCTGCCTGGGGGCTCTGCACAGCTGTTGACGTCTGCACCAGATGTTTTTCTGGCCAGCAGTTGCATCAAACCCTAAGGCCACTGGGCCAGCCAAGCTCCTCCTGCAGACACCCATCCCAGCTGGGCTTGCGTGCGCTGCGATCAGGTCTGCCCTCAACCAGGGCGCGAGTCCCTCTGGAGCTGGGACGGGTCCTGCGGGGAGGATCGCTGTGGCAGCCGGCAGCAGTGTCTTGGCAATTACTGCCAGTCCTGGATCTCTCCTGCTTTGATCCGGTTCCAGCCAGCCCTGGATTGCAGGGGAGTTCGTTGATTTCTAGCAATAGCGCCCACGATTTACAAGGCCCCTTACCCAAGCCCTGGGCAGCAGTGTGATCTATTGGCTCGGGTCCTAGACAAGGCTCTCAGAATGCCTGTGGTCTGTTTCCAGCTCAGCACTGACCCTGGACAGGATCCTTCCCTGGTCTGTGCCTTAGTTTCCCTTCCCCTCCTTTGGCTGTTTAGACTGGAAGCTCTCCAGGGCAGGGATTGTCTCCCACTCTGTGTCTGTGCAGCGCCTGGCGGGACGGGGCCCTGATCCGTGGTCAGGGTCAGTGCAGCAACGGGGCCCTGATCTTGGTTGGGGTCTGGGCAGCGCCCAGTACGATGGGGGCCCTGATCCTGGTCAGGGTCTGTGTAGTGCCCAGAACAATGGGTTTCTGATCCCAGCTGGAGCCTACAGTTGCTACCCTTATAATAAAGCTGGTTTAAATCAACACAACTGCGTCGATTTCAATGGTGTGGCTGGGCTGACAGATGCCAGTTGGGGAGCTGAAAGTGACCTATAAGAGAGAGCGGTTGGTATTGAGCAGACATTTCACACTTCTCTGGCTGTAATGAGTTGGCAGGGTCTCGGCTCAGTACTCAAGAGCGATGGCCCTCTCCATTGCAAAGACCCGTTTGCTGGCAGCCTCTGCCAAGGCCTGAATGGCATGTGGAGACCAAGCTCCTAGTTGCCCCTTGCGTAGGGAGGGGTGTGAGCTGTCACTGCCCCTCCTCTGGGAAGAGGGTTTGTGGCGGGTGCATGTTTATGGAGCTGGGCTGGGTCACACCAGCCAGGGAGCTGGCCCCTGAGAGGCTTGTCAGTGGAAGCAGAGGGCACGTCTCTCCCCCTTTGCCCTTCTCAGCACAGATCCCAAACTGCTGGGCCAAACTCCAGCCCTTGTGGAGAGATCAACCAGTCCCAGCTTAGCTGCTATGCCTCCCCAGCCCTGGGATGGGCCCCCCACCCCTGCACCCGTGGGGCTGGCCTCCCGGCCGGGCTTCCAAGCTGGGTTTGCACTGGAATGGAAGACCTGGGGTGCTGCTGGTTTGAGGGACGTAGCAGATTTTCCATCACTTGCGAGGCGCTGGAGCTCTCTGGCTTTGGGATGTCAATTCCCCTCTATGCGATAGGAGCTGGGAGTTCCCCATGGGTGGGTTACCCCATCACTGACCCCAAGGGTGGATTCTGGCTCCAGAGCAGCTGGTATTGACCCCCTAGGCCCAGCCCATCATTGCCAGCCCCTCCCAACCTAATGAAACAGCCGCCCCAAATCTGGTTGTGCTCTGCCTTCCCCATGCAGCCGGTGACTTCCTGTGGAGGGGGCGCAGTAACATGGAATAGACTCATCCCCTGTTGCTGTGCCAGGCTTGTTCTCGCTGATTCCACGAACGGCTGAAATCTTGGCCAGACCCCCTGGTTTGTAAGAGATGGAAAAAAACCAGCAGCGGCTCAGATGCATTCCTGAGACGTGAAGGGTGCTGTCTTAGCTGGAAGGAATTTCCTGCCGTTTGACGTCGGTTATTTATTTTTCTGTCCTATTAATACGATCGCGATTTGCTCCCCCCGTCTGCGGATCTGCAAGTTGGTTTGTTGTTCACTAGGATGACTCTATGGTGCCAGCGTTGCCTTGGGACACGAGCGAGCTGAGTTCAGCTGCTGGCTCTGGCCGGACGCCCTGGGTGACTCAGGCCATCGCTGTGCGTGCGTCACTCTCTCCTCCCTGGGACCGGACCCTCTGCTGGTATAAATCTTCCCAGCTCCACCTGTTTGCACCAGCTGAGGAGCTGTGCTCAGGACGAGTCTCCCCACAGGAGGGGCAGCTGCAGGGGTAACACTTGCTATCATGGGGCTGAGACTCTGTGACCGTGGCACATTCAGTCTTTGGCCTCTGGTGCTACCAGCTAGTGCAATGGAGCGGGCTGGGGTCGTAAGAAGTGAGTGGAGACCTTGCAAACTCATTACACTTGGCAGAGAGGGGGAATCTCTGCTGTCTCTCATACGCCAGTTTCAGAGCCTCAGAATCAGCTGCAAGTCAATGTAGGGAGCGTGGCTCTGGCCCCGCCTCATTGCCGTAGCAATTGGAGGCGCCCACTGAGATCAGGCTTTGTTGTGCTGTGGTAAATAACTCTTCTCTTCTCGGTTTGAACGATCAGATCCTGGGGCAGGGACTGTCTCTCACGCTGCGTCTGTGCAGCACCTGGCGCGATGGCCCCCTGATCTCAGGCGGGGTGTGTGCAGTGCCCGGTGCAACGGGGCCCTGATCTCAGCCAGGGCCTCCAGATGCCATAATAATAAAACTTTTTTTTCTTAGCAGTGTCATCCTTCCCCCAGGCAATCTGGGCCAATGGGTGTGAAAACCACAGACCAGGAGGGTTATCTAAATCTGACGCGCTGGGGGAAGAGGATGTCAGAGAGGTTCAATTTGCAATGAAATTAACAACATTCCAAAAAGGAAGGTTTTTTTCCCTCTCTGCTGCAGGTTTTTTTCACCTGCCTCTCAAGTGGCCTGCCCTGGGCCCTGGCGGAGATGATACTGAGCTATATGGATGCCTGAGGGATTTCCGAAATTCCTGTTTCATTAAAAATTTGTTAAAAATGCCCTGATTTCATGGGAACCCTGGGAGATTTTCTGCATTTTCTCCACCAGTTTGCAGTCAATAACAATATTAATAATGGCTTCTTTTTTTTAGCAAACACCTTGAATTTCCGAATTTCCTTCCCCTAGAGGCAGGCAGCAGCTGTGAGCCGGTTGGACATAATGGGATGGGTCCAGACAACTGTTGCACACCCACAGTGATGACGTATTGTGTTGCCTCCAGGTCGTGACTCTGGGGCACCGACAGAGCTTGGCGGGGAGCCCAGGGCGGGGAGAGCAGCGGGGGGTCTGAGGGTTGGGAGTGAGGGGCGTTGGCAGTGGTGGGTGTGGGGAAAAATTAGGGTGTTGTGCACAGCGCGCTGAGCTCAGGGGGAGTCTTTCTATCCTTGCACTAGGCTGTGGAGGGGTCTCAGACTATGCTTTGTCAATGGCAGCCCTTGGTCTGCCTGGCCCAGAGCTCGCTCCAGTCTACGATGTCTCTCCTGGGGGTCGGGGAGAGACGTTAGCGGGCAGGACTCTCTGGAGTGCCATGGAACTGAGGGCAGGGACGCTGTCCCTCTCCGGGCGGTGCTGGCCACCGTCTGCCGGTCTGTCTGCACCTGATGTCTTCTGTCCCCGCATCTTTGCACCCAGGCCCTTTGGCAGCTGTGCCCGTCGGGGCTGTCTGATTGGCTGGCAGTGACGTCACTGCTAGTGGTGCCCAGCAGGGCGGGGCTGTTTTTTTGTCACAGGGCTAATGAGGCTCTGGCTCGGGGGGCGGGGGGCTGCCTCCAGGAACTGGCTGCAGCCTCCTAGGGCTCTGACTAGCAGGCCCCAGAGCTGGGTGGAAGGATGCACCGACTGGGATGAACAGACAGCAGCACGGCAGGACCACGCCCCCAGCCGGCGTGAATCACCAGCGGGCCAGATCCCCCCCGTCACTTACTCCAGTGGAGCTACGCCAGCTCGTGCCCGCCAGGGATCTGCCCCCCAGCTGTGACCTATTTACACCTCCTGGGGATGGGGCCCAGGATACCCACCCCCAGCAGGGGGGTGGCGGGGGAGTGGCTGCCTGTGTGAGCCATGATTGGCCGACAGGGATGCGATTCCCGGGATTTCCCCAGCAGGCTGCCTTAGGGATTAGATTTGGCCTCTGTTCAAGAGTCTTGGCAGCCAGCCCCCCCGGGCTTTTTCCTTGCTCGCCGGTCGGATGGATGATTCGGTCCAGCATGAGCTCCTCAGGGATTCATCAGGGTTACCTAAGGAAATACGGTGAGCGCCCCTCCCTCTGTCCCGTGCCTCCAGCACCTACCTTGCTGCTAGCCAAAAGGGTTATTCCATTCCCCTGCCAGATCTCTGCCTTGATTCTTGTTGGAATATCCCTTCCAGAATCCAAAGCCTGGAACAAAAAGAACCACCCCGACTTCAGTGACACAGTGTGCCTGCCCTGCGATTCAGGGGAGTGACTCTGAATTGACCCCGGGGGAGCCGAGATCGGGATCTGGATTTGACCCCATTGCAGTCAGGGGGAGACTCCAGATTTAACTTGGGGGAACAGATCAGGATCTGCCCGTTGCTGTGTGGTGTGAACAGTGCCCTGGGAGCTGCACCCATTCTGCAGTCGCAGCCCAGGGACTTTGGATCTGTTGGTCATAGTCATTAATTAGGCACCATTTGGGGACTTGGAGTATCTCTTGCCTGTGAGCTTCGCTGCTAAACTTCACCCCATGTCTGAATGGCCGGGGTACCCTCAGGTCCAGTTCTACCACCTGCTCCCTCATCCCCCCTTCCCCTTCACCTTCCTCCCTGGGAAGCCCAGCCCAGGTGGGACTTCAGCTCCCATCTTCCCCCCAATCTACCCTTCGTTCAGACGCCCCCTTGAGCTGTGCTAAGGGGCTGGTCCAAAGCCTGTTGGGCTCCAGGCTCCAATGGGGCTTTGGATCCGGCCCAAAACACTTTGGGAGTGGAGTCAGCTGGGGAATCCCCAGGATTTGTTTCCTGGCCATTTTGAAAATGTTTTTTGCAATGTTGGGTTTTTGAAAACCAAAACCCTAAACTTTTGAAAATTGAAAACTGCACTGAAAAAACCTTAGATTTTAACTGAATTTCAAAAATTTATATCCAAACTGGCTTTTTTTCCCCCCAACAAACAAACCAAATACTGAATTTGTGACTGAAAACTATTTTTTAAGCAAAAGCTTAATTTTTTTAAACAAAAACCCAATTCAAAACCTATTGTTTCCCTCAAATCCAAGCATGTCTACTGAATATTTTTTTATTTTCCTTTGAAATTTCAATTCTCATTTTTCTTCTGCACAGGAAAGCTATTTTTGATCCCAAAACATTGGGCTGAAAAAGCTTTTGACCACCTGTAACCGGTGGAGTTCACAGCTCTGGCAAACGTTGCAGAGTAAATTAATTCTGCCTTTGGAAATTAAAATAAATTCTTAATGAAATTACTGAAGCCCAACGATTGAGCGAATGAATAAATTAGCAGCGCATGGAGCCATTCACTCCCAATGGCTCTGTCCACTGGAGCCTATCAGTTATTTTTTTCTACCAATCTCGCCTGCCCCCAAAGAGTTAAATTTTCTTCCCACATCCCCAGCAATCCCCACTCTGCTTCCCTTGTCCCAGATGACCACACAGATTTAGCATCTCACTGTTGCCTGTGTCTGCACGGTGCCCTCCCTCCCCCTGGGCTGGGATTAGAACCACCAACCCTTGATTGAATTCAATCCCAAAATGGCAAACAGAATTTAATCAGGGGTTTAAGCTGCCCGGCTGCGGGAATCTGCTACCCAGGGCTACATCCCCTCCGCTGGTGGGCGGCTCTCTGGAGATGCTCGGTCTTTTGCACCAGACAATAGTAAGGATGTGAAGAAAGCACATGGTGCTCCTGGGTTGCAAAGGCCCATGTGCCACCTCCACGCAGCCATGCCAGGCCCCGTGGCACAGCCCCGCCGCGCCGGCTGGGTTCTGGCACCAGACCCTGGTGGTGGCCGTCTTTAAGGGGATGGTTCAAAAACCCAAATGCTGGGAGGGGGCAATGGGGGATTACGCCCCTCCTGCCCCCACCGCATCCTCTGCCCCCCAGGCCACGTACCTCTCTCACGCTCAACACACGGGTCACCCTCCAACATGCCTGCCTCTCTGACCCTGCCGTGGGGCTGGTCTCTTTGCTCTGCTCCAAAGCCCTAGCCCGGGGGAGCAGAGGATGGTGGGGGGCCGGGAAATCTTGGAGGCTCCCTCTCCCGGCTGTGAGAGCTCTTCTTTGACATGACCGTAACCCTTCGCCATATGAACACGAACGACCCGGGCCCTGGCCTTAGAAAAGCCGTCAGAGATTGTGACAGAGTCCCTTAATGCTGCGGGCAGCGCTAAGGCTCCCCCTTTGTGACTCCCCCCCAACCAGACAGGAATAGCCGCTCTTCAGTGAGGTGGGACTCGGGCACTGATCAAAGACTGCGAACAAGATCCACAAAGCCAAATCATTGTCCTTCTTCAAACTCTCCTCTGGTGGAAGCCTTGGCAAGGGCCAGGCAGCCCTTCTGCTGGGCTGGTAGCGTTGCCTTCTGCTCCACCCTCCTGGCTAGTAAAAACTCCCCTCCTGTTTCCTGGTGTGAGTTGTTTCAGCTTCAGCGTCCAGCCATCGGCTCTTGCGTAGGTACCTGCCGGCTGCGACGGAGTCTGTAAGCCAAGTAGATTGTTTCTGGGGGTTTCACGGACCTCCAGTCAGCCTTGCTTCTCCGAACCCTTTCCAGTTCCCCAGTGGTCAGGTGCCCCCCCGCGGGTTCGTTATTGTAGAGTTGCTGAAGCGCACCCTGGAACATATGTCCTGGTTTATTAGCGTGGCCTGAGCAGCTGAGCTTTGGTTTACACCAATTCATTTTTGTCGGGAGGGTCCGGAGCACAGGGTAGCATTCACTGGTCTATTGTGGTAGCCTAATGCCTAGGCACTGGGCATGTTTACACTGGTTTGTTATTGTAGGGTTGTACCCAGGACTTTAAAAAAAACATTGTCCCAGCCTCCGGGCTGTTCTAACTCATGCTGCTTTCACCCTGTGGGCCCTGGGGAACAGAGAACAGCCCCAGCGCAGCAGGCTCCAACCATGCCCCTCGTCTGCCCCTTCTGAGCCCTGGGGGGCAGAGACTAGCGGCAGTGCAATGCGCTCTGGCCATGCCCCTGATCAGCCCCCATGAGCCCTGGCGGGGGGGAGGGAAATAGCCACAGCACAGTTCAGTCTGGCCATGCCCCCAATCTGCCCCCTTATGGGCCCTGGGGGGGCAGAGAATAATCACCGCGCAGGGCCCTGGTAATACCCATGACCCATCCCCTACCCCAAGGATTGGGAGCAGGGTGGATGCCAGGCCCTTGGGCCAGCTCCACACTGGCCAGAGAGGCCCCCGAGTGGGATGGGGGATTTCTCATGGGGACGACCCTGCGCATTCTATGGGGCTGAGTGTGACGGAGGCTCAGGCCCTGGGAGCGTGTCACCGCTCCCAGCTAACAGGGCTGGTGGTCCTGGGCTCAGCCCCCCTCCAAGGCTTTATGTAGTGACACCCTGATGCCGGTGGAAGAGCAGGTGGATGGTCAAGGAGGTGTGGTGTCAGCTGGGGACTCAGCTGGGTTGATTCCTGGCTTTGCCTGGACTCTCTGTGTGACCTTGGACAAGTTGCTGAATCTCTCTTCCCGTGTGGAAAGAAAGTGGGGTCTAGTGATTAGAGGGAGGGGGAGCCGGGAGCCAAGACTCCTGGGTTCTATCCCCAGCTCAGGGAGGGAGTGCGGCCTAGTGGTTAGACAGGGAGGCCATGGGAGTCAAGACTCCTGGGTTCTTCCCTAGCTGTGGAATGGGGCTAATCCGTCCCTAGCAGCTGCCAGGCAGGATAAAACCCTCCAGTGATTATGAACAGCTGGGACGTGGCCTCACCCGACCCCTCTTTGCTTTGCAGGGGGCTTGATCTTTAAGCAATGGAAGGAGAAGTTCGTCTTCCTTTCTATGGATGGGAGCCTCCTGATCTGCCGAGACGCCCAGTCCCCGGCCGAGCTGGGCATTTCCCTCAGCACCAGCTGCGAGGCCATCCTGGAGGGCAGCGAGATTTGGAACCTGCCCCACCTGCCCCTGGGCGCCCAGCGGGACAGCTGCTTGGGCCTCAGCCTCACCGACGGGAAGTTCCTCCTGCTGCTGGCTCCTGACAGCCAGAAGTGCAGGTAAAGCCAGAGCACAGCACCCTGCTAGGATGCCCCGTCAGCGTGGCTCCCGCCTGCCTAGGCCAGCTTCGCCCCAGGACAGAATTCTGCAGCTGGCCCAGAGAGATGCAGTGGCACCTCCAAGGTGGCAGCGCGGGGGATTGAACCCTGCTCTCCTGGGTCCTAGGCAGTGCCTGGGCAGGCGGCGCCGTCGAGCGGGCGAGGGGGGCGCGCTGGGGTGACTGGCTCGGTAATCAGGCTCTTTCCTTCTCTCTCTTCCCCCGCTGCAGACAGTGGCTCAACGTCCTCCGCAAAGTCAAAGAAGTGAGTGGGTCAGAGCGCAAACTACGGGGCGAGGGGCTCAGCTGGCATTGGTCGTTGGAGCTGCGAAGCCAGGCCACAGCAGCTAAGCACGTGGCCTTCGCTGCGGCTCCCAGGAAATGAGGCCAAGGGGCCAATGGGCTTTTGGTTCCTGGCCTTAAGTAACCGATTACGGAACGGGGGAGGGAGAGGCCACGAAGCCGCTCAGACTTTGCATCGCACCAGCCGCCAGTTCACCGCGTCCGCTACAAGAGCAATTCTGGTTTGGACCGTGGGCTGCTCTGGGTCCAATTCCCAATCGTGGTGAGGCCCTGCCATGCCGCTCAGAGATGGGGCCGCTTCCCTGTGACTCTCCCTCCCTGGCAGGGCCTCCCTGGTGGGGGGTGGAGCTGGCACCAGGGGCCTGTATCCACCCTGGAGCAGACCGGGGCGTGGGAGGAGTGCGCTGCGCTGGGGCTATTCTCTGCCCCCCCACACAGAGAGCGGAGCCGGAGTTACAGCAGCCCAGAGGCTGTCAGAACTGTCCCCAGGAGCTGGGGAGAGCAAAGCAAAAAGGGCCTTACGGCCACCTTCGCCCCAAGTGCAGGCAGAGGGGACTGAAAATGGGCCTGTTCCTTGTTTCCTTTTGCCCTCCAGACTTGCCAACTGGCTCTTGCTGTCCAACTTGACATGCCCAGGGCCTGATTTCCAGGCAGTGCTGGGTGCTGGCGGCCCCCGGCACAGTCAGGGGGATCCATGGCTGCTCAGCACCTCTTGAATAATCGAGTCAATGGAAGTTTTGCCCTTGACTTCTACCAGGCCAGTATGTCAGCCGAGGGTCCCTCCTCTGCCCTGGGTTGCTCTCCCCTGCCCGGCTGGTCCGTCCCATTATTCCCACAGTAATGGTGCTTCCTCTCTCTGCTCAGAGCTTTTCCCCAGGGTCCCCAGCGAGATGCAAGCTCCACATCAACTCTCCGTCCAGGAAGTGCTGCTGGAAAGAAGGGGGAGGAGGTGGCGGGTCTCCTGGCACGGAGAGCAGAGAAGGTACAAGGCTCTTTAATGGGAACCAGGGTGTCTCTGTGACCCTTGCGGGGGTCGTAGCCAACATCTCAGGCATCAACTGGGCCTCTGGGTTTTTCTTGACTGTTTGTCTTGGTGCCAGAGACCTTGGTCACAGAATCCTGGAATTGGACCTGGGGTGCTCCCACCGGGTCCCATCCGGCCAGGACCTGGGGCAGGGTCACCCGCTGTAGTCTGTTCCCTAGGGCACTGCCCAGGAGAGATGAGACACCCCATCAGAGACTCCCCTCACCCTGAGGCTCAAGGCATGACTGCCTCTACAGTCTGCCCCCAGGAGCCTGCCCAATTTGGTTTGCGTGCGCCAGCTAATAGGGCTCACCTCCAAGGTGGCATTTCCACAGCCTCCAACATCTCGCTGCCAGGCGGCGTTTCCGGACACTCAGCTTCGCCCCACTGGCTCATCCTTGGGGTTCACACCCTGCTGCTGCCTGGCAGTGGCACTCATGCCTTCCTCTGTTGCCGAGCTAGACGCCCGGGGCAAATTTCCTCCTGGATTTAGCCCTCCTGGCCTGGGCCTGGGTGGGATTCTCTGGGCTGGGTTACAAAGGAGGTCAGATGAGATGATCACCAGGGTCCCCGCTGGCCTTGACATCTGGGAATCTATGAACTCCAGAGCTGTTAAAAGCAGGAATTGATGTGGGGTCTTGAAACCTCATGAGTTCTGGGGCTTGGTTTTGATCCTGGTCAGGGCTTGTCTTGCACAGGTTGAGTTAACCTGGTTCAAACCTCAGTGCAGATGCTCTGACTTGGGTGGAAGAACAATTTATTTTGGCTTATCTTAGACCTGTTTCTAATCGATTTAAGGAAAACTGGATGAAGCCTGGTGTGAGCCAAAGTGAGAGCCTTTTGCACCACATTAACCTAAATTAAACTGCTGTGAATCCACAAGCCCTTACTCTGGTGCAAATCAGAAGTTGCTCCATTATTGTTAGTACTACAGCAGGGCCTAAAGGCTCCAACGGAGACTCAGCCCACACATAAAACAGCAGTTGACATAGCTAGCTTGGTCAGGGATGTGAAAAAATCCCACTCGGACTGACATAGTTACGGCGCCCTAGTCCCCAGTGTAGACACAGCTGTGTTACAGAAGAATGCTTCCATGGATATGGTGACGGTCGGTCAGGCCTGTTTTGTTCCTTCCTACCCTGCCCGAAAGCCTCTTCTGTCAGTGCAGGCTGCAGCTGTGCTATGGGGTTATTCCAGCGTAGCTACAGCATCTACAGTGTAGATGTGCTCTGAGATCCGGACCCCATTGGGGGGTGCTGCACAGGCATGGCGTGAGAGACGGTCTCTTGACCCAACGAGCTCATGACCCGATTAGACAAGGGAAGGCTCATTTGTCCCATGGGGCGTAGATGGGGAAACTGTGGCCCACAGAGATGGGGAAGTGACTAATCCAAGAGAGAGTCACTGGCAGAGCTCAGGATCGAACCCACTTCTTCCAAATCCTAGGCCCGGGCACGAGCTACAAACTCATGAATCTTCCTCCAGCCGAGCTGCCGTAGAACAGGGCCCAGGACTTGGCGCTGCGCTACTCACCCTCCTCTCTCCCCCTGCCCCAGCTGCCAGGACCAGCCTGTGCAAGGAGACGTGCTCGCCCCATTGCCTGCGCCATGGCTCCCAGATGCACGCGGGGGTGAAGGCCGCCTGCCTGCTGATGGGGGGAGCAGCAGCCGGCCCCACCATGGGCTACATGGTGACCTCGGCCACGGCCAGCCGGCCCGTGGAGGCGCAGCCCCCTGACTTCAAAGAACTGGGCTATCACCCATCCGCCTGCGATGCCGAGGCCTCCCAGTATGAGACACTGGATTACGAAGGGATGGACCAAGACTTCGACGTGCTGGATTTTGGGGGGTTTGCCTTCTAGACACGCACGGTCCTCGTCCGCCCTGCTCCAGTCAGATTTCAAGGGCTAAACAGAGACTGGGATGGGATCTCAGCTGGCTTCATTTCCTCAGAAGCCAGCTGCCTCCCCTGGCGCCCCCTGGTCTGGCCCCCCATGCTGTCCCCTACACCACCAGATGGCCAGGATTTGAATCCCGACCTTCAGAGGGAAAGGGGCAGTGTCCTCAGCCAGCCAGCAGCAGTTTTAGGCTGTTATCCTTTATGTGGAGCAGGGGTGTGAAACAGGCTTTGCCAGGCTGTTACAAAACCAGATCCTGATTCTGTCGCTGCATCCACACTAGAAGTGGTACAGCACTCATGCAGCCGTAGTGCTTCAGATGACGACGCTTTAAGCCGACGAGCGAGAACCCTCTCTCGGCGGCTTAATTACTTCCCTCCAACAAGAGGCGGCAGTTGCGCCGGTGGAAAAAGGTCTCCCCTGGACACAGCGCTGCCTACCCCGGCGCATAGTCAATGTAAATTACGTCACTCCGGGGTGTGGGTTATTCACACCCCTGAGCGGTGTAAATTAAATCGCAGCAAGTTCTCGTGTAGACAATGTCTCAGTCACATTCTTGCTCCTCTGGGGCAGGAAGTGCCCCCTAAAAATCTGCCCCACTGTGTCTAGGAGCCTCCCTGGCCCCCATGGAGCTGGTGCATGTGTGGGGTGATCGGAGTGCAGTGCCCCATGGCTATGCTCCACATCCCAGGGCCTGTAAGGGGGTGGAGTGTGAGGTAGAGCAGCCTTGAGGCTGCTGTAACTGACAACCGGGGCTAGTTGATGCTTATGATACAGGGAGAGCAAAGAGGGCTTAAAGTGGCTTTAACCCCAAATGTGGAGCTGGGGTAAGTGAGAACCAGGCCCTTGTCAAAGGCTCCGGTAACCCGCCTGTTACAGGTCTCCCGTGGTGCCCAACCTACAGAAGATGTAAGTCTTTTCAAGCCACCTGCAGAGGCTGGCTGTGGGCCTCGAGCTGTCAGCATGTAGGCCGCCAGATCGCAAGATCCCTGGTCCAAACCGAGCTGTCAGCCAGGGCGGTGGCACCGTGCTACCTGCTCAGACTGCAGCATGTTACACAGCTTTACACTGCTGTGCCAGTGGTGGCGGGAAAGGGTGAGAGGGCTGTGTTTTTAAACGGGGATTTTTTCTTCTTCTTCCAAGATGGATTTTTCTTTGTTTGTTTATTCATTTGTTGATTTTTTTTAATCTCTCTGGCCGCCATGTCCGACTGTCCTTCTTGACACTCAGGTTTCCTGGGTGCCCTTGCTGCCGTGGTGACTTGGGATTGAATCTTGCCCTTGGTTACCTTCCTACCCCACCGAGTTACTCATGGGGTAACCAAGGGCCAGATCTAGCCCCTGGGAATGTTAATTCCACCCCTTTTTTTTTGCATTAAACTGTAGAAATCTCCTCCTGTCTCACTGTGGTCTTTGCTCTGCAGGTCAGTCTGTGTGGGAGGGAGGAAACCAAGGATCCTGACAGGACCGTCTTAATGAGGAAGCTCTTTACAAGCACATGCTAATTAATCTTCAGCTCTCTAGGGTAAACGCCCTGATTTTAAAGAGAGGGAAACCGAGGCACAAGAAAGTCCAAAGTGACTCAGTCTCAGGCCTTGCTAAAGTGTAGTGCCTAACTCTAGCACTGTTGTGAAAGCTGTGCACAGCCCTTCCTAGTGCGAATGCAGCTAGATGGGTATAAAGATGCTTTATACTGGTAGAGCTATAATTGTGTCCAGGCTAGGGCTTTTACTGGTATAACCATCTCACTAAAAATCCTCCCCCTATGACACAGTCAGACCAAGGCAGCTTTCAAGTGTAAGACCAAGGCCAGGAGCCTGGGTCCCATTGATTTAGACGCCTGTGTCGCTGGGGAAAGTTTGATCTGAATTGACTCACCCCTGGTCAGTAGCAGAACTGAGGTTTCCTGGCCAGTCCAGGGCCTTACCAACTCACCCACACAGCCCGTCGGGTCCCAGCTCCTACTGGCTGGGTGAAAGGCACACTCCTAACCCACAGAACTCCATTGCTGGCTTCAAACATTACACCTGCCCTTTTTCACTGGCCCTGGCACAGAGGTTCAGACCATGGCTCCATCCGGATTGGGATCCTGCTTTCAGCAGTGGACAAGCTGTGGTTTTTCAGAGAGAGACTACTGCTGTTCGGGTGGCTGCTGCTACTACAGGAGTCTACTACAGACCACCAAAACCAGGAAGAAGAAGTGGATGAGGCTTTTTGTAAACGACTAACAAAATCATCCAAAGCACAGGACTTGGTGGTGACAGGGGACTTCAGCTACTCCAACCTCTGATGGGAAAATAACACAGCAGGGCAGAGACTATCCAACAAGTTCTTGGAATGCATTGGGACAACTTTTTTATTTCAGAAGGTGGAGAAAGCTACGCGGGGAGAGGCTGTTCTAGATTTGATTTTGACAAACAGGGAGGAACTGGTTGAGAATTTGAAAGCGGAAGGCAGCTTGGATGAAAGCGATCATGACATGATCAAGTTCATGATTCTAAGGAATGGTAGGAGGGAGAACAGCACAGTAAAGACCATGGATTTCAAGAAGGCAGACTTTAGCAAACTCAGGGAGCTGGTAGGTGAGATCCCAGGGGAAGCAAGTCTAAGAGAAAAAACAATTGAAGACAGTTGGCAGTTTTTCAAAGAGATGTTATTAAAGGCACAAGAGCAAACTATCCCATTGTGTAGAAAAGATAGGAAATATGGCAAGAGATGACCCTCACTTAACCAGGAGATCTTAAGTGATCTAAAAGTCAAAAGAAAGTCATAAAAAAGTGGAAACTTGGTCAAATCACAAAGGATAAATATAAACAAATAACACCAGTACACAGGGACAAAATTAGAAAGGCCAAGGCACAAAACCAGATTAAACAAGCTAGAGACATAAAGGGTAACAATAAAACATTTGACAAATTAGAAGCAAGAGCTAGACCAAGGACAGGGTAGGCCTGTTACTCAATGAGGAAGAAAAAACAGTAAGAGGAAATGTGGAAATGGCAGGGGTGCTAAATGACTTCTTTGTTTTGGTTTTCCCCAAGAAGTTTGGTGGCAATTGGACGTCTCACTTAGTGAATGCCAGTGAAAATGAGGCAGGATCAGAAGCTAAAATACAGAAAGAACAAATTAAAAATGACTTCGACAAGTTAGATGTCTTCAAGTCACCAGGGCCTGATGAAATGCATCCTGGAATACTCGAGGAGCTGACTGAGGAGATATCTGAGCCATTAGCGATTAGCTTTGAAAAGTCTTGGAAGACAGGAGAGATTGCAGAAGACTGAAAAAGACAGACATAGTGCCCATCTACAAAAGGGGAAATAAGGACAACCCGGGGAATTACAGACCAGTCAACTAAACTTCTGTACCCGGAAAGATAATGGAGCAAATAACGAAGCAATCACTTTGCAAACATCTAGAAATTAATAAGGTAATAAGTAACTGTCAGCATGGATTTGTCAGGAACAAATCATGTCAAACTGACCTGGTCACTTTCTTTGACAGGGTAACAAGCCTTGTGCCTGAGGGGAGGCGGTAGATGTGGTATATCTTGACTTTAGTAAGGCTTTTGATATGTTCCCCATGACCTTCTCTTAATCAAACTAAGGAAATACAACCGAGATGGAGCTACTATAGGGTGGGTGCAAAACTGGTTGGAAAACCATTCCCAGAGAGTAGTGATCAATGGCTCACAGTCATGCTGGAAGGGCATAATGAGTGGGGTTCTGCAGGGATCAGTTCTGGGTCCGGATCTGTTCAATATTTTCATCAATTATTTAGATAATGGCATAGAGAGCACACATCTTAAGTTTGCGGACGATACCAAGCTGGGAGGGGTTGCAAGTGCTTTGGAGGAAAGGATTATAATTCATAATAATCTGGACAAACTGGAGAATTGGTCTGAGGTAAATGGGATGAAATTCAATGAGGACAAATGCAAAGTACTCCAGTTAAGAAGGAACAATCAGTTGCACACGTACAAGATGGGAAATGACTGCCTAGGAAGGTGTACTGCGGAAAGGGAGCTGGGGGTGCTAGGGGACCACAAGCTAAATATAGTCAACAGTGTAATGCTGTTGTAAAAAAAAAAAAAAAAAAAGGTGAACATGGTTCTGGGATGTATTAGCAGGAGTCTTGTAAGTAAGACATGAGTAGTAATTCTTCCACTCTACTCCGCACTGATTAGGCCTCAGCTGGAGTACTGCATCCAGTTCTGGGCACCACATTTCAGGAAAGACGTGGACAAATTGGAGAAAGTCCAGAGAAAGCAACAAAAATGATGAAAGGGCTAGAAAACCTGACCTATGAGGCAAGACTGAAAGACCTGGGGTTGCTCAGCCTGGAGAAGAGAAGACTGAGAGGGGACATGAGAATAGCTTTCAAGTTTAAGTTGTTACAAGGAGGAGGGAGAAAAATTGTTCTTCACCTCTGAGGACAGGCCGAGAAGCAAGGGGCTTCAACTGCAGCAAGGGCAGTTTAGGTTGGACATTAGGAAAAATTTCCTAACTGTCAGGGTGGTTAATCACTGGAATAAATTGCCTGGGGAGGTTGTGGAATCTCTATCATTGGAGAGTTTTAAGAGCAGGTTAGACAAACACCTGGCAGGGATGATGTAGATATTACTTAGTCATGCCCTGAGTGCAGGGGACAGGACTAGATGACCTCTCGAAGTCCCTTTCAGCCCAATGAGTCTATGATTCTATGTGTAGAATATCCAGGGGGGTTCCAATAGCTAGCTAAATAGATATGTAGTGTGGGGATGAATGGATGGACAGATAGGTGGGTGTGTATGGGGATGGATCAAATCTATCCCTTCTTCCCTTCCCCCTGACACCAATCTATTATCCCCATTCAGACCGGTTTATTTGGCACATGCAATCCAGTCAAGCCAAGCCACAGCATTCTTATCAGCGATGTTCAAGGTACAAAAGACCTCCAGGACGTTGAGTCATTCTGCAATCCTCAACAACATGTTTCACGGTTTGTGGCTGCCCATATCGACATAGTGGCCTGTCTGTAAAATGTCACTGAAATCCCGCTGCTGTGCAAATTCCATGTCCGGTATGAAACCGATTCAGAAGGCTCCATTGCCTCTCAGTAAATCAAACTTGGCTTGACGTTGGGTGGGGTTTGAGACAAGATAATTATTTTTCTCTGAGCAACAAAAAAATTCACTGTGCATCCTCCACTGTAAATCCCTTATCCACTTAAATACATACCCCTCTGTCTAATCTTGCATTCATCTCTAGGGACCGCACCCATGAGTTGGCCAAACAGTGTCTACATAGGTAAGTGTTACCAGTTCTACCAATACGGTTATCTAGGTGTAGCTAACCCAGTATAACGGCCTGTGTGAACACTCTTATTCCAGTATCAGAGTGGCCCTTTTTTTTTTTGTTTGTTTCTGGTTTGCCAAGCAACATAAACTTACTCAAACCAGGCACTCTTATAATTGAATAGCTATATCCATTTCAATCCGCCCCTTTAGTTATACCCTATGCGTTGTCTTCGGCAAATTCTCTGAGTTACCAGCACTGAGGTGCTCAAGGAGGCCAGCATACACAGCATGCAAACGCTCGTTAAACAGAGATGCCTCTGCTGGCTTAGGCGTGTGTGCTGAATGAATGATGGGTGCACCCAAGGACACCCTCTACAGCCAGTTGGTATCCGGGAAAAGGGCGCCCGAAATTTCATTTTAACGATGTGTGCAAGCGAGACCGCCAAGAAACGGGCATGGCTATGGATAACTGGGAAAAGTCCTCGCAGGACCACAGCCTTCGGAAACACGAGCTTAATGAAGGTCTCCAAGGCTAGGAGAAGAAGCAGTCTAGCTTAGCAGAGGAGAAAAGAGCTCACAGAAGGGTTGAAACAGCCTCTTTAAATGTGACAAATGCGGCAGAGATTGTCTCTCTCGAGCGGCTCTCTTCAGCCGCAGTTGCGGCTGCCACAAAACCAAGTGAGCCCATTTTTTCACCTCTCCAGGGTGTGCACCCACGGGCTCCTGAGACCGAAGGATGCCTGCTACTGTTAGTTCTCCCTTAAAAGATCTCCTGTGTGGACTAGGCTTTAGGAACTAGTTTTGCTGGTTTACATTTGTCTGAGACCTCCCCCGTCCCTCTGAAAAACCACAGTGTGTGGCAGGATCCCAATCCATACGGAGCCAGGCTCAGTCTCAACCACGATGGCAGGGCTGGTGAAAACTGGTTGGTGTCCTGTTTGCTGGAACCCCATCAGGACAGGGTGTGTGTGTGTGTAGCCACCGAGAAAGGAGCTGTTTGCAAACCAGCCATGCTGTTGCTGACTTCAGGCTTGTATGAGAGCCAGAAGAGCCTATGGGCCAGGAAATGAGGACGCCGCCCTCCTATGTGGTAATGCCTGCGTCCTGAGGCACTTGCTTTTGGCTTAGCTCCATTGCTTCTCCTGACCCTCCAACACAAATAAGCAGAGTGTCTCAGAGAAGGCCTAAAGCCCCGGGCAGTGGAGTGTTTGGATGGTCCACGTATGCCACGTTCACGCTCTTTCCCAGGAGTAGGTGTGTTCAGATAAAGGGATTTTGTTGCTGTTCAGAGCTTTCCCTGGTGTAAGGGGACACTGCACCAATCGCCCGTTGTTCCAAAGCTGCCAGATTAAACAGACACCAGGCGGGGCGAACATTCTCCGTTGTTTTTAGGTCAGAACATACATCCTCAACTGATTTTCTGGTTTTAATCCCCTGATGTCAGTGGTTTTGGGCTAATCCCCCAGGATTACATCTCTGCGAGGGAACGTTGTTTTAAAAAAAGGTGCCCATTTAACCTTCGCTTTTTCTGGAGCGAGCTCAATAATGAAAAGAGAGAAACCAGGACAGCCAAGTGGGAAAGAGAGTGTTCTGGGGTGATGCTGTTATTCGGGTCACACTTTATATTAACTTGGACTCTGGTCCCAGCTGTGCCACTGGGACTGCTGGGTGACCTGGGGCAAGTCACGACGCTGCTCTGCGCCTCAGTTTCCCCATCGATAAAATGAGGATAAAGCTACTTATCTGCTTTGTGCTGTGCTTTGAGATCGACTGATGAAAAGTGCTATGCAAGAGCTCGGTATTATTATTGCTAAGGATGCCAGGAGAGTGACAGATGAACTGGTTAATACTAAAGCACTGGCTGGAGAATCAAGACTCTGGGTTCTGTTCATGGCTCTGGGAGAGGACTGGATGTCAGGATTCCTGGGTTCTATCTTTTGTGGCTCACCTGACTTGCCAGTTCCCACAGTGTCCCTGGGAATAACCATCTTTGTTACCACCCTTTGTAAAGCTCTTGAAGATCTATACACAAAGGGAGGTATTGTGACAGCTGCTCTCTCTCTGCTGTGCCTGGATTCCCCTGCCAGCAAAGCCCATTTACTCCTTACCTTGGACAGCCACTGGTGGATCCAGAAGACACTGATCTCATCCCAGGAGACAGCAGAGCCCAGAATGCCCCTTGAGTCTATAAACTTGGCCAAGGAGCCAAGAGGTTGAAAAGTGCATTAAATCACCTAGTCTGACACCTGTCTGACCCAGGCCAGAGAACTTCACCCCATGATTCCTTCACTGAGCCCAATTATTTATGGATGAGCTAGTGTTTCTCAGTGACCGGTTTTTGGACCCTGAGATCTCCCTGAAACAATGTAGGAAGGTAGCAAGCCAGTCCCTGGTATCAAAAAGGTTGAGAAACACTGTCCTAGAGGGTATCTTCTAAGAAGAGATGTCCAGGCTCCATATCAAGAGATGGAGAATCCAATGTATCCTTGCTAAGTTATTTCAATGGTTAATTATCCTCACTGTTAAAAATTGTGCCTTATTTCCAATTTGAAACTTGGCTAACTTCAATTTCCAGCCTTTGGATCTTGTTCTGACCTAGCCTAGTAGATTAAAGAACCCTCTGGTATTAGATTATCTTCTCCCTGTGTAGGTAATTATAGACTGTGATCAAGTCATCTTTTAACCTTCTCCTTGAGAAACTAAATAGTCTGAGGGTAACATTTTTAAGAACACCTAAGGCCCAGTCCTATTTTTAAAAGTGATTTAGGAATTTAAGAACCCAGGTCTTATTGAAAGTCAATTGGATTTAAGTCCTAAAATCACTTAGACTATTCAGAGATTATAAACCCAGAAAGGACCAATATATCTAGTTTGAATTCAGGATTTTTAAATCTTGATTTAAATATTGTATCCTTTAATCTATCACTGAAAGGCAGGTTTTTCAGACCATGAAACATTCCTTTAGCTCTTCTCTGAAGACTTCCCAATTTTTCAACATCCTTTTGTAGGGTGCGACCAGAACTAGACCCAGTATTCCAGCAATGGTCTCAACTGTGTTACATATTGTGGGGCTATTAAACATAGCTAACGATAGTGGGAATGAGAATCCCAAGAAAGTATGCAAATCTGTGCTTATTTATAGCAAAGATAGTTTAAGTCATTATCTGTATATTGGGGTTTAATGTGTGAACAGAAACCTTGGCTATGAATATGGATTACCTGGGAAAGGCAATTTTGTCTTAAACTGGTGTTTTCAGGAAGTGACTGTAACCCCTACAGCTGGTGAAAATTATTTGGCAAAAAAGTTTTCCCAAAGGAAAATGTAGTTTTGTCAAAATATAAATTTTCTATGGGATAATGTCAATTTTGGGATTTCAAAACCCATTTTTCCTTTTGAAGTGTTGATTCAGAATGAAGATTTTCGCTTTGAAATGGGAAAGATCAATCCAAATGCGATTTTAAATTTCCAATAGACATTTCAAAACAAAAGATTTTTGTTTCAATGCTTCAAAATCAATTTTTAAACATTCTTCATTCTGCAAACATTTTCAATATTTCATTGTGTCACCACATTTCAGGACAAAAACAAATATCAATATATTGGAATTGCCCAGGGGAAAGAAATTCCATTTTCTAACCAGCGCTACCAAATTCTAAGCAAGCATTATCGGACAGAGGCAAAATCAAGCGCTATAGCTTGTTGCTAGCATATCAAACTTGACAGACAACTTTAGTTAATAAACAATCTAAATTAAATATCCAGAGTTTTCATTAATATTAAAATTAACTTTCTAGACTAAGCTAGAATAAGTTAGGACTATGTAATAAATTTTACTGTGATAGGATGTTCATTTATTGATTCTTGATCAAGTTTTATAGTATTTTATGTTCTTTCTTTGATAAGCTATAAACATTGTTACTTAACAGCTTTTATTTTCCATTCTGTAACTTCCAATATGACCATAAGTTCTGAGTCACTAAAATGGATGAACTTCAAAGAGTCTCAGGTCAGGACTTTAGCCAAACCAACTGAGATCTAAAGAACTATGATATGGTTAACTAAATTAAACCCAGGAGTCCCAGCTCCCAGTTCTACCTGTTTTAACTACCCCCAGAATGGGACTAGAACCCAGGAATCCTGACTCCTAAGGCCACTTCTAACTACAGGACCACATCCTGGCTTACAGGATGGCAATGCCTGGGGGAAAAAAGGTATCTCAAGAATTGAAAGGGCTAGAAACCTCTCCTACTTTAAGGCAAAAACCAATCTAACTATTGGTGGGTAGGAAGAAACTACCCTATAGGCAGGTTATTCCATAACTGCCCATTAGGGGTTTCTTGTGTTTTCCTCTGAAACATCTAACCACTAGATGGGATACAGGACTGATGAACCCCTGCTCTGATCCATTCTGTCTGGTGCTACGGGTGAGGATCTGGATTTCAGAGGACTATAAAAGGACCTCAAGGTCCATGCTGGATAAAAACCAAGATACACTTAATAATATGGTAAATGCAGCAACACGGATGCTCCATCCACTGATCCCTGAATTGAGTGATATTGGAATGGAGGTTTTCTGAGCCATATGGGTAGGGGTTCTCGTTCCTGAGGAAAACTGCAAAAGGCATCGTCCTTCTCTAAAGCCATTTTCTCATCCAAGAAATTACTGGGATTGCAATTTTGTGGGTCCTTGAAGTGTTCTGGGTGTGGTGAGTGGCACCCAGAGCAGTGTAAGCCTCTGTGCCCTGGATACAGGAGGTGGAGACACACCAGCAAAGTGAGAGTTAAACCGTTTACAGCTGGGTTTTCTCTTAGCAAACAACCCTCACTGCTGCTGTGAATTATGGAGAAATCGCACCACTTAGTGGCCAGCGGAAAGCCAACAGCAAGCCTTGCGAGACACTAATTCTCCCACTAATTGAAATGGTTTCAGATTGCTCATGGTATTCCTTCCCATGAAATTTTCACTTCTTTTGATACCCCCTGTCTCCCTATAACCTTGTCCAGAGCCACTTGGAGATAGTCATTCATTCCCAGCTCAGGCAAGTCACTGCATCTCTCTGGGTCTTCTCTCTCCCTTGGTGGGCAGCGGGCATGGAGCAAGGAAACGTTGCTTTGCCCAGGACAGGAGAATTCTTCTTTGGGATACGGCTGGTTGCATTCTTCCCTGTTACTGTGAAAACCCCAGCAGACAGGTTGGCTGTTGTGACCATGCCACCCTCAAAGACCTCTTCTCATTCAATGGGTGCTTCCTGGTGCCCGATCCCTGGACTGAATCAGGAAGATCCCGCCACTAAGTAAATGAATAAATAACAACCGGGATCCTCACACTGGCTTGGTTTGTCCCCACTGTGAAACACTGATACTAAAATCCTCTCGGATTTGCCTAACTAATTATCAAACATCGATCCCTGCAAGTCACCCCTGTTCCTCTTTAATTAATGAAGGTGATAAACACCCCGTCTGGGGGGAGAAACTGATGCCCTGACTCATTACCCTACAGTGAGGCTATATGGCACTAGAACATGGCATACAGAGCCTGGAGTAGCTGATGTTCTCACACAGTCACTGGGAGGTTATCCAGCGCTATTTCTGAGCACTGTGGTGAGTAGGCACTGCAGGAAGTCCCACCCAAAGGGGCAGGGCAACAGCACCTGCGGCCTCTGATTGGCCCACGCTTAGTATTGAACCCAGGAAGTTGCCTGGGTGACCATGCAGGGGCGAGTGGGGCGGGGCTGGGTTCAGCTCCATTGACCAGCCTCTGACTCTGGCTCTCACCTGTTATCCCAGCCAAAGCAATCACTTCCATTCCTGCCTGCTGACTGCAGCCTTGCAGCTGTCTTGGGTTCTGTGGTGCCAGCCCGGCAATGAGCACTAGGCCTGTCCGCCTACGCTCCAGTCCCTTCCAGGGGCATAAACTCCCCAAAGGGGCAACTTCCTCTCCTTAGCTCCATGGCAGGATCACGGCAGGGACCGGGGAAGAGCCATGTCTCCAGCTGAGACTTCCCAGCTGGACCTGATCTCGTCTCAGCTAGTGCCACCCCGATAGCCCCCCCGTCCCATGCTGCTGCCCCCTCCCTACTGTCCTGGGACCTTCTGGCTCCGTTGCCTGCTGCCTGCGTGGGTGGCTGGTGTGGGGGGGACGGGGACGGGATGGATGGACCACCATCCCTTTCTCGTTATTTATCACACAGTGATCTCCTGTCCCGCCAGATTGTACCTCTTTTCTTCTCTCTCCCTTTTACACTGCAGCCGCTTCTGGGGGGACAGACCTGCCATTTGTCATTACTGGTGAGACACAGGGGCTGGAGAGGACATTTAAATGCCCCTCCAGTCATCTTTCCCTCACAGATTTGAGAATCAAATCGTTTCACCCCTTTATACCAATCAAAATCTCCCCTCCTGGTAGATGGTTGTGTCTGTCATTGACCCACTCCCAGCTGCCCCAGAACCTTCTGGCCCCATCTCCCAACCCAACAACAGCCCTTCCTTCATCGTTGCCCACTGCCAACGGCCCAGAACCGTCCGTCCTCATCACCCAGCCACCGCCTTTCCCTTACTGCCCCCAACTGCCCCAGACTCCCCACCCTTCCTAGGGTAAAGCAGCTTTGCCCGGGGCTCCCTGCTGCCCACGTCGATGGCAGGCGGCAGGCAAAGCCACACTTTCTCTGATTATTGAACGGACTTAAAATTCCCTCAGCTCTGAGCCCCTTCCTGGCTTCCTTTTTAAACTGCAGCAACTTCTCCTGGAAGGAAAAGAAGAGGGAAATAGTTCCCATGACTTTCAAGCTGCCTGTGTACAAATGTGAGCTATCCTATGTGAACACGGCCCAGCATATTAATATCAATGTAGACACCCTGTACTTTAGGGGCCTACCAACTTAAGTACAGCTGGGAAGAGCCTGGGGACTACAACTCCCATGATGCCTTGGGGAAAAGAGAGCGACTCTTCCCCTTCCAGGAGTGAGAGAAAGGCATGTGGGAGACTCCATTTTGGTGCTGGGGCGGAGGCAGCCCAGGCTGGGAGCTGCTGGCTGGGTCTCGAAGCTGCTGCTGCTGTGGCTGCCTGTTGACAAGGTCCCAAAGCTGCTGTTGCCTCTGACCTGCTGGGGTCCTACAGCTGCTGCCGGGAGCCTGCTGACGTGGGGATTGAGCGCGGAGCTGCACAGGGCTTGTAAGGGAGGCACAGCAGAGAGACTGACAGGGACGGAGAAGAGGCCAAGAGACAGTCCCTTCGAGCAGGGCCAGGACTGCCAATCTCCAGTCTGATGCTGGGGCTGAACTGGTGCAGTGACCCCACAGAGTGCCCTCACCTACTACAGATCTTCAAGCGCGCCCACGCAAGAAAGGGGTCAGGGTCTGAAATCTGGGGGAGTGGGGTAAATAATGGCAGTGTGAATGCCTGGTAGGCAAGGTTAATAGTGAATACTGTTTTTAATTAATCGGTTTATTCAATTGCCCTGTGGTTCATGTTTAATTTCAGTCTGTTATGCCAGGTTTCTTTATTTTGTTAAGTAAAGGTTGTTAACTCTAATTTAAGGATATTGGATGTTTAGTTTGCATAGCTGCAATGGTTAAATTAGACTTGTGTCTCAGATTAGTATAATTTTAGACTAGGTCTAGTCCTGGCAGCTCCCAAAGCCACTATTGAGCGTGTGCAGGGGCCAGCCAGGTGGAGGCACCGCCAATTTTAATTTGTTTTAGAAATAAAGGGACTGCAGAGGGGTGGACAGAGGATTCCCAACTACCCCACATCAGCACTGGGATACTCAGGATCTCCTTTATTGTTAAAAACCTTAGGCGCCCTTGCACACTGATGAGTGTTGCCTGTTCCCAAGTAACCCAGTGAAGGAAGGGGATTACATCAATATACAATCCCCTGGGTTTTTACCCGCTGATTGTCAAAGGTGGAAACAGCTTCATTTTCACCTCAGATTTTGCCCATTCTGTCTAATTATCAGATCCTCTCTCTTTATCAGAGATTGAGCCAATCCCTCAGATGTCCCCTGTTCCCTCTCTAATGATTGAATACTGAGAGAAGTCCCTCTCAGATGCTGCTGCCCATGCTTTATATCAAATAGCCACAGATTTTGCCATTTTCCTAATGATCTAATGTGGATATTTGATATATTAAAATCCCCTCAGGGTTGGGAGTGTCCCGCCTCTTTTAATTGCAGCATATTTTCCTGGGGTCCAATTCCCCATTCGGCCTCTGGTTTCTCTAGATGAGCACAGACAACTCACTTCACTTCCCTGTGCCTCAGTTTCTCCATCTGTAACTAGAGGGTAAAATACTAACCTGTGAGTGCAAAGTGCTTTATAAGAGCTAGTTATTATTATTATTATTATTAATAGATTAACAATTACCCAACTGATTAAATTAGTTTATTAAATCAGCACACAATGTGCCAGGAATCACCTGCTGAGAAGGAAGAGCATCTTGTACAGTTAGCCAAGGAACTTGCAAGTCTCTTGCAGCCAACAAGAGGCCCTGAGGAAACATTGCAAAAGACCATGGAGCTGCATCTCGCAAAACAGGAGACCCCAAGACCAGGAACTTCCAAACAGAGGGCTCAGCGGTTGCTTAAGCTGTTTAAAGTCTGAAAGCTGAAGAAGAACATGTCCAAAGACAATTGCATTGGAAAAATTACAGGCCTTAGGGTGGGTGCTGAAGAGAAGGAGATTAGAAGGTGCAGTTAAAACTTCAGCAGGGGATTTATGGAGGTAAAGTGGAATCACGTGAGTTGAAAATTAGCCACGGCAGTGGGGTGAATAACCCCCCAACCCTTGCACATAGTGTTGGGTGCATGCGTGGTGGTGGGGTCATTGAGTGAGACAATTTGGACTTTACAGCAGATATGAACTGCTTCTGAACACCGCCTCTTTTGCTTGGGACAGTGGGAGCTGATGGAAGATCCCAACCTGGCAAATCTTTTACAGTAGAAGCTCCTTTGTTTCCATATTGGTGGAATTCTTAATTGTCCTTATTATTTTGAATGGAAGAGCAGGAGCTTGCTGGGACCAACAGACGGAGTCCTCCCTTCTCTTTAGCCCAAACAGGTTAGTCCAGACTAGGTCTGGCTTTGATAACATCCAGTATGTACCAGTGTGTCTCAGTGCAATTTGACAATCAGTTCCTCTTTCACCCAGAGCGAGTGAAAAGGAGTCAGAGATGGAAGTGTGGGATAGTCTGGTGCTGGCCTTGGTTCTGTGCCTCATTACCTATATCCTCCTGGGGACTATGAGAGGAAAAAGGGCTGGTAGGCTCCCCCCAAGACCTCCCGTGCTCCTCATCATAGGGAATATGTTTCTATTAGACACTCCAGGTAAGACTCGTTTACATTACCCAGCATTGGCAAGTCTGGACTGTCTCCACATTAATTAGAGCTGGATGCACATGCCACCCAGGAAAAACGTTGAGCAAGACATTTTTGGGAAACATTGATGATTTGACAGGGAAGTTTGAAATGAAGTGCACATTTTTTTTGTTATTTTCTGCTTCCTTCCCCCCAGTTATTTCCATTGGAGAAGATAGAATAAGTTGACAAAAGACTAAAACGGGGGGGGGGGGGAGAAGGAGGAGTTGTTTTTAAAAGAAATCCCCACCACCACTTTTTTTTTTTATTTGCTTTTGCGTTATTTTCCACTGGGAACAAAAGGGAGGATGTTTGAAAAAGGAAAGAAATAGGAGAGGAGAGAAATGGAGGGCTCTCCCCTAAAATTCCAGCCTTTTCAAACACCAAACAAATGAAAAATCCAATTTGAAACAACCAATGTTTGTTTTGAAATTCCCTCTCAAGAAACGTAGCCCAAGCCAACCTTTTCCTGTTTTGATTGGATCATTTCAACCAGCTTTCATTTGGTCTCAGCAGAGGGGTAAATTGGGCTTTGAATTCCTGGGGGCAGGCCAGTGGCCTTCCAGCCCCACACTGCCAGCGGGATTGTTTGTGGGCACCAGGCCACGATCCTGCCGACCCTTATACCCATGTTTAACTTTAGTCTCAGTGAACACGGCATCTTGTTCCGAGATCACTACGTTGGTTGGTTGGGGGCGGGCATTTGCTGACATAATTATGCTGTAGGGTGCACACAGTTACAGTGACATACATGTGCCTTCCAGCTGTGTAGCTTATTTCCTGTCCAGTATGGGAAGAAAGCACATTTATCCCCCTGGAACTGCAGTCATTCTCAACAAGGCCTACTTGTTTGCAAGATCGGGGCCCAGTGATGTGCAAAAGTCAGCACCGAGGAGAAGGCTGAACGGTACAGCCTTGCTCTAAATCAGACCTTTGGGGCTTGCTCCCATCTGCAGCTGAGGGGGACGTACAGCCCCATGTACACGCTCCACATGGGCAGGCAGTTGACAGTGGTGCTTTGTGGATTCAGTGCCGCGTGGACCAAAGAGAAAAAGAGTTCAGTGGTAGAGAGGCAATGCTGCTAATCCAGGTAACAAATGGATTTGGTCAGCCCTGCTTTATCCAAGACATCTCGCCAAGCTACCAGAACTGGAGCTGGCTGGAAAACAAATCATGCTTTTGGCTCGAGGGGGAATTTTCTATTTTTATTTATTTTGCCCCCCTAAAAGTTGGAAACGTTGCAAGGGGAGATTCTTATTTTGTTTGTCCCCACAATAACCCGAAGATTCCCCCCCCCCACACACACACCTTTTCTCTCTTTTGCTGTTTTATTCCACTGGAAAAAAATGGGAGGACAAAAAGGGGAATAAAAATTGGGGATCCCTCCTTAAAAAGAATCCCCCATTTTTCCTTCATGGACGCTTTGGTGGGTAAAGAATACAGGGACGGGTCCCCTAGCAAATCAGTTTACTCTAGATGGGATGGGGTTATAGAGGGAGGGGCACTGGATGCAGAAGTGGGTGGGGAAGCTCAGATCAAATCAACCCTGTAATTCAGTGCTTCAGGGGCTGCAACGCTCCAGTTCACTAGAGGAGGAAGGGAAAATTTGCCTGCAAGCATCCCAGTTTCCCCCAGTGGCATGAGGGAGTTTCTCCCTGCTGGCCCTCAGTGATCTCAGCAGAGCAGAGCATTGAGGAATGGCTCCCAGAGGAAGCCTGGGCCTGGTGGAGGAGTCCAGGTACAGAGAAGGTGCTCTCAGTGGAGAGGGATTTCCAGCCTGTTTGTGCATGCCCCTGCTAAGCAGCATTGAGTCTGGAGGGGAGACTTCTACGGGGCTCTGTAGCGAGGTGTGGGGTGGCTCCAACGAGGTGCTGTTGGAGGTGCAGCCTTTGAGCAAGATGCGAAAACAAGATTGTGGGTGTTAAAGGATCCCCGAGCCTATTCCAAGAGTGGTGTGAACCCTGGTATCCCCAGCTGGAACAGCCAGTTCATTCCAGCCTGACTCCCGAGGTCCCCACCTGCAGTTTCACTGGTAGCCAATGTTCTCCTTTGCTTCCTGGCCTAAACTAGTGAGCAGCTGTTGCAGCCCTCCCCAGAAACAGCTGCATCTCAGCACTCCATAAAGTGCTCCCTCTGTTCTCCCGCATTGAAAAGCTCTGTATGTGATTCCTGATGGTGTTTGTGCCTCCCCAGGGCCCTCATGTGACCCCACATTCCTGCTGAGCTGTGCTGTCTCCAATATCATCTCTGCAAGCCTTTCGGGGAGCGTTTTAACTCTGCTGACAAGACATTTCACCAGCTACTGCGGCTGATTGATGGCAGCTTCAAGCTGTTGAGCAGTCCCTGGGAACAGGTACTCCCAACCCAAATTCCACCCACAGCTCCTGGTTCTTTTAAAACCAACAGCTGCCCTTTTCAAAGAGACAAGGAAAAAAAATACATGGGACCTTCCCTGTTCTCTTTCTCTGTGTTTCTGACCCAAACTTGTTGGTTCTTCACCTCTGCTCTTCCATTCCTCCTCTCTCTATGCCCATCGGCCTCTCCAGCTGTACAACAGTATGTTCCCAGGGCTCCTGGCCCATGTGCTAGGGCCCCCAAAACTGGACCCTCGAGAAGGCAGCAGAGCTGAAAGAATTCATAGGGGGAGATGATTGAGAGTCACAAGAAGTCGATCAATCCTTCCTGCCCCCAGGATCACGTTCAGAGCTTCTTTGTCGAGATGGAACAGGTATGGACAGGCATGAGCATTAAAGCAGACATCACAGATAAGCATTTACACTGGTATGCATGTGCCAGACTTCCCCCACATACATGCACAAGCATGCAGGTACACCCACATGCTTATTCAATGTGACACTATCACAATGTGAAACAAACACTTCTGGAGTAAGATAAGAAATGGTCTTGAATGTTTTCATAGATTCCATCACCAGATGGGATCACTGACATTCCGGAGGTCATGCTAGATTAACGCAGGCTTGAGACTATCCCCAAATTATTCCTAGAGCAGATCTGTTAGAAAAATCATACAACCTTCATTTAAAAACAGCCAATGATGGAGAATCCACCATGGCCCTAAATTGTTCCAATGGTTATTTATCCTCCCTGTTAAAAAATGACAGTCATTTATCATACCCGAACTCTCAGTCAAAACTCAGACCAAACCCTGAGCATTTCATCCCACAAATATAGGCTCTGCCTCCCAGAACACCCCTCCGAAACCAAGTCTGGATCTTCTGAATGTTTCCCCCAAAACCCCAGCTGAATCCTGGAAGAGTTTGTGAATTGAAACCCCCAAATCTCAAACTGACCCCACTAAACTTTCATCCTAAAACTCAAACCCTCCTGTGACCCATCCATGCCCAGGGTAGCCACCTGAAAATGCCAAAGTCAGGGCAGGCTGCAAAAGGAGAGCAGGTTCTCCCAGCACTGGTGGGTGACACTGAAGTCAGACTTCCCAACCAGCCACAAACAGTGCTTCTGATTCCCCCACATTGGTTATCAAGAAGCTAAAACAAAATACACACAGCCCCCTTTACTGCATTTCAGTCTCTGGCTCCCAATCAGCCACTAGGTCCAGTAAAGAGACCAGTTATTTAAAACTCTATGCTCTTTACCAGAAAGGTTCTCCTGACCCTAAATGACCAGTCACAGTACCAGATCAATATAAGTTTGGATCTTACCCAAAATGCCACACTGCCAACCAATCCTTTAGTAACTAAAACTAAAGGTTTATTATAAAAGGAAAGAAACAAACCATAAGAGAAATGTTAAGTGATCAAAGCAATCACATACATACAAATGAGTTGATCCAGAGGAATGGAGACTAAATAGTCCATGTACTGAGTTTGTTCAAATTCTCCCATGAGAATTAGCAGGGTGATTCCAGGCTGATGCTGGGATCTCAATCTTGCAATCCAAACCTTCCTTGATAAATTTGGACAGATTTGAGATAAAAGGATCAGTCCCCTTCCCTGAGTCCTTTCTAGATCCAGGCAGGCTGGCAGATCCTTTCTTAAACAATCAATAGATGATTACTTGGGAAGTACCATGTCCTGAGCACACCGTAACTAGTTACATTAACACCAGGTAATTGGCCATTTACAACCATTCACAGGTGTTCACTACTTAAACTTCAAAGAGAAATACAAAGGACAGTATTGTTACATTCATTCATTGTTACATTCCATCCAAGTGTTCATAGGCTCCTTTTGAACTCCTAATCAATGGAACAGTGAGAGACAGGAAAGCAGTTTATCTCCATTGCTAAGCTCTAACAAGAGAGAGGTAAATAACATCAAATAACTACACACAATTCACTTGCATATCAAAGCTCCAGTCTGCTGATACGGAATGACCCTCACTATCTTTGTATTTTCCTAGAATATGTCTGGAAAGGTCAGAGTTTTGGGCCTAGCGTCACCCTTCCCCATGATCTTTCCTCTCCCAAACTCAAACCGGAGGTCTAAGTGGTCACCTGAAACACAAAGCGAACTGTAAAATCTTCACCCCTCCCGCCCCGCCCAAAATTGATTGCGTAGGTCCTACAAAATGAGCAGCTGTCCTTCAATTTATCTCTGACTGGCATGCAAAACCTTGATTTTGACTCCGAGTGAAATGCTTAGAATCTGACAGCCCCAGATTATGGCCAATCACATTTCTGGGGCTCTAATGAGTTCAGCTAGATTTTGATTTCCTTCTTTTTCAGGAAAAGGGAAACCCAGCCAGTGAATTTCCTAGGGAGAATTTGAAGTTCTTGGCTAGGAATTTCTTTCTGACAGGCACAGAAACCACCACCAGCACCCCTCACTGTGGCCTCCTTAGTCTCTCAAATACCCCCATGGTCAAGGTATTAACCCTTCATTCCCTAGAAAGGTGACTGTAACTGAATTTACTTCACTGACAAAAAGAAGCATTTTGTCAATGATAGAGAAAGGAATGGAACCCAGGAGTCCTAGCTCCAAGCCCATGCTGGTTCTAACTCACCATACCCCACTCCTTTCCCAGAGTTGGGGATAGAACCCAGGTGTCCTGATGCCTAGCCCCCCCCTGCTCTAACCATTAGACCCCACTCCCTTCTGTTATGAGAATGTTTGTTCTCTGCTCTGGTCAATGACAAAGCCGGACAACAGAAGGAAGAATCACAGGTTTATTAGTACCTAGAGCTACTGGGTGCGGCCGGCCCCTAGAGGCTGTTGCTTCAGATATTTATACAGAGGTACAAACAACTTTCAGAAGGAGGGGTCAGAGCGCATCTTCACATATAATTGAAGAAACATAGCAGCTGTAAGCATAACATAATACTCTTCTCTACAAACTTATCAGTATGTGAAGGTCAGGGCCGTTAATTGGCGACTACTGCAAATTAGAATAGCTGAGGCTGCCAAAAGAGGCCTACAAACAGTCAAAATACTTTGCTTGGGCTAAAAACACAGAAAATGGCCTTGCTTGAAACAAGTCTCCCCTTACACTTCCCAGAGCTGGGGGTAGAACCTAAGAGTCCTGGTTCCCAGCCCACCCACTCCAACTGCTAGACTCCACTCCCTCCCCTTAGATATTACTCTGTGTGCTCACATTCTAAGTGTTACCCTGTCCCATCTTGGGCTGTTTTCAGATAAAATGCACCAGGATCTCGACCAGGTGGTCGGAAAGAACCAAGCTCCGCAGATGGAGGATTGGCTGCAGATGACATACAGGCACTGCGATCCACGAAATCCAGCGCTTCATAGACCTCATCCCCATCAATGGGCCCCATGTGGTGACTGGGACACATTGTTCTGTGGACATCCCCGGCCCAAGGCGAGGGGCAAAGGGGCTTTGCTGGCAGTTGAACTCGGGCACAGCAAAGGTTGCAGCTGTGCGAACACCCAGAGCCTCTTCGTCCCTAGCCCAGAAAGCCCTTTACGGTGCAGCAAAGAATCAGCCTAATGCCCAGGGTATGGAGAACTGCGGGACACAGGGGTAAACTAGCTTACCTCAGGTATCCTGTCTCATTCTCCCACACTGCCAGCCCTGTTTTCTGAGGGTACTTCTGTGTTTCCTGTCTCTCATCCTCAGTGCTGAACAATCAGAGCATGTGGCAGAACCCAGAGCTGTTTAAACCCAACTGTTCCCTGAATGAGGACTCGAGCTTCAAGAAGAATGAGGCTTTCGTATCCTTCTCTGTAGATGAAGCCTGGATGCTGTAGGTGAACCCCTGTAGCATTCCCTGCTCTACCGTGGAACTATAGAAAGAGATACGTAAATTTCCTGGTAGTGGTGTCTGCTACCCTTTGATGGCTGTGGGTATAACGGGAGGCTAATGGGCCGGGCGGTGGGATTATTTGGAAAACCGGGCTACACAGACAAAATGCAGTAGCACCAAAGCCATGGGAAGTGTTATTGTTATTGCTAGTGTTAAGTTATAGCAACCCTGAGGCTGCTCTAAGTGGCACCAGTGGGCAGTGTCCCAGCTGATGGCCCCCTTTGTTCTGTGTCTCCTCCCAGGGAATCGTGCCTGCACTGGGGCAGGGCTGGCGCGCATGTAGCTCTTTGTCTTCCTCACCATGCTGTGCTGCAGAACGTCACCTTCCAGCCCCTGGTGCACCCAGACAATGCTGACATCCGCCCGCAATTAGCGTTTTCCAGAACATCCCTCCACTCTGTGAGCCATCAGCCACTGAGCGGACAGTCCCAGGCGCTCAGAGAGCTTTAAGGGACAGCTATGGCACCCGACCTCTTAGTCAGTCTTCTGTGCTGATCCAGCCTTGAATCCCTGCCCCTGTTCTGCCAGTGTCTCTTACTCCCAATCTGCCAATCTAGGATCATTTCTGTCCTAGAGATTCCCACACACAAAGTCCTGCCGGCTCCCCACAAGCCTGACCTCTGTAGCGTCTTGTTCTATTCCAGCCCCGAGACCAGAACTCCACTGTCTTGCTAAACAGAAGGGGATGTGCGTAGATGACCATTAGAGAGCCACCGATGCTGCTGAAAAGTGCTAATTAAATATTAAACCAAGGAGCCGCCTGACTATTTCCATAGTGGTTGCCTGTGACCAGCAGAGAGTGAGGGGAGGGGGCTTTGGTTGTCTATGATAAAAAACAAACCAGTTGTTCTCTAGCCAGGTACCAAAATTTTACTGATATGCAGGCATAGTGTTTTGATCAGGAAATATAATACACAGAGATTTGGCCGAAAAGGCTCCCAGGTATCCATGTCTGTACAAAGAAATGGGAAGTAACTGGCGGGGATCACGGCGAGAAAACAACCTAAGATTGTGTCTAAGATCACACACTGTACCTGAGCCAGGAATAGAATTTGGTTGTCCTGTTTCCCCATCTGTCCTTCTAACCATTAGACCACACTCCCTTCCCTAGCCTCAGCTCACATTTTTGTCGATACGAGTGGATAATCATATTTTGCTCGTCTCTAGTCCTTTGCATGTGTGGCTCACAAAGCACATTGCAAACACTAATCAATGAAACTGGGTGTTTCCCTATTCTTCCCCACCTGATGGAACAGGGTTTCCCTTCCCCTTTCGGTTGCCAGACTCAGAGCGCCCCTTTCCGATTCAATCTGCAAGGTTTTTTTCAGATGACAAATGCCTTTGACCAAGACCCAAATTTAGTTGAAAGTTTTTATTTTTCAGCAAAACAGGTCAAAACGTTTCATTTAATCCCGGCGATCCCTACCCGCTCCCCCTTTTAGTTCACCCTCCCCTGCTTCACAGCTTTTTTGAATTAAAAAATAGGTTTCCATTTTTTCTGGAAGGATGGTTTTGTTTGTTGTGGCCAGCTCTAGTGATTGCAGTGAGAGCTCCATCATCAGTGTCAATCTATTTTAGCCATTGCACATACATGAGTGTCTGCAGGATTGGGATCCAAATATATGGCAGAGCCAGGGAAAAGAACCCAGCAGTCCTGACACCTAGTCCCCGGCCATAACCGTTGGCTTTAATTCCCTTCCCAAAGCCAGCAATTCTGAGGATTTCTACCTCTAGGAAAGTAGTGGTGGTAGGGATGTCTAGTGGTTAGAGCAAGGTCTAGGACCCTGGAATCTTGGGTTCTTTTCCTGAGTCTGCCATGTACTTGGGTCCCAATCCTGCAAACACTCATGAACACAACCTCCCCACCCTCTCCTCTCACTAATAAGCTACACTGCCAGGCCCCACCCTCCAAGCCAGGAATAGAACCCAGGAATCCTGACTACGAGGTTCTTGCTATAACCACTAGGCCACATTCTTTCAAAGCTGAGAAGAGAATCTTGGCGTCATGCCCCGAGTCTCGCGCTTCAACCACAAAACTGCGAGTATTCCCCATCCGAGGGCTACCTACGTGCCAGAACAGCACACCATTTCTGAGATATCTTAGCATTAAAAAAAAAGAGTGAATGAACACCAGGGGTAACTTGTCCAGGAACGTGAAGTGTCAAGACCTAAAAATGAGACTGTAGCACGTAAAAGCTTCCTCGTTCACACATGTCCAGCGTTGCTACCTCAGGGCTGTCATAGACTGATCCTGTTTCACAATCAGTAACTGCTTTCCTGGGCGTTGCCTCTGACTCGTCCTCAGCGTGGGTGGGCGCAGAGTTTGTATCTGGGAGGTACATGCCAAAATCCACTCGCTTTTTGGGTGAGGTCAATTTCCTGGGGGTCGACGGGCGACTTCAAGGTGAAGCGTTGCAGGATGGAGGTGAAGACCAGAAAGAGCACCATCCGAGCCAGGCCCTCGCCCAGACACATCCGCTTTCCTAGGGAAACAACCAGACCCAGCTGGGTAAATAAAGGGATCCTTGATGTTCCAGAGAGTGAATAAGAACACTTGGTCCCTTCCATCCACAGAGCTCAATGCATTGGGTTAAACCCTACAACAGTCACACAGATGCTTTCCCCACTTAGCCTTGAAAGAGTTAATTTGCTAGGGGTTGTGGAACAAGGCCTGGCCTCTGGAAGGAGCAGGGGGGTGGAAGGAGCAGAAAAGGAAATGCTGGTACCTGAGGAAAATGCCACAAAAGCATGGTTTTTCTTAAAGTTGCCATTCTCATCCAAGAAATTCCTGGGATCAAAGTGTTCTGGATTGATGAAGTGTCTGGGATCCTGGAGGGCAGAGCCCAGCAAGCAGAAAACATCTGTCCCCTGGGGAAGAGAAGTGGGGTTTGTTTTGGCCAGCTCTAGCTATTGCAGTGAGAGCACCCTCATTAGTTTCAGCCATCACACGTGCATGAGTGTTGCAGGACTGGAACTGAGGTATATGGCAGAGTCAGGGAAAGAACCTAGGAGTCCTGAGTTATCCAGGACTCATCTCCTGCTTTAACCACTAGACCAGCGGTGCCCAAACATTTTCCCTGCATGACCCCGTTTTCAGCTGTGTTGTTTCCCATGACCCCAGACAGCATGGAAGTTGCTGTTTAAAAAATTGGCGTCCTCCCTGCATTGCGACGTTACACGCACTGTACGTGCAAGGTCACGCCGCAAGGAGGCCGTCATTTTGCTTTACAAAACGGACGGCATGGGCTCACACACATGCGGGGCGTGCGAGGTCCTGCTGCGTGAAGGGCACTGTTTTGTAGAGCACAATAGCCTCCTCCGTGCGATGGGACCTCGCGGGAGGCTGTTTTGTAAAATGGCATCCTCTGCCTGCTCAAGATGGCCATGACCCCATCTGCTGATGAAGCGACCCCACTTGGGGGTCACGCCCCACAGTTTGGGAACTGCGCTAGACCCTCACTCTCATCCACAAAGCGAACCGTTTGCAAAATGCACCTGCTTTGCCTCCGTTAGCCAGAGTCCGTTAGCGCAGCCCCAGAGAGCACGTGGGACCCGGACGCAGCTTCTACAAGCCGGCTAGTCAGGCCTGAGGTGCTTGGCTTGAATTGGGAGTTTTCCTTCTCCTAGGTGGATTGTCTGCCACACCCAGCTGGTCAGGAGCTGAGCACCCAGGTCTCTGCAGGCCTAGTCCTGGACCCTCTCCTCCCCCCCTGGAGCTGTGCCTTATGGGGAAATAGGGTTTATCCCAACACCCCAGCCTGACAAGAACATTCATTGTCCCACCCATGGAAACAGAGCTTCGCAGTGATCTTTTGGAGAGAAAAAGAGAGGCAGGTGGAGATCCAGCCATGCCATTGTAATTGTCTTTTACGTGTGTGTGTACACACGTTTCCTTTTGTCCCGCGGAAACCCCCTTTCAGAGACTCTTACCCTGGTGCCTATTGAAAGCCATGTTAAAATGCAGCTGTTTCTGGGGTGCAGGGTGAAAGCAAACCAGAGCACACCGCTGGGAGAGGGAAACAGAAATGTTGACAGCCCCTGTGCCAAGCTCCCGGGAAGAGCGACCGTGCAGCTGTATTTTACAGTGTGAATGGGGCCGTCGCAATAAGGCATCCACACCTTGGGGAGAGTGTATCCCCGGAACCGGGTGTCTTGGATCACTGCATGCGGAATCCCCAAGGGGATTATGTTGCTGAATCGCTGGATCTCGTGTATCACGGCGCGGGTGTAGGGCATCTGGCCTCGGTCCTCAGTGGCTGGGCTGCGATTTTGGCCAATGACCTGGTCAATTTCCTTGTGCACCTTTCCTATCGAGACATGACAGCAGGGGTCCGTTACAGGGAGCGCGTGGCACAAACATCCACCACAAGCAGGTCAGGGGCATCTGCCCTGCTGCTGCCTGAACCGTTCTTATCAGTGTTTCGCTAGCGCCTAGAAGCCCAGACTGAGATGTGGGCCCTATTGTTCTGCGGCCTTTACATGCTCATAGTAAGATGTCTTGGCCTCAAAGAGCTTAAAATCTAATTAGACAAGCTACAAAGGAATATTATCTTAGTTTGACAGGTGGAGTCCAACCAGCACAGAGGGTTTGAAGTCAGTGCTTCCATAAATGAGACAAAAGACAGGGAAAGAGGCCAGACGAGGACTCTGGAGTCGCTCTCTGGTCCATGCAGTTGGCTCAGTTAATGATAGTCTCCATCCAGCTCATCACGGTTTGAGCAACAGCTGAGAGCAAAACAGCGGCAACCAGAATTTCCATTTGGTGGGGAATTCGGCGTTTTCAAACTTTGTTTCTGTTCCCAGAAGGGAACAAAACCAAAGATTTTCGGCAGATCCTGCCAAATAAAAAAACTCACTTTGAGTCAAAACCCTTTTGTTTCAATCCTGACATTTTCATTCCATTATGATTTGCCATCGTATAAAGTAAAAAAAAAAAAAATCAAGATGAATAATTGGAAAGTTGTGTTCCAAACCTGTCAAACTGGAATGTGACTGGTCTCTGAACACTTCACTTTGATCTCTTTTTTTCTGAACGAAGTGTTGCTGAAACAGAGGGAAAAACCCATGCTGCCAGAAACATTTAGACCAGCCCTACTAATTACCTTGTATCTCAGGGTATTTCATAAGGAGCAGGAAACCGTATCTCAGGGTGGAGCTCACCATCTCTGTCCCACCAAAGAACAAGTGAACTGCACTCAGCACTAGGTTCTTTGTGTGGAATTCACTCCGCGGATTTTGCTTTTCCTAGAAGAGAAAATAAAAAAAAAGAAACTGTTGCTGACAATGTCCAATCAACAGCGTGGCAAACAGAGGAGAGTAATATTTACACAGTCAGAATTCATGGCTGAGAACTATGGTTCCACGGCCAGACCAATATACCTGTGAGTTAACCTGAAAAAACAATGAGGACCTTACTTTGATTGTTCAATATTTCTAACGTAGTATTTTAAATGGACAAGCAGCATTAAAGCCTCAGGTCAAAACACCCCTATTGATCTACCAAAATACCATAGGTCAAAGCGTGGATGCTGCTTGGGACACACAACTTTGCCCGCATATGCACGCCTCTCCCATGTGCTGGTTTTGCATGCTCTAGTGTCAACGTGTGCGTGAAGGGGTTTCAATTCCATGGCTTGAGCGTGTGGACGATTTGCCTGCAAAACGTTGGCCAGGATCAACAGGCCTGATCCTCCGTTGCCCTGCGCCTTGTGGGGTCGTTTGCACCAGAACAAGTCGAGTGAGCATAAGACGCTACCGACACCTGCTATGCATTTATGTGAATAACTGCCCAAGGTGCAGGGCAGTGGGGAATTGGGCCCAGTGTGCCGAGGTCCCGTCCCAGGAAAACAATGACAGGGAATTATGACCTGTGCCTGCCTGCCACTTGTAATGTTCCTCAAGGTAAAGAAAAGTCAGGTTTGGCTGTGTTGATCATAAAGAGGATTCTTGGTAAAACTGTTGGACAGACAGATGCGGTGCTGCTCTGTGATTCCTAGTCTGTGCTCCAGAGTATCCCAGAGTCCAGGACTAAACTCTTGTGGAAGACACTGGAGGTGCCCCCTAAGATATTGCCCCGTACCTCTTCCATCTTGATGAGAAAGGAGTCAATGTAGTTCCGAGGACAGCTGGGATCCAAGGTCTCCTGGTTCATCCGCATCCTCTTGGTGACGAAATCATGTAGCACCTTGACATGCTTAAGAATTCGGTTGTGGGGGCCGGGGAAGAACTGCATGATGCCTGGAAACATCTCGTAGAGCTGCAAGGGGAAGGTGGGAGAAAGCGTGGAGAAGCTCTGTTAGCAGAGTGGAAATGGGGTGAGGGGAGCTGATCAACGTTGACTCTCTCAGCCTGGATCATGTCCCAAACCTGGCCTGCCCACATGGGGGAAACGCTTCGCCACCGGCTCAGTTCCAGGCTGGTTCGATGCCATGGCAGGAAGCCACTCGCACATTCCCGCTCACTCTACTGGACGTTATCTGGGAACAGGCTGCAGCGGCCGCGCGTAGGTACCAGGGGCCAAGGGGGGGCCAGCTAAGCAGACACGCAGCGGATCTCTGCCTCGCTGCTCCCACTGCCGTCTCAGAGCAAGGCAGCAGCAAATCTCAGCAGTCGCAAGCATTGAGGATCCCCAGGCATTCAAAAATTATCAGTCAGGCCCCCAAAATCCTGAGACCTGGCTTAAAAAGCCTGAGATTCAAAAAAGAATAACACTGGCTCTGGGGATCTTTTTGGCGGCCTGCTCAGCGGCGCTTTCAGGCTTTTCGCTGCACACACGAGGGCAAACTTATTTTATAAAAAAAAAAGCAAGCCGAGAGTCTAACACAGAACCCATGACTCCAGCAGCTGGGGCTTTTCCGATACCAGAAACCAGGAGGCTTGTGATAAAATGGCCAGCATGGGCAAACCCTGGAATCCCCACCTGCCTCTTTGGTTCTGGGTTGGGAGGACTCCCCCTTTTCTGCCCCCTCCTTGAGGCTGCCCACCTGCTAGACTGGGATCCCAGAGTCTGATTTTCTGACCTGCAGAAACAGGTTTACCCCGGCCCGATTTTTGCGCTGTCGGATAGTTTCCATGCCTAGGTAGAGTTAATCACAGGGTTAAGAACAGGGCTGTTGTGTGCTCGCTAGATCCCACAGGCAGGCTGCCCCGCACCCTGCGGCACAGGTAAGAAGCGCTGCAGCAAGCAGGTGCGCTGGACCATGTCTCCTGCTTTGCCGTCCACGCCCAGGGTCCCACTGACCAGCGGGAGTCAGACTCAGCTCTAGAAAGGCAGAAGGGACAAGGGATGAGCTCAGCAGGAGACACGAGTAGCTGAGCGATGCATCGAGGCCAGTGGGAGGGATGAGTCCCTTGCGCCCTGTGTGCCCAAGCTCCTGTGTGCTGGCCCTCCATCGTACTGGAGAAGGGTGGGGCGTGGTCAGGGATGCAAAGATGAAGACAGGTGTCCGAGTCACGCCAGGTGTCTAGTGTACTTTGGAGCTCTTGAAAATGCCACCACAGGCCTCTCTGCATCTTTAGGGACCTAAAGATCTTGGAAAATCCAGCCTGGATCCCTAGCTGCATCCCTGTTCTCTCCTTCCAAGAATGCCTTCCCTGGTTCCCACCCCACGGTACAGACACAGGAGCGTGCAGGCCCCTGCTGCCCCAGAGGACATCACCCACCTGTGTCCAGGGCGTGCTCAGCTCCAGGAAGACGTCCTGGATGGCGTTGATTACACTGGCGAACATCTCGTCCTGGTAGTCGAATTGTTCCCCGAAGGTGATGGCAGAGAGAAGGTTGGCGATGGCGTGGCTGATGGGATGGCTGGGGTTGAAGGAAGAACCTGGCACAGTTGAGCAAAGTGTGATCAGCTGCTGGGAGAATCTGGCTGCTGTAGCCCTGTGCAGTGGGGGCTGCAGGAGGGGGAATGACCCTAGCCAATAAAAGCAGCACCCCTGCCCCTTCTCTGCAATGGGAGCCACGGGAGATGTCGTGTAGAAAATCTCGATCCTCCAGCAAGGCCCCTAACGTCCAAGCGATTGAAACCCCAACGCAACAAACCTTTGGTTTTTCTGATCTCCTCCACTAGGCACTGAGCTTCCTCGGTGATCCTTTCTTCCAGGCTTCTTTTCCCCATCCCGAAATTCCTCAGCGTCATGATGGAGAACTGGCGGAGCTGTTTCCACCGCTCTCCATTGGAGAAGATGACCCCTGAGGAAGGGAGAAAGAAAAGAAAGAAGGAACCAAGGGACAACTGACAACCAGCAAGGAAGAGTGTAGTCCTGTAGCGTGCTTCCAAACTGAAAATTCAGTGGTTGTTGGGATAGCTAAACTGGTTTTGCTGCCTTGCCGGGACTTATTACCAAAGGAGAAGTCATTGGTCTCTAATTCTGCCATTTGCAAAACAGGCCTGACTCCATTAAATGCTGTATCCGATGAAACCAGCTCAACGTTGCTTAGGATCATCCTCCTCACCCCTGGGCATGTCCCTTGCTTTCTTGGCATCAAACATGTTCATTTAACCCACTGGACATGCTCCCATGAAGCAGTTTGACTCTGTCTTTGCATCTTCCTGCTCCTGCGTTTTGACATCTGGTGTTCGGAGACACGGCTAGCCTAGACACTGTAGATCCAGGCTGGGACATGCTAACTATATGGAAGGAGCTAGTCCGGACCTGGGAGGAGTTTGGAGAATGGCAACAAAAGTGATCAGAATATGGCAGAGAGACATAAGGGGAAGGTTAAGTGAGCTAAAGGAAGCCTGGTCTTGTGGATATGGTTCTAGGATAGGACTCAAACAGTCTGGCTTCAGGGTCCAGTTACGCCATCAGCTCCCCTATCTGTTGTATAATTCCCATGTTACAGATGAGTCACTGAGGTGCTTACAGGGGAAGTGACTTACGTGTAAGTACTTCAGTGTGTAAAATGTGAACACTGCGACGCACCTACCTCCTGGGGCGCGCTGGGGATGGACCATGTGGGAAATGCAGCTGCTCTAGGGATGGGGGCCTGGAGAGAACTTACATAGACTCCTTGATGGAGCGTGGCTCAGGGCAGGCTCCAGAGACCTCGATGGTCAACAGAGATCAGAAGGGTGTTAGCACCAAGCGGGCAGAGAGCAGTTATCTAGCATGATACATGGGCTCTGAGGAGGAGGGCTGGGTTGAGACAGTGGGGGACTTTATTAGACAAAGCACAGGTGAATGGACTTTAGGAAACAATAGAGAAAATGGACTGGCTCGGACTCCGTAGGTCTCATCCGGTGTTGACCCGTGTGGCCACTGATTTTGGTTGCCCAGCTTGAGACATTTGGGGGCTGAGCACCGGCAACTTCCATCACCTTCGGCTGGAGTTGTGGATGCCGTGCCTTTTCCTCTGAGCACCTCAAAATGGAGGCACCCAATATCAATGGCTCATTTGGATGATATAGGCCCCTGATCCCACGTGACAATCAGGATGAAGTTGGACAGTTCCCTAGGGTACCGCTGGCGTTTATTATTTATTGCTTCCACCCAGCCCTGTGTCTGCCCTCGAATAAGAGAGGATGGGCAAATCTTAAAGAGATCTGGAGGTTCCTACCAGAGATGGCTTCTGAGTGAGTCCAGAGTCTCTTTGCTTGTTGCCTGCTGTTCTTGCAGCCAGGTTTCTTGGCCAGAGTGAGTGGAATGAGGTTAATAAGGAACCACTCTGTCTTAGGTCCTTTCTCTACCTAACTGCATATTTTGGGGCTTCTGCCTTTACCAGTTTGCAAATATTTCTGGGACTCAGTTGTAGGGCTGGCCAGAAAACAAGAATTTCACTGTGCAAATGATTTTGAGCTTTTGAAATTAGTCTTTGTTCCGATGTGGAACAAACACGAGACCGTTGGAAATTCATCACGAAAAAACAACCAGTCAAACGAAAAGAAACATGAGTGAGTGCCCACTCCCCGAATACAGCCCAATGGCAGGGGCACTCCCCAGGGTGGTACCAGACCCAGGTTCGCGTCTCTGCTCTGCCTGATTTGGAGCAGTGATGTGAACCCGCGGCTCCTCCAACCCAGATGAGTGCCCAAAATATCAGGCCTTGATCAGAAAATCCATCCTGTGGCTGACAAGCCATCCCAAGCCAAAGTGTTGTCGCAAGGGAGCCATTTCTGCGAAAAGTTTCCGTTTCAGTGAATCAATATTTTCTGGCGAAAAAAAATATCTGAGCTGAAAAATTCCTGACCAGCTGTACCCAACTGGGGAGCGGGGCAGAGGGAGAGGCGATGCTTCAGCACGGTTCATAGGCTGGCAACTGTCCACAAAGAAGAATGAGATGGTCGCCCATGTTGCAACCCCTTGTTGCTTTCTCACTCACCATAACCGTGGAAGATTCTGTCCAGTGTGGGCATTGTTCCTCTGCTACCAAACTCCTCACCTTGATCCACCAGGGCTTCCTTCACAGCCTCATGCCCGCACAGAACCACGACTCGCCGAGGGCCCAGATACACTGTGAACACCGGGCCGTACTTTTCCCCCAGCTGCAATGGGAAGGAAGAAAGAACAGAAGCTGCTGTGTTGAGAGAGGCACATGGGCCTAGAGAAAGGGATGGGCGCTTCAGTTGTTTGCCAATACCTGTTGTGAAAACATCTCCCCTTCCTAGTACAGGAAGGCCCTTGGGAATCAGAGCAAATGACATCTGAGGATTTGGCACCTACAGTTTTCCAGAGGGGGAACTCAATGACCCTGCGTGATTCTTTCTTAGGTGAATGTACATTTTAGTTGTGCTGCTCCCTACGTTTGTGTGAGGCACTCCGCTTTACCAGGACTGGTTGGAGTACGACAGCCGGTATGGATTATAAACTGGTACGATATTGTATATATGTTTATAGACTATATTACAGCACCAAGAGGCAGATTATTCATGGCGCATTAGGGTGGGATCTGTAATGATGTTTGTTGCTTCATTTTCTGACGCAGGTAAATATAAAGACTAGACGTAGAAAATGCTTTTAAGAAGGGAATGACGCTCGCTTGCAGTGGTTCAAAAACCGACTCATTTTAGACAATGACTGAGCTCGCCTTGGGAAAATTGGAACAAGTGTGGAGTCTTGGCTTCCCCCTCATTGAAAACAATGGGACATGGCAGCCAATTTGAGACAGGGCAATTCTGGGCGAGTTTCTCTGACGATCTTTTGCATCAGCTTCTGTTGACAGCCCAACTTTCAGTTACGGAAAGCAGCGAAAAATGACCATGAATCATATTCCCCCCCCCCCCCCCCCAGAAAGCTACTAGTTGCACCAGATCTTCTCAACCGGCTGGGCAGGTGGGGATAACTGAAGGCCAGGAGGCAGAGGGGAAAACTGATATACACTCACTCTGGCTACTTCGCATTTCTCTGACAGTACAAACCATCAGTAAATATTAGCTCTGGCTTTCTCTGCGCTGCTCCACAGTGGCTTAGACACTGAGTGCATGTTGTTAAACTTCATTATGTGACTAAAGATTGATAATTCATATCTTCCGGTCATCAGAAATATCCCATGGTAACACTCTCGTTAGGGTTCTTGTTTACTTCTCATGCATGGAATTATTGATTAACACACACACTTTGAGATTCCCAGGCAAGAACTGCAATAAGATGGAGTTAAGGTTGAGAATACAGCTCAGCAATATTCAGTAAAAGACATCATGGGGTACTGTAATATACCCGTAAAGGAGCATTATAAACCCAGGAAATCCAGATTTAAAGTTAACAATGTCTTATTGTGACAAAATAGGTGGGAAAATTTTTTCTAATATGTCTATAAAAATCTGCTTAATCTTTTCTGGGATCAAAAACACTGAACTTAATTGTGTGGTGTCAAAGGACAGAGTTAAGGTTATTTAACACATTTGGATTTCTTTTAAGAAATCGGTGTTATTTATTGTGATGGGTCCCTGGGGTGTAACCTGAACTGTGGGACTGCTCAGCCTCTGTCCCACCAGCCTGGGCTGCCTTGCACACTGTGATGCTAATGTCAAGCTACAACCTCCAGCAGGCAGTGCACTTACAGAGACATCCACAGGCAGGGACCACACCCAGACGAGTTACATGAATGATTTCCCAGCCATTCATAAACCATCAATAGAGAGGCTCCAGCCATTTCCCCCCAGTGCCCCAGCCTTACACCCCAGAACTGTACCATCTTAACCTGGTCAGAAGCTTGGCCAGTGTAAATTCATCACCCAATCTGCCCCTCCCTCAATGTGGAGAGGACACACACTAGCTTTTGTAAACTGAGTTGAGATTTTCCAAGCACTTCAACCAAAACACTGTTTTAGTTAAAATAAAAACCAGGTTGATTAACCACAGAAAGAGAGATTATACATAGTAGGCATAAAGGTCAGAGATTGTTACCTTCAGAAAATAAAAGGCAAGCATGCTTTCTAAATCCTAAACTTTTCGTCTAAGCAAGAGTTGAATCAAACAATGCTTCAGCCTGACAAATGGTACAAGCAGGTTACAGTTCCTCAATACACAGGCTGGGGCTACCTCCCAGCCTGGGACCAGCCTTTCCCAGTTCAAGGTCTCTGTCTTCCAGGCGTTCTTCCAGCTGTTGAGATGCAATAAGGGGGAGGGAGGCCAGTGATGATGTCACCCTCTCTTTTTCTACCTTCTCCTAGCTTTTAGAAAGATCCTCTGTGTGTGTGTGTGTGTGTGTGGGAGGGGTCAGGCAGCCCCCATTGGACAGGCAGTCTCCATTGCCTATGTGCTCTATCTGAGAAGCCTCTGGGACTTCTGCCATTGGCAGAGCAGATTCCCTTTTAATTGGCCATTAGCACATGTCTGGCTGGTCCTTTATTGTAACTAAAACTGGCTGTGGGTGCCTCCCAACCTCCCAAATATTTCAGTAACACATATAACATTTCTTCCTAACTTCACAGACGGTGGTAGCACATGCAATCCAACAGGATATGTATGTTCAACAAATCAAGACATTTTCGAAGGATCCCTCACAAGGCAGGCATTGTACAAAACATACCATAATCTTGTCACAGAGGTGACTATGGGGGTTCTGGGGTGCAGAGCTTCACATCCATATTTGGATTTCTTTGAAGACTAATCTTAATTGGGTTTCTAATGCTAGGTTTTGGGAAATGGATTACACCCCCATCATATATTTTATCCTAAATTACAGGTATAGATTCCCAACCTTAACTCCGCTTGGCTTGCGTTTTTTCCTGGGACTATCCAAAGGGTTGATTTTAGTGTGCCGTGCAATGGCGAAATATCACTTACTGTCATCAGTGACTTGAAGAGGTCAGCCCCGCTCAGCTGCAGCACGTTGCCCAGAAGTGGCAGAGGAGTCGGTCCAGGGGGAAGATTGCTGGTTTGCTGCTTCTGTTTTCGCTTCCAGAGGAAAATCAGGCATGAAATGCAAGCAGCCAGGAAAAGAGTGGCTGCTCCCCTGAGCTCCATTGTGGCTGGCCACCAGTGGGCCAGGAGCAGCTAGAGAAGCAGACGTGAGCTCCAAGACTGAATCTTTCGGCAACTGGGAAGGATGATCTAGTTCACTTAATGCTTGGGAGATTGTGGGTATATACGTGTTCTTCAGAGCTGAATGCAGCTCAGAAATTGACAGTTTAGTCAGTCAATGGGGTGCTGGCATTTATAGCTCCTTTGGGTGTTGCAAAACATCCTGTGTGAAAGATGTTCTGGGATCCCAGTCCTTGTGGCTGTTCTGTCTGCTTGTTTAAGCCTGTGCCATGTGGCCAGACCTTATGCTCTAGGCACCAGAGCAATTTTCTTTCCAAAAACACCCACACAAAATAGCTAGGTGTGGGCAGACACCGCCGAAGAATCTACACAGATATTTCTGCACATGGAACACTGAGCCTAATTCTGATCTCACCTACGCTGTCTCTGCACTCACATTTGGGGGTAAATCTCTTCGGTTTGCAGCTCAGGGATTTTAGCTGCCTGCCCAGAGCCTGTTGCGGAAGGTGCTAAAAGAGAGAAAGCCAGGCCCTGCTGGGACAAGATGACCCACAAGTTCCAGCTTGTTTTCCAGCACGGGTGGAGGACACAGACCCAGAAACAGATGCAGGCTCCTAAATCCAATGTGTAGGCACCATGGAGATCCACAAAGCCCCTGCCCGGCTGCCACCTGCAATCCCCAAGGGATGAAGCTGCTGCCAGGGAGGACATGCCCAGGCATCCTCATAGGAGCTGGTCCCCGCCTACTTTGCCTGCAGGCTCGGATGTGGTAGGTATGCTCCGAGCCCACCTAAACTGAGGAGGCGGCGCTGCCCATGTAACATTTAGCTGATTAATTACGGCACTTAGCCAGGATGGAGGCAGTTCAGCTCCCTGCTGTGCCTGACATAGGGCAGGGATGTGAAGTTGGGAGCCCTCCCAGGAGAAAGCCCTGACCCCTGGGTTACCTAGGGCAGTCTCTCCTATTGAAGCTGTTCCACTAGATAGAGGCAGTGAAATATGCCTCAGAGCAGGGGGCCTGGAGGCTGGGTTTCCCATGCCCCTGCTGATGCCCTAACCACTGGGTTATAGGGTCTCTCCTTGTCTCTCTGGCCCAGTGCGTATTTAATCATTTAGACACAGCCATTGCAGGTGTAAAAGGGAGGTTGTCAGGCTGCCATTAAAGCCACATCAGGTGGCTGGTTTCAGAAGATAGGGGAATTGGGCCCCCGTGTCCGCACACTGGACTCTCCATGCTCCAAGAGTAAATCCGAGGAGACTCTGGGGCAATGGCAGCAGGATTGCGAGTGAAAGCTGATTCACTGGGCGCAGTGGTTTCAGTTTCAGGAGCTGGAGCTTTGATTGGGGGAACTGTTTTGAGTGTGTGTGTGCATGCAGGCATGCTACAGGCACAGGACTAGCTGAAGCCAGACAGGAAGGTTAAGGAGAAGTAAGACAGCAGGAGCAGAAGGAAAGGCAGATGCACACAGCTTGAACAAGCTGGCCAAAAGCATCTGGTGTACCAGTGAGGGAGCTGACTCCGGTGTGCAGAGAAGCAGGACTTTGTACCTTCCTTGTAAATAAACAAGACCGCACCAGAGAACACTCCAGACTCCGCTGTCAATGGCTACTCCCAGCTTGAACTACCTGGGGGGGACTCAAAATTTGTCTGGCTGCTTTGATCAAAAAGAGGTAACAATATTATGAAGTTGTTGCTGGGAAAACTCCTGTATCGTGCACATCCCTCCCTCTCTGTGTGAGCACCATGGCTGACAAACCTTTGCGCGTGTCTCTCGAAGACTCTCTTGAAGACAGCTCAATGACAGTCCATTCAAGGTGATGAACCTGTGGTCGAGCTGGGAGAAGATATATTCTTATTGTCTGCAGGGAGAGGTGGGAAGTGGAGGGAGTGTAAATTCCCCTAAGGAGCACAAAGAGACAGGTGGCAAAACAGCTGTTTATAAAAGGCCTGACACATTGATACCAAGCCAGGGGTGGGGAGGAAGCCATGGAGCCATGGTCCCCCCACTTTTAAAAGCCATGGCCATGATCCGCCACTTTTTAACAAAAGAAGCATAAGTGCAGAATTCATGCCCCCTGCAGATTAGTAGATTTTGCTAGGGAGGTGCTGCAATTATACATATTTCCCACCAGGGGATGCTGTGGCACCAGAAGAGAGGGCAGCTGGCTCACCACTGCAGCAACCACCCATGGATAGGAAGGGGGCACTTTGTCCTTGGCCCCCCCCCACTTCTACACAGGTTTTGGCACCCTTGGACTGAACCCCGCCAGAAGACTCAGAGAAGCACATAGGCAGTGTGGAGCAGGCATGGAGATCCAAGGTCAGAATGGGTGAGCTGGGGGAAGAAGGCTTCATATGTCAGAATGCAAAGGAACAGAAGGACCCTGGATGGCCCCAGGTGACCGCAGCCCCAGCCTAAAGAATGCTCTGGAGTGGGTGGGGGTGGGGCGGGATCGGGGAGAGACTGAGGCAGGGAGCTGCATGTAGGGTTTGTTATTTCTATATAGATCTGTGTGTGCCTTGTGCCATTAAAGAGCAATAATGTGCTTGAATCCCATGCAAAGTCTGCATATGTGATGTGCTCCACCTGAAGGTCTCATGCCTTTGGTGGGGAGTTCTGGGTGAGAGCGTGTTTAAGTTACGGATGGTGTTTGAAGGATCAGCACCAGTTCTAGGGGCTCGGCAGGGGACCGAGCGGGTCACAGCTGTCAGGAGAGGGTGCCAGATAGAGGATCTTTACCCCAAAAGTGTGCCCAGAGGCCCTAAGACCGTGGCAGTACCCAGACCCCAGGAGTTTAAAACACTTGGGGATTCAGTGACTGGTTCCTCTCCCAGCACTGGTGAGTGGCCCAGTGGTGACCACTCTGACGCCTGCTATTGTGCTAAACAGGAAGGAGATGTGTGTAGGACAGCATCCTATTTAAAGTTGTGTAGAAACCCTTCTCGGTCCTCCTGTTCAAAACAAGAAACATCTGCGCTGACGGCAGAAGGGAAGGTCCCCAGGGGAATCTGGACGTTGATCTTCCCAGGTGACAAGATAAGACCAATCATACAAGAGGACTGAGGAAAAGAACTCTTCCTTTCCCAGGATCCCTGCTGCTAAGTAAAAGGACCAGAGCTGGGGATAAACCCAATGCCCAGAAGATTAGGCCCCAGGTGTCTCACATGGGACTCCCAAGCAGCGAGACACATTCAACCAGTGGCCGTTTTGGAAAATCTTGGCTTTAGTGCTGGCAGCTGCTGGGAAGAAAAAGATAAAGACCAGCAGAGGTGAATTCCCGGCTGGAACAGGATCTCTCCCAGCACCGGAGCAGGAACCGCTTCTTGTAATTGACCCTAAGAAGCAGGGTTTTCTCTCGGAGCTGGAGGACTCAGGCTGTCCCTGACACCCCAGGCTGTGAAGTCTCCTAATGCAAGGGTGAGCTTCATTCAGCTCCCAGCTGGGGAGTAAATAATCCATCCACCGAGCATCTCACTGGCTCAGCTCCCAGAAGAGAGTGTAGTGTTGTATTATAGACACTGCCTAACGCATACAGAATACAGAGAGAGGCTAAAGCAAAGAGGCCCTGGCTTTCTTCCATGGGGCTTGTTGCAAAGAAATCTAAAGACCCTTTGCTATTCAGTCCCGCTGGGCACCACAGAGATAAAATGACCCACTAAGGGTCACACACAATGACAGCAGCAGGAAGAGACTCTGGACAGCCTGATCGCCCTCTAACCACTAGACCACCCTCCCTCCTCCAGCCTTCGCTCTCACATTTGGTAATGTGGGCAGAGGATAATTTGCTCATCTCTAGCCCCATCCACGTGAAGATCTGACGGCTCCCACACCAACCTGGAGTAAGAAAGGCTCACAGGTGTGTCCCCCCTGCTCTCCTCGGCCAAAATCCCAGTCCCCTGATCCAACCCCAAAGCACCTGCCCTCACACGGCTTCCCCATTCCCTCATCTGACCACTAGACCACGCTGTCATGTTCCGGGGTGCAATCCAGAGCAGTGCCCTGCCACGGCCAGCCCTCCGCTGGACCATTCCTGGAGATTTCAGGTTCGTTTGTCCCTTCAAAGACACACCATCCCCCTGCTTGCCTCCTTCACTGGAGTGTAACCGTTCACTTTGAATCAAGCACAGCCTTGGCTTTTTTGGCCCAATCCTGTTTTCATGGAATACCTGAAAGAACAGAGCTGCAAACACACACCCCTTCCTACCAAGGGCACTTCAGCCTGATACATTGTAACAGTAATCAAAAGCTAAAACCTCAACTGACTCTTATTGCACCCTTTAAAACCTTCACGTCAGCCTTTTTAAAATATCCATTCACTGCATAATAATTCAAGTCTGCCTTTACTTTCTATAATTCTGTTTGTTTTAAGATTGTTTGTAAAACCACTCCACTGACCATGTTATCTGGTAATTTTACCCACGTTCAATAGATTTGTAAAAACCCTATTTTAAGCATAAGAAGGCACACTGTGAAATGTGATATGCCGACCTCATTGTGAAAGACACTGGCAAAAATGAAATACTGTTTGCTTTAAAAATAATATGTGAATTCTTCAGCTAGGAGCTGGCACTGAGCAATTGGAGCATGAATGGCTGAGCAATTGAGGTGGGTGCAGACAGGGAGAGTGACTGAACAATTGGTCTCAGGAAGGGATGTGGAAACAGAGGAAGAAAACACCAGCCACACCTCAAACGTTTGAGGGAGGAAGAAAGGAGTACGGATAATAACTTTTACCACTCAACTGGCTGAAGAGGAGCCCACCCTGATAACTTTGGATTCGGCCCACTTCAAAGGACAAAATCTGATCAGGCTTGCAACGATGTGGGTGATTAAGGATCACAACAAATGCAGATGCAGCATGACAGAGCAAAAACCCATAGACTTACATGGGGTTTTCTTCCTATAAAATGGGACAGAACGATGAAGGCTGGAGGTTCGGGTCTCCTCACCCTCATGCTATTGTCACCTGGCCACTGATTACCATGAGCACCAAGAGGCTGGTAACTATAACATCTGTGAGACCCCTCTGTATGTTTGTCTGTCTGAGTGTGCCTGACAGTGTGTGTGAGTGTGAATGAAAGCACCAATTGAAACGTGTCAATGAAGTGAAGCCCAATATTGATATTGTTCCAGTGTGGATACTGGTTTCTTGATATTTGCATTATTGATACTATTTAACAAATTTCTGCATTCACAATAAACGTGGCTTGTTGCCTTATCCCCTGAAAAAGATCTGTGATGTTTATTTGAATTACAGCTTGGTTAGGTTAGAAGTAAAACAAGTTTATTAACAACGGAGACTGTGTTTTAAGGGAGTTCAGCTGTAAAGGACAGACTTGCAAATGGTGACAAGAAAATCAAAGCAAACATGTTCTGGAGGTGACGGCGTAACAAAACAAGCCACAGCAATCGTTCAAGGGAGTTTTCTTACCAACCTTCTGGCCCGCAAGACGGCTGATGATCCCTCTGACCAAGGATCTCCCACAAAGTCCAAAGTGCTCGCTTCCTTTGTCTTCTTAGGCAAACGCTAACAGGGGGTTCCCTGCCCCTCTTGGTCTAGTCCAGGGAACCTTGGAAATGGCGTCTTGCGCAGGTGACCCCTCAAAGTGAAGCTCATTCAAGTGGCAAGGAAGGTGACATGGAGGTTGCCAGTGAAGAAATGCCCTTTAGGTGGCCGAAGCACACGGCTTTGCCCGGAGTGGGGTAACTTTAGCTCTGCCTGGCGGCTGTGCTTTGCTAACAGAATTCCTGGTACGGCTGCTTTTTGGGTAGTGCCCTCCGTTGAGCTGCCACACACTGGCAGTAATGATCGGGATGTTCTTAGCATTCCCCTGATAGCCCGTCCAGATACTGTTATGACATGCGCGAGCTGTGGGGGTGCTGGGCCAGGGTACCATGAGCAGGTTAAGGGAAATCAATTAACCTGCTTGGTTGCAGCTGGAGGAGAGCCAGGGCTTGAAAGGCTGGTGGAGGAAGGAGCCCAGCGGGGATGGAGACGGCTGAGTTTGTATAAAGCCAGTGAGCTGAACACGGACGAGGCTGCAGGGGAAGTGGCCTGCAGTCAGTCCCTGGGAGAAGGGAGAGGGTTTCTGGGGCCACAGAGGTAGGTTGTCTGCAGTAATTCCCTGGGCGAAGGGAGTTTGGGCTGCCTGGGGCCGGGGTCAGAAGACAGCAAAGAAGGAAGGAGTCCAGGGAAATATCGGCAGGGTCTGGGAGCAAGCAGACCATCCCTGCTGGACATAGGGTCTGTGGGTGCAACCTGGATTAGCTGGTGGGCCTCAGTTTCCCTGCCAGGTGCTGGGGAAAGTGGCCTGGGACCTGGCTGTGGACTTGGAGACTGGAGCAGACGAGGACAGCTGATCCAGTGGGACTTGGATACCCTGGAAGAGGAGGCCTACAGTGAGCTGGCTGGAGGGCCCCAGCCACAAAGCGGGAGGAACCTGACTCCAGAGAGCATGAGACCAGGGGCTGAGGAACCAAAAGAGAGGGCGTGAGACTGGTTATGAGCTAAGCCCCAGATAGGCCACCAGGTGGCGCCGCAGTGATTAGAGAGCCCTGGGACAGGTGAAGCTCGCAACAAGGTACCAGTCAGCCCTTTGCACTGGGGTGCCCTTAGGGTCACACCTGCCCCGCACAAAGCAGCAGGAGGGTTGGCCACCAGCTGAACCAGAAGTAGCAGGTCAGAGACCTCTTCCGTGGACAGAGCATCTGCCAGTATGTTTCTTTCCCCTTTATACACCCAGTCTCCAAATCATATTCCTGGAGCGCCTGGGTCCATCCTGGTGACTTTGAATGAGCCTTTTGTTCCATGCAGCCGTACTAATGTAGAGTGAGCAGTAAAGACCCTGAATGTCTTGCTAGAGAGATGGGGCCGGAGCTGTCACGCTGCTCCCACTGCGGCAGGGCCTGTCTCTCCCTGCGGCGGAATAATTCCGTTCAGCGGGTTTTGGTTTCTTGCTTAGGAAAGCAATGGGGTGTTTCTGGGTGCTCTCCCCTGACTGCATTAGCACAGGGTCTGAGACATCCGTGCACAGCTCACGCATTTTGTCAAAGTGTGGACTAGCCAGAACAGGCTTTTCAGACAAGATTTTCTTCACTTCATCCATACCCTCCTGACCTGATTTGATAGACAACTTCGTTTGCCCCGGACATCTTATGTAAGCCTGTGACTGCAGCTACGCCATCATCGAGCCTGCAGACAACCAGGGGTAATGCTTTACTAGGCCTGAGAAAGACTTGACCTGCCACTTCACAAGACCTTCAACCTTTAAGAGATCAGGTGGGATTTGACCACTTCTTACCCGGCGCCCCAAATAAGGAATTCTGGCTGCTACTGTTTCACACTTCAACTCTCCTCTACTCAGGCTAGCTCCTCTGTGTTGTGATGCCTCCCTCCCTCCCTCCCTCCCTCCCTCCGTGTTTCTGATGCTCAGACCATGAGCTACTGAACGCCGCCGTGTTATCAACATAGGCCCTTGTGAAGTCCTAGAATCTGTTTAATACTTGGTTGACCAGCCTCTGAAAAGTGGCTGCTGCATTTATCAACCCCAACGGTATCATTCGTACGTGAATTCATACAGTCCGATGTCAGTACTAAAAGCAGATTTTTTTCCCCTGTGATTCAGGATCCAAAGGAATTTCCCAATATTCCTGCACGAGGTCAAATGCACTAAGACATCTAGCCTTGCTCAATGTAGGCCACAGGTCAGCAATTTTGGGCACAGGATAAGCCCCTGGGACAGTGGACAGCAATGCTTTTCCTATAATTAAGGGAAAATCGTATAGTGTTGTCCTTTCGGAGTCCAAGACCAGTGGAAATACCCTTATAGAGTTAACCGCAGCGCCACTGTTGGGACGGGGGTGAGGTGACAACAAGGGCCAGCTTGCTGTCAGGTTCGATTTATATGGATCCCTCAAATAAGGAGTGACAAGGATTGCTTTGCATACAACTTTGTTTTACTGACAACAATCTATACATCAATAATTACAATTTAAAAATCACCATTGATTCTTATTTAATACAACAACTTAACTACTTAAAACACAATCACAATTACAAATGTACAATTATATTTACAAAGCTAGCTTATACTATAGAGTTATACTTATACTATTATACTTACACTGCACCAGTGAGATTTGTTAGCAGCAAAGCAGCACTCCAATTCTACTAGTCCAATTCCCGGGTTTACATCTGAGTGGAAAATTCTGTCACACTCAGGTTACACATCTGAGTGGAAAATACTATCACACTCAGGTTACACAGCCCCACACTCTATACTTAGGTTTGAGTGGCAAGCTGGGGAGAGACAGCAGGTAGATCACACCTACATGTAGAACTATTCTGTTGTTCTTCCAAAGATTCAGGGACATCTCCAGTTTACTTCCTGTTTGTGACCACCTTTTATATTTTTCTTCCACACAGCAATATGCCCACTTAGCCAATTAGAAGTTTTCAAGAGCGATAAGGTAATTGGGGACTGCACCCCAAAACAGCGAAACTGACAGAGAAACCCGATTCTATTCTTCTTAATTGTCCAGCTGTTGTTTGCTGCTGACAAAGAATCACCCATTGCAATACATGTCTCAACACTATTCAAATGCAGTTTACTGAGTTTCGAGTCACAGAGATTTTGCTACAATACATGAATGGATACTGTTCAAAGGAAGTTTCTCAGAGATTGATACTATTTAGATTAAGTTTACTGGGTTTGAAGTAACAGGTTTTCCAAAGGCTACATTTTGATTACATTGCCTTTAGTACTTATCACCTGTGGACTCCTCCCGGGGCTGGTAAGTTTCACAGAGATTCTGTTACAATAGGTGGCCGGCTGGGGTTGATGCAAGGCAGTTAGCATTTTACATCTTGGTTCAGTGAGTTTATATTCCTGTTAATTTAAAATGGAGTTGGGTCACTTTATTTATTCTATTAATTTAAAATGGAGTTGGGTCACTCCAATTATAAAATGAAACAATGTTACAACAGGGGGAACCGGAGTCAAAGAGAAGTGAAGCGACCTGTCACACCTGAGAGTTGAGAACAGACCCCACTGGTTTTGATGCCTTGTCTTCTACTCTGAGTACTAGTCCACACTCCTCTGAGAGATCTCGGGACAGAATCCAGGAGTCCTGACTTAGACGACCTGCTTTAATCATAGAAGATTAGGGTTGGACAGGACCTCGGGGGGTCAGCATCAGACAACATCCCAGTGTCACATTAGTAACCATTAGAGAGAAAAGATAACCTCACCCACTTCGAGGGCTAAATCAACCTCTGACTGTGGAGGTTAGCATTTGACTCCCAGTCATTCCATAACTGCCCCCTTGGGGGAGTCTTCCAATGGCTGCTACTGGAGGCAGGATACTGGGGATGGTGGACCCGTGTTCTAGCAATTCCCGTATCCACAGGCCCAGGCGAGGGTCTGGGTGTACAGGGAATAGAGGAGGGCCTTAGGGACCAATCGGGTGTGAATTCAAAGCTTTACATGATTGAATAACATGGTAAATGCAGCCCCAGTAATTCTCGCTCTGCTTAGCCCCCGGAGGAGTTCATTTACTCGGGGACTTTCTGCTCTCATGGGTGGGGCATTTGCTCCTATTGAAGGAAAATGTTCCTTGTACAGCTGCTGTCTTCATCCAAATCAGTTGCTGGGAGTGTTTCGGGTTCCGAGGAGCAGAGCCCAGTAGAGTACAACCACTGGATGAGGGAGGCGGGAACACACCAGCAAAGGGAGAGTTAAACCATTTCCAGCTGGGTCTGCTCCCAGCAAATAAATCCCGCGGCCACCGGGAATCACAGACAAACCGTGCCATGTAGTGGCTAGGGAAAGGCCAACAGGCCAGCCTGGCAAGGCACCACTTTCCCCACCCACTGAAGCAGTTACAGTGATTTGAACACTGGACGAGTTGGGCGGCAGCTCTGCGGGGAAGGGCCCGGGGTTTACGGTGGCTGAGAAGCTGGATGTCCATCAGCGGTGTGCCCTGGTTGCCCAGAAGGCTAACGGCACGTTGGGCTGCCTTAGCGAGCGCTTGGCCGGCGGACCGCGGGAAGCCATGCCTCCCCGCTGTTCCGCTGGTGACCGTCGAACCCCTAGATGAAAGTCGCCGGCGAATGCGGTTGGACTCCGGGAGAAAAAGGATATTTGCTCCTCGTCCTCCTGCTCTGCTCCGTCTCTCTCTCTCCCTCTCCCACCCCACTGCTGGTTGGGGGCTACCTTCCCTGCCCCCCAGCGGCTCTGGAACAGGCCGGGGCAGAGGCCCTCGCCCTGCGGAAGGTGTGTCCCGGCTGGGTTGCGCTGGCGGCACCCTGATGCCCTCGACCCTCACCCTGCGGACATTGGGCAGGGAACGACGATTAAGCGACGACAAAACGCTCCGGGGGAGAGAGGAAGGCAACTATTAAGCCTTCCCCTTCGCCTGCTCCGTGTCGACTATTAAGCCCCCCCCCCTCCCCACCCCCTCCCCCCAGGGGCCCGTGAGGGGGGAGCCGTGGCCGCTGGTACGAAAAACGCGACGGCGTGGGGCGCTCACGCCGGCCGGCACGCACACGGGCCACCAGGTCAACCCAGGCCCGCCTGGCCGCGGGAACCAAGAGGCCACCAGGTCAACCCGGCCTCTTAGCGAGCTCTCCTCCCGACCGGCCGCGGGATCTGAGAGGCCACCAGGTCAACCCAGTCTCTTAGCGAGCTCTCCCCCCGCCCGGCCGCGGGAACCGAGAGGCCACCAGGTCAACCCAGGCCCGTGGAGGAGGAGGAATGGAGGCGGGCGGACGGACCCTCCCGCGAGGGCC